>VZTI01004092.1:843861-945367 GCA_013397865.1 Struthidea cinerea
TTTTTTTAAAGTGAGGTCAATTTGCTTTAATTACAGAAATAACTTCTGAAGCAAGTAATTGCTTCCCTGCAGTCCTGGAAGACAACAAGTGGGAGTTGAGTAAGAAAAAGTGGAGAAATGAGTCAAGTTGTTGGCAGTACATGGAGTCTTTGTCTTCACACTGTATTGGAATATCAGTGATGTCTTTTTTGTTTTCCTCTCTTCCCAAACAATATTTTTGATTTCTTTTAGGCAAAATAAGAATCACCATCTGCAAGTCTGTGGAATTTCTGAGAAATCTCCATAGCGATAGGATTTGGGAACTGTTGGTTTGGGTTTGTCTGGTGATACTCTGCGTGCAGTGAAAGTCATTCCATGTAACTGGAGTTAAAAACATGAAAATTGACCAGAGCTGTTAATTTAGAAATCCTAAAAGATGACACTAAGCACTATGAAAGTGTCTTTCTTTGAGGTATGATGCTGTCATTGCTATTAAGTCACTTCTCCTCAGTTCAGTAGTTTTATCCTTTCTGCAGATTGCAGGATAAAGAGAACTATCTTCCTGTACTAGGAGCTAGTGCATATAGGAACGTAGGGAATTCTGAAAAATCATTTGACACAGTGTTATATTTGGTGTTGCCTAAATCCCTCTTTCAGCCCTGCCTCAAGCACTAAATAGATATGGCTATAGCTTTCTTTAGACCTATAACTCTTTTTCAGTCTGCTGGCATTTTACAACTTTAAAATTCATGTTGAGTTGAAAACTACAGGATCACACTAGTTTATTTCCACTTTGTAGTCTAGGAATAACGCCTTGCATATGAGGTTAAACTAAATTACATAGTTTGTATTTGCTGTACAATCAACTACCTTGATCATTTAGTTAGTTTCATGAATAAAGATTTTAGGCCACTGAGACTGTTGTGAAAATATGACAACTGCAAGTTACTTTAAGCAGTGAGGGATTTCATCAGAAAAGGATTGGAGTAAATGGTCAAAAATATTTGTAGATGTTTAGAAAATAGTCAAGTGTTGAATAACAGAGAAATTAGCTTGTTTGAGACTAAATCATGACAAATCAACCAGGTGTCCCCATATGCCAAGTCATGGTTTTGGTAATATAGTCGTTTTGATCTCAGGAGGATTTGTGTCATCGTCTCACGGAACTGTCTCATCAACAAAGTAGGGATTGTATTCCTTATTAAACCACTATAAAGTAAGTAGTAGCTGGAAAAGAATAAACAGTGGTTTACTGCTGAAACGGAAACCTCTGTTACATGATGAGGCCTCTCCCAAGCCTGCTGCTCTTCAAATTGTCCATAATGAAGTGGCTGACAAGTCAAAGCCAAAGGGTGGGCATTGCCAAAACACCGTGGTGGTGTTCAGGCGTTCTGGGGAGCAAGATGAGAATTCAAACTCATCTCAATAAAGTGAAGAGGGGTTCTAGGGCGGTTTTTACACCAGCAGATCAGAAGTACCGTAAATACAGTTGAATGTGCTTTGGGGGTACTTTAGGTGAAGCTGAGGATGGAGAATGTGTTATCTTGCAGTTTTTGTGAGTCTTCAGCACAAGTCACATACTTTCCTTGCTGTATGTCTGTAAGAATGAAAAATGTGTCCTGTAAAAATGTATTATATGGATGAGCTTGTTCCACATGGGATGTGGGCTCAGTTCTGTCTGTTAATGCTGTCTTTGGCTTGCAGATGCAAATTCTAAAGAGAAACTTTGCTTTTGTAGGTAATTCATGTTGAGTATTCTCCATGCAAAGGAAACTTCTTTTTTTATTGGAAAGAATAAAAATAATTTAATTCATTGGTTCAAAGTAGCAGCAAAACTTTTGCTGCCTTTCAAGCCCTCATTAGGCAGGAAACCTGAAAGGGTTAGGACTTGCTAGGTTATAAAGAATGCCAGGGATATCTTCTGATATTTGGAAAAAGCCTTTATCTCATCTAGCCACATTTTCTTCGAAAATATTAATAATGCAACTATAAATAATAGTATTTTTCAGTTTAGTTCTTTTCACTGAAGGATTTTACATTTCAAAGTCATCCTTTTTTTTTTTTAATAAAAATGGAGAAATGCTGTTGTTGTTCCTCAAAGGAGTAAACTGAAAAGCAAAACATGAAGTGACTTGTTCACCCATGGCCACAGAACTTCAGTGATGTCAGGAATTGAAATCTGAAGATACTGGTTTGTGGATTTTTTGGATATCTTAACTGTTTCACTCTCACTATGAGACACAAACGTTTCATAGGAAATGTTATGTGTGTAAGATACATAGTTCTTCATTTATTTCTCTCTTCTAACATGTTCTCATACAGATCCTTTTTTTTTTGTTTTGTATGTCTGTACCCAAAGTTAAGTATGCATTTCTTGCAACTTCAGTGCTGTAATTGGAGAGAAGCAATCTGTTCTGTTCTGTTCTGCTGATCTTATCTTTGGGTTTATCTTGCTTACCAGAGTCTCATTGTTAGTGAGGGCTCTGGTTCTGAGTTTGAAAAACTAGATTAATTTAGCCAGGAGATGTTAATTTAGAAGAAAAACAAATACATTTTTGCCTTGCCTTTAAAAATATGAAGCTGGCTTTGGACTGCAGTTTCATAGATTCTGTGACAAATGAGGCAAGAAATAAATTGGCAAACCCCCTATGTCCAAAGTACAGTGGTACAGTGTGCTCTCCAATTCCCAGCCCCAAAGATCTCAGCAAATGCCACAAATAAAACAAAGTCAAAATTAATCAACTCTACAATCAAAATACAATTATTAAGGCTTTCATTTACTACAAAGAAGCAGTTGTTAAAGAGGCACTGGAGCAAGTTCTTTTGTGCAGTAAGGGAAAATCAACAGCAAGGTGTCAAACAGAAAAATGAAACCCTGCAGGTGAGGCTGTCTTTGGAGCCAAAAGAAACCAGCACTTATGCAGAAATGCAAGTAAACTGTTGGAGAATGGAAAAGGTGTTTGGTGCTGAGCTGCAGAGGGTGTCAATGTGGCGTTTGGCCCAAACTGAAGAAGCCTGTGGACTAGAGCAATGCTCTGGGGTCATGCACAGCCCCTTTGAACAACATCCCGATGGGGCTTCCCTGCAGGGCTCTCCACTGCTGGAGCTTCTGCCTCCTTTGCCACATGGAGCATGGGAATAGCACTTCCTGTGTGGGGGAGTTGGAAAAGGACAGTCAGGGATGCCTGGACACATCACAGCTGACAGCACCTTTCTTTATATGTTTTGTGCCCTTGTTTGGGGAGACAGGGTGCTCCACGTTACTTCATGACACGTATGGATACATCCCCTCTGTCTGCATTTATACAGATACCAAATTTCTTCTGTTTGATAGGCAAATGTGATGTCAATGCAACTTCAATACAACTAAGTGTAGAACTTCATCTTTAGTTGCCTGTTCCTGAAACAGAACTTGTAGGCTTTTAATGAAAATAGTTTTAGAGGGACAGAAATTGCATTGGGCAGCTATATGGTTTTCATCTCAGTGCTACAAATAACATAAAAGCCTTATTCCCATACATGGGAGATGCACTGCCTTTTAATAGATCTCTATTCTACTTTCATTTTCTTTTTACTGACTCTCAAAGTAGCAATGTGGTATTAATATGTAAATAGTAAGTTATGTCTAATACTTTTTAGAGTACACCTACCTTAGTCCAGCTGTGGTTACACATTTTCATGGTGCAGACACTCCCGTGGCTGCAGTGTGCATGCATCACTTGTGTTTTGTTTGACTTGTCTAGAGTATGGCTCATTTTTATTTTATAAATAAGTTTAGTTAATTTTCTGTAGACTCTGATAAGCTCTATAAGTTTCTTAGCAGATTAATGATTTAATGAAAATTCAGTGTATTTTCAAGGTAGGAATACTTTTTCAGAGCTGTCAGGTTGTAGTCTGATGCATGGAATAAACCCCTCAGCTCTTCAGAGCTGCTTTACGCCCTGTTCCCACTGCCAAGTCAGTTTTGAAGCAATTGTACATAAATCAGCAGATCATCATCAGGAAATGCCTGCTTTGTAAAGATGGAAAATTTAACTCCTTATGACCAACATTCACAGATTTTCAGTTAAACTTTCATTCCCATTCTGTATATTGATATGGCTTGTCTGGGACATGCATTGTAAAGGACAAAATCTACCTTTCAGATGCTCTATTCCCAAGGAAATCCTACAAGTCTTAGAAAAGTCTTTTTAAAATACTAACTGAAGGAATGCACAAAAAAAAGCTCTCATTCCTCTTTGGAATTCATGCACTGCCCATTTTTCTAGTTTATGTCTTAACTATGTGTTTTGATTTGAGGTAAGAGTTAGGATAGCCTAGTGGAAGTATTTCATTACCTAAGTTCCCAGCACTTCAGCTGAGGTTGGTGACAATCTGCTGAGACTTGGAGATACACACCTACACCTTTAATGAGCAAGAGGAGTTTGCTGATCAAAAAGGGTTACAATAACTTGTCTCCACATTCTAGGAATAGACTATTTTTTTAATTGTGCAGCCTTCTATAATTTCAGTTTATGCTGTGGCCCTCAATTCTCGTTATACTTGACATTATGTAGCACTTTCCATCTGTGAACGTTAAAGCAGTTACAAAGTCCATGTTAACTCTTGAAATAAGCCTTTGGGGGAAAAAAAAGTGTTTATCTTATTTAGGAATAAGGGAAACTCTGCACAGAAAAATTCAAGTGGCATGAATAAATTGTCTAAGTTTCTTGTAGTAGAGTGACTTTCAGCCCATACTCAAGTAATTTAACTGGAACTTGCACTCCAAAATAAGATTTCATTTGCTATTGCGAATTAACAAAGGGATGTTATTCAAGTGTTGTTTAAAGGGCGGTATTAAAATTAATTTTCTTGTTCATTATAGAAGATTGTTTTGAATAGGACGCAGACCAGGAGATACACAGTGAGGTTCTTTCTTATCTTTTCTGTTTGTCAAGTCCTTCTCTTTGGTTGGTCTTCAGAACCTTGTTCTCTGCCTACCAGGGATGATCTTTAATTTACATTGGACTCCAAAAAATGTTTTTTAAGACTTCCACCATTCTACACACAGGATGTATGTTGGATAAGAAAGGAGCTCGTTTCCAGCTTTGAGGCACCTGTTGATCCCCTAGTTGTTGGTTCTGAGGACAACAGCCCTGTGTTGTCTCTTGCCATTTCTGGTGCACTAGATTATCCCACTGGACTTCCAGCTGCCTCTTCAGAAAGGCATGGATCTTCCATATATTTTGTTGGCCTCCTGTCTTTTGTACCCTGGGGCAGCTCATGTGATACTGGGTACCATTATTTGGGCAGTGCAATCCCAAAGCAGGCACCAAGAAAAACTGAATCATCACAATTCCCATGAGCATGACTTAGAGAGACAAGACTGCAGTCTGGTCTGGCAGCTTCTCAGCACTGACAGGATGCTCACCATCGCTTCAAGGTGACTTCTAATATCCCAGAATTTGACACTGTAAACCCACTCTGTGCTGCAAGACCTCATAGCTTCCACTGAACTTCTGTCACCTCCTTGAGCCCCATTGAAAGGTCATGTTCTCAGCCCTGGTCCTCTGCGTCTCATTCAGGAACACAGAGCTTCCCAGGCTCATTGGGATTAGGAGTCGTTGTTTTCGTGGCACTTTGGATCACAGACTTACCTATAAACTTTGGAATTATTAGTCCCAAAACACTTGCAGTCGAGCCACTTCCACACCACAGGATAGTCACCATCACTGAGGCTGAAAGGGTCTTTTAACGAGTTGTTCCTTTTTCATATTATGGAAGAATAATTTGTTCCTAAAATACTGCTGGTAGCTGACTCTTTCACTGTCTCCTGTGGGGATGCTGCAGTGTACTTGATAGCTCATTGCATGGCTGAGCTATGTACTTGAAAAAAAAACAAACCTACATCATTTTTTTTTTCTTACGTGATTTAAGTACATTATTACTTAACAAAGAACAGTAGATTTTCAGTGTCTTTTTTTTTTTTTCTGGTTTTGCCTGATAATTTTTCTGTTCTCAATTGTCTTTTCACTGAAAAGTCACAGAATTATGACAGCCACATGCACAAATATTTTCCCACTCTATTTCACAATTACACTAAACTCAGCTATGTTTTTATCTTTTTGATTGTTATTGTAGTCATCCTTAAGGAAAAGCTGGCTTTGAATGTGTTTTTCTATAGTTACTAAGCTTTTCAGTGGTCCTTAAAGTTGTTGGGGACTTCTGGTTTCATTGGCCAGTTGCCAAAACAGTCTTTCTCTTACACATGGCTGGCTGGTTCTTCTAATCTACACCACTGTCTAATCCTGCAAATCTCGGTCTGTGTTAGCTAAAGAGAAAAATTATAAATTTTAACAAAATGATACGTGGTAAACCAGTTCTGTGAATGGAGATGTGCACTAAATGCATTGTGGTAGTTAATAATTGGGATGTTATATATTCTTTATTCATGACTTTTAAAGTTGTCAGTTATAAAAGTAAATGCAAAATCTTGCCGAGATTTAACTTAAAATTTGTGTGTATGGCTTATATTTGAAAAATAATGCTGAGAGAAGGACACACTTTTCTTGTAAAAGATGCAAGAGCAGGATGGTTTTAAAATGGTTTAATTAAGCATATTTGTAAAAGTGATAAAACAAATCTATATTTTTTTAAAACTTTATTTTTCATATTGTGCCTATCAACCTCTCCTGATTTCAGGAGACTGCTTTCAGTTAGGCCCTGGGGTAAACAGGACTCATTGTTTACATGGTACAGGGCAAGAGGCTAATTGACTCCTTCATTTCTCTTCTTGTATTTCATATATGTGTAGAAAAGGTACAAAAGAGAAAAGCTGCAATCACACGAGTAAGACTTCTGAGGTTAAAATAGCCTGATTGAGAGAAGGATGATTAAGCTGCATTTGTGCTCCTAATAATTCATGCCACGTGCCGATCTGTATGCAGAGCCACCACTTTGGAATTTTTTCCAGACCTAGACTTTGGGTTTGCAGATATGCTATCATTTTGTAACTACTCTTTGAATTTGTTCCTGTGTGTTTTTCCTTTTTTATACATAAGATGCTACAGAATGGCAAGACTGAAAGTACTTGTTCTAAATGGCATTCATAACTTTTTCTAGGTGTGTAATTTTACCTTAGCCAAGAGCCTTTTTAGGTTTCCAAGCTCTGAAATGAATATACAACAACTTTTGCTTGGTTTTTTTTCATTACTCGGTGAGGGTTTTCTTGAAGCCTCTAAGTGTGTAAAACTATTTGAGATGCCAGAGCACTGTAATGCTGGTTTTTTATTTCTGTCTTCTGTAGCAGGTCAGGGAATACAAAATCATACAGAGAATCTTAAAAAAAAAAAAAAATCATTCTTTCTGAATATTATACTTAGCCATGTTCTCCGCAGAAAACACCACCTTAGGTCTTACCGAAATATATGAATATGAAAATAAACAGAAGAGTTCCTTTTGATGTTACGATACAGTAACATCCCCTTTAAGAAGCATTTGAAACTTCACATGGAATTTCTGGTTCTGCCCTGTTGCGTGAATGAAGCTGTGCTCTGCGGTCTGCAGGCCAAGACTGAAAATACATTCCTGGGAACATGAGGAGCTGCGGTCTGACTGCCAGGCAGGCTCAGCTACAGACCCATCTGCTCCTGCTCCCCTCTCCCAGGTCCTCCTTTGCGCTGTCTGGAACTCACAAACTCCACTGCACTAATTTAGGACACTAACTTAGCAATAAAATGTCCACATTTTTCTGAAGTTTTCTGCTGGCTTAGTGCACTGAAATGGCAACCCAGAAGTCCCAGACAACACGAGACAAGGTTTGAAACTTAGTCTCATGCCATGGGAAGGAGATGACTGTGACAGCAAGCTGTTAAGAGTGGCCTGAACCGCAACTTCAGTTGCAAAACCAAAAGCCACCCTTGCCTTCTGGTCTTCATTCATAGCTTGGGTAGTGTGCTGAGATCTTAATGTGTAATGAACTTGCCCTGCTTTATAATCTGTTCCTTTTCAGCTTTTCCTCTTGATAGAAGGTTTGTCCTGCTCCTGACCTGAGAGGCCTCCTGCCTTTGGCCAGCTGCCTCCCTTATCAGCAGAGTATCCAAGGTGCAGGGTGGTGTTTTCTGTTTAGGATCTGGGCTGCAACAGTTCCATCCCACTGTCATTCTGCATCTGTCAGTCATTCCTTGTTCTGAGTTGAGTGGGTTGATTAGACTGATTAAAGTAAGTGTCTGGATTGAGAGGGTTAAAGAGCATCCATCTGTTCTGGATTTACTGCTGCTTCAGTGGAGGCAGGAGGGCCAGGAATTAGTGAGTGGCTTAGTCCAGTTCTCACTGTTGGCAGCTGACAGGAGCACTGATGAGGTGATAATGAACTAAAAAGTCTGCCCTGTTGGCTGGGTGGGAAAGGGACCCAGACAGTGGGCAAGTCTCACCCCTGTCCTTGCCAAGATTTTCACGTTTTAATAGAATCCATCTAAAGCAAAATTAACAAGTATACGTTCCTGGACGAGTTTCAGTATCGTAACTTATCACCGGCGGATGCGAAAGAAATCCGTACGGTGACGTTTGCAGCGTGGCAGCTCCGTGGGGCTCAGGCACCAGGCAGCCCAACCCAGCAGTGGTAGTGGTGCTATCAAGAGTGTTTATCAAATACACAGTTAAATGTAACTTCTTTTAAAGTACCATCTGAGGTTGTGCAGAACATACCTCTTCCATTTTCGTTCTGACCTTTGGTGGCACTTACTAACATTTTCGACTTGAACAATTGATCCTTGAAATATTCAAATCAGGATTTGAGATGCATCCTAAGGGCATTGCTTTGTGTTTTCCCTTCATTGCTCTAAGTGCTGCAAAGCATTTGTTTTTCCTACTTCTTCTTTAAACCTCTGTCTTTCATTAGAACATATTCCAGATTGCCTGTAACCTCACAGTATTTTACTTTTGACATAAGCCCAGCTAATGCCAAGCATGAGTGTTCATTATATGCCTGTGCTAACACAGTATGGGTATACTACCATGTCAAGGTGTAAGAAGCACTTCAAGCTGGTTGGGTAGCTGAGGAATACAGTGTAGGCACTCACCAGGCTTCTTAAATTGACATATGGTGTTCTTCTCAACTTACTTGTTGCTGACAGACTTAATAAAGGTTCAAGATTTTACAGGCCTTTAATTTGTAAAGAGTCTGCAGAGAGTATGAGCATGAAATATCTTAGCGAGAGTTTGTCTTTTTTGTAAAAAACAATGCTGAGTTTTGCAAGCTGGGTTAGAAGCTGTTTATTCCGTAGTTGAAGTGTTTGGAGGGCAACTTCATTCACAGAGGGAAAACCTCTCTGACCTTTGTGCAGAACATTGAGGGGGAAGATCGTGACCCTAGAGTCTCCGGTGGCTGTTGATTGAAACCTTGTGTTTCAAGAAATAAATGTTTAAGAACACTTCCTTATAAGGCCCGGGCTGCATACGCTGACTTTTTTTTATAGCATTTTAACTATTTTGGTAAAAGGTGTTTCTTCCCCTACCCCCCTTCTGATTCCACCAGAAAGGGCTAACTCAGCACAATCGTTAGCGTGACCCTTAGACTGAATGCAATTTTGTCATTATAAATATGACTTAAATTGATATAGCTTCTTTTCCTAAGCCCGTAGGCCCAAGCTGTCTCTGCGTAAGTATGCCTAGATGACTGTAACAATGTCTACATTCATGGGCTTGCCCTTGTCAATTGCACGAATGTAGTTTGTAGATACAAACTAATCCAAAAAGGAAAAAAATACTAAGTTCAGCCTTGAAAAAAGACAGCAATTATAATGGGTGGGATTGGATGTGAGGGATGTTGGGAACCATGTCAAAACCTTATAAAAACTTAATTTGCGTGTTTAATTGTTAGCAGTCAGAAAGATTGAAGTCAATGTTTTCATACAACTTATTTGATGTCTCCATCTGCCCTTCTGCTCAGAGGCAGAAATTCAGGAATTTCAGAATTTCTTACTTCCTCTGCCTTGTTCACATAGACTTTTAGCAATGTTTGAAGACATGGGAATGCAAATATTCCTGCTTATACAGTCAAAGAACCTAACCACTTTCAGATTAGATGTGTCCCTTCTTAACGGGCAAACTGCTGTGCTTTGTGAGCTGTACCAGTGCCCATCATCTGGTATGGTCAGGGCTCCAACAACTTTTTTTGCTACCAAATGAATCGCTCCTTATGTGGTGCCTTGTGTGTACCATGAATGTTGGGATTCACGAGGGGAGGGAATTATTTTTAACCTGATATATGCGGAAGAGGTACCACGGAGTTGGCACCACGGACTGTTATTTATGACTAGCAGAAAGCAGTCTCTTTTATGTGCATTATGGATGTAGTTTGTAGTTTTCAAATTAATTAAAATTGATACATGTTTTCTCATTTTTTTTACTTTGAGGGGAAAGGGTATTTTTTCAAAATCAAAATTTTAGGATAAAATGAGATGAGGTTGTTAAATGCCCACTAATCTCAAAAAGTACTTTGTCCACTTGAACCCCTTTCTCAAGTCTTCCTCAAATAAAGCCAGCAAGGACAATGAATAGAGCTGCTAAGAATCTTCTAGCCATTCTATATTAAAATGTTCCTTTTCTTCTAATAGAAAAGGTGGGAGGTTACCAAATGGCATTCTTGAATCTGTCACAGGAAAGGGCTTTTTTTTTTTGATCAGATCAGCATTGTGAGAATTTCTCCTAAAATATCTTACAGCAACAGATTCAAACGTTCTTGTCTGAACAAATGAAAACTCAGTCATCTGTTCTGTAATTATATAATACAGACGTACTACTACTGGTTTATTTTGTCTTACATTCACTTGTTGGTGGTATGTGCCTACTAATCATGTCTAAAATAGAAACCGTTTTGATACAGAGAACACAAAAGAAATTTTTGCCATAGAAAAACAACTGTTGTGTACGTTTCAGAATGACACTGATGTCGTCCGGATCACATTATCTTTATGAGTCTTGTCTTCTCCCTCTTCTCGCTTTGTTTGTGGAGAAGCAGACTCTGGAAACTGGAGCCACTACATAAAAAATCAGAAGTCTTCTCCAGATTTCTTCTATGTAAGACTTGGGCATAAAGGCAACCAGTTTTATCTTCTGTCTAATGTCTCTTTCGGTTTTCAGTGTTTTGTGGGTTTATAGCCTCCAGGTAAGGTCTTCTAATTGTTGGGATAATTAGGACAGCTGTATAATACAACAAAAAATTAAGTAGAAAAGCAGCTGTATGTGGATTAGAAGTATCTCTTAGCACTCTAGGTAGCAACTTATATTGATGAATGCCACCAAACTTTCACAGCCCATTCAGATTTAGCTTCTCATATTTTTTCTCTCACGGAAACCAGAACGCGCTGTTTTTAAACTTGATTGTAGGTTAGAAAATGCCAAGTAGTTTTCTACCCAGAAATTATTTTTCCTTCATTCCTTCTTTTTTGCCCCTTCTCTTTTTTGTTGACTATACTCACGAGTCGGGGTGTGTCAGAATTGCTGATCCTGCATGGTAACCATTCCAATCTGCTTTAGTTTCTTACTGATGTTTAACGATGTTCCAGCCCTGGAAGATCGTCCTCAGAAACCCAGGTGGCTGCTTTCCACAGGAAGTTTGGGAATAGAGTGAGAGCATGTTTCATGCCATGCTATAGAGCTGAAGGGAAGCACTTCAGCCTAGGAAACATTTCCTTTTGAATAAGGTTGTACAGAAACTTGTTTGGCTTCTTCCAGGGCTTTATTGACATTGCTGCCATTGTGATTAAGTTTCTTGCTATTGCTGATTATTGTGATGGTGTAGAGCCAAAATCACTGTTGCTTTTGGCTGAGTAGGAAAAAAGACAGCATGAAAATGTTTTTGGCAGGAAAAAAAAAAGAGTACTTGTTAAAACTGAAGAGTTGATTGTTGTAGCCTTGTTTCATACTAGAATTGAAGCTAGTTTTTTAACACCATAGTTTTCAGTATAGTTCATGGCAGAGGTACTGGGTGAGGCAGCATTTAAGAAATAATATTTCCTTACTGAATACATAGAGTGGGTAAAAAGTAAACTGTTTGAGTGCACTTCCCTGCTGTGGTTCATTGCTTTTTGGGAATTTCATTTTGAAGAGCAGGTGCCCCTGATCTTCCCTACTGGATCAGCTGCATCTTCCTTCATCCAGCGCCGTTTTCCTTCCGTGCAGGGTGACAGTTCTTTCATTTCTTCACATTCTGTGATACCCATGACTGCAATCAGTCTCTTTTTATAAAAGCTGATCTCTTTCTCCTCCAGCCTGAAGAGTTAAGGAAGCCACTTCTGAGCCCCAGTTCATACCTAGAACTTTACCAACAGCTTTAAAAGCCACCTCTGGCATGTGACTGTACAGGCTTACTTCCAATGAGACTTTACCTTCTCATGTTAAAAGTATATTTCTAAGCTGATCTTGGAACATAAAATATGTCTGTGATGGGTTAACTTTGGCTAGGGGCCAAACTCCCACCCAGCCACTGACTCACCCTCCTCAACACAACAGGAGTAGAAAATAGGATGAGAAGGCTCATGCATCACGGTAAAGACAGGGAGATGCTGATTACTGTCATGGGCAAAACAAACTCACCTTGGAGAAGATGAATGTCTTGCCAGTTAAAGGTTTGGGCAGTGAGAAACCAAGTCAAACAATAACACAACACCTTTCCAATCCCATTTCCTATGCTCCCCTTCTGTGCATCACTCCAGACTCCTCTGCTCTCTCAGTGCAGGGAGGGATGTGACAGTTATGGTCAGTACACAGTTTCTCTGAGAATTCAGAGATCGTCTGGTTTGGAAGGGACCTTCAAGGTCATCTAGTTCCAACCCCCCTGCCATGAGCAGGGGCACTTTCCACTAGATCAGGTTGCTTCAAGCCCCATCCAGCCTGGCCTAGAACAGTTCCAGGGACTGGGCATCCACAACTTCTCTGAGAAATCTGTTCCAGTGTCTCACCAAATCCTGGCTTTTCCCCCAAACCTAGCAGCGCAAGCGAAGTAGCCTTGCAGTACTTCATACGTGTCTCTGAGAGCCTTCTCCAGCCACACAGCTCTTTCCTTGCACCTTGTGGGCTCTCCTCATGGGACTGCAGTTCTTCAGGAAAAGATCTGCTCTAGTGTGGGCTCTGAGAGGACAGCAGTGGATATCTGCTCCACCATGGGCTGCAGCCCATCTGTACTTTGGCACCTGGAGCACCTCTTTCCCCTCCTCCCCCTCTGGTCTTGGTCTTCCCACTGCTGTTTCTCACCCTTTTGCTCCTTCCTTTGCCTGTGTGGCAGGTTTGGCCCTTTCTAAATTACGTTTTCCAGAGATGACACCGACTTGGCTGAGGGGCTGAGCTGTCCTGCAGGGGATCCTCTGGAGCCATCAGGAACCGGCTGTGTCCAGCACAGGGCAGCTCTGGTCTCTTCTCTCAGTGGCTCCTGCAATCCCTCTGCTGCCAACACCTCTTCAGGGACACCCAGCAGAGCATCAAGTGATATTTAAAATTTTCATTACAGGGAAATGACGAGAGTATAACAATGCTTACCAATGCATTACTGTGCCAATGCTGAGTGACAAAGAATGTTTTCTTCATGGGAAGAAGGAATTTATTTTCCATGTTGGGTTTTAACTCTTGTAGACAAGGCTGCTGGTACAGGAGCTCAGGGCTACATGGGGAGGCTCTACTCTTCTGCTAAGTGTCAAACATGCAAAATAGATGTAAAAGCACTTCTTTATGCAGCAGGTACTGAGGCTTTGTGGCCACAGAGAAGTCTGCACTGTAGACAGCGTCTGCAGGATCAAATGTGGCTTAGACAGATTCCTGGACAACAGGTCCCTAAGTGGATATTAGAATGAGCTTAGATAGGGATGTGTTGTGTAATATCCTTAATGCTGGAATTCTCAATGCTGGCAAAACATGAGGTGACTGGACCAATAGGTTGTGTTACAAGTTATAACAGAACTGAAAAAGTGCAACCAAGAGAACAGCATGGCAGTGAGGTCTGAAAGGCTGAAATTACAGAATGTCTTCTGTAGAACACAGAGTACTGAAATTAAGGAGACAACACCGAGCCCAAATGAATTTGGAATTGTTCAAGGAAGAGGCTGAGAAAATCGTGGACTTCTGCCTAAAAAGACAAGCAGCAGAATTCTGTTTGTCCCATAGGTGGGTGTGGTATAACACTAAAAATCTACAGATATTTTTGTCATATGGCTTTAATCCTGTTTCTCTTAAGAGTGCCTCTTTCTGCAATGTTTCTGTGTATTATCAAGTGTCGAAGTGGATCAGATCTAAGTGGTTAGTTGGAGTTGAGGTCGCTTCAATTACCCTGATTGCTGGTGAAAACAGCAAGACTTGATCGGAGGAAGCAGATTTGGAGTTGTTTCAGAAGTGCCTACAAACAGTTTTTAAGAAGTTTGATTACAAAGGGATTCTTTGCAACCTGAAAATTAAGTTTGCTTTAGGTTTCCATATAATGGAAATATCTATCTGATTGCCTTTTGCTACAATTTCAATCACGTTTTTATTCCTCCTTCTTGTAACTTTATCTTGCTTTACCTCAGATTTTTCCATTAATTTCAGGAAATAAGAGCCCGACACAGTAATGCTTGTGAGTGAAGCCTGGTCCTTGGCATCCTGATGTTTGAACTTCATGGATTAGAATTGTTGACTCACAGCAATCAGGTTCACTCTTGTTGTGTCTGACAGGGAACAGAGGGGACTAAGCCAAAACCAGAGCCCCCAGAGTAAGGGCATTAGATCTGTCTTTTCCAAAGTGAATAGTTTCCCTTCTAAACAGTCTCTGGAAAGAAGCTTAGTAATTCCCTAGGGAGGCAAGTTATAAAACTTGAGATGCAGATATTTAAATCCTATGAGCCAGCCAGCAGTAGTGGAATTGGCTGTCAGAACTTGTAAAAATCTCAACCAATCTCTTTTATTGTCTTGTGGCTGCAGCAGTGAGGCATCTCAGTTTGTGCAGGTTGAACTTTCCCCACCATATCCTGTTTGCTACTGTTCGTGTGAATACAAAAGTCACTGCAAGTTATATCTAGAGGAAATATCTTTAGGGTGTGAAAGGTTATCACAGAGGTCCTTTCAGCTGCTGAAATGTAAGAACATGAGAATTTATATCCATCATACCAGAGGGGCTACAGAAAGGACTGGAGCCCAATCTTGGATTTATTCAGTTTTAGTACTTAAAATAAGTGTTGCTGCCTGCAGTATTTCAGATTCTTGTGTACGATATTTTGAGCTGTGTAATTTTCACTGGAAGTTGTTGAACATATGGAGGAATTTCCATTTGCATGCCAGTTAAGAGTTCTAGAGTGCTTGGGAGGTTGTTACCTCTCCACTACAAAGGAATCCCGATTATTCAAGGAAATACATAAGAAAAGTTCTCCTACCTGCTGTTCCCCATGTTGTGTATGATGCTACCACAACTTGCAGCATAATGTGACTCTAACTGGAAATATCCTTCCTAACTAGAACTTGAAACTTGGGGAGAGTAGTTCTGAATGCCTCTCTTGTGTATCAAGCCTCAGAAAATCTTTTTACATTCAAGCTGTGGGCCCCATTCTGGTTCTGGTTAGAATTCTGGTGTCTTAGACAGCAGACCAATGTCATTTATGGAAATCTTCTGGTAGCTCTAGTGGGTTGAAGAGGAAATTGTACTGCACTTAAAAGTGATTATATGGTATGGTTGTCTTTGATTGCAAGGGAATGAACTTGGTGACCCTACTAAAATAGGATTAGACAGAAAGATCAGTGTGGGTGGCAGCCATTTAGATGATAAGACATTAATTCAATCATTCATGTTGTCCCCCTTTTTATGCCCTAACCTGTGATTGAAAGGATGTCCATAAAGAGCCACATGAAGTCTGTTATTTGTTTCTTTTGAGAGACACAAAAATCCTGAATACTGTAGCTTCTTGGCAGGTAGTAGAAGGTCTTGATCTGACTAACAGTGTGTCTGGGTTGTAGAAATGTATTTGATTCTGGAACACTGCTGCATTAAATCTCTAGTCCTCAGGTTCTGTGCCAGTTCGGGAGTCAGCTGTAGACTCAGTTTCAGACATACTGGTCTTATCATCGAAGGTGCAACCCTGGTAACCTTGGTGGATTTTGGAACTTCATATAAAAGGAGACAGAATGATAATTTTTAGTAGTGTGGTTGCCCCTTGATTCAAAAAGAAGAATGTCTGCACGCAACTTAGCTGGAAGAAAACCAAATTCTAGCACAGAAACCAACAAGTTAGACTATTGTTCTTCAACATGTGCTAGAAACTATCTAATTAAATTCTGTATTTATAATTGGATCCAGTTTTTCTATCAAGTTGGCATTTGCATTACATAATCTCCTATCCTGTTAAAAAATGCCCTTTGGCATTTACAAAGTCCACTGCATTGACTGGTAACTTGACTGCTCTTTAATGCCATCTTTACAGTGGCATTAGCTCCAAATTTTGTCAGTGCTTGGTTTTGGTCACCACAGCAGTCCAGGCTCAGCTATGTGGTACTTCAGAGGCCATTCCTGATCCTTCTGGAACAGGAGCAGCTGGGTCCTTCTGGGTGGAACAGCTTGTGTTAGGCAGTTGTGGTTACTATGGTTTGAAGCAAAATGGGGAAGTTGAAGGCTTAATCCCCAGGAATCAATCAATAAACCAATGTTTAAGCTAGAAAATAACCCTGAAGAGCAGAATATTTCCTGTGGTAGTTCCTTATAGCTGATGTATTTGTTTTCAGAGTGCAGAGGACTAACTTTTAAGCCTTTGGTTGGATGTGCAAAGGAGACTTTGCAGAGTCTGCCTATTCTCCTACCTTTTTTAAATGCAAAACTGTCTTCTACACTTTCTTAAAGTGGTAAGCATTTTGTTGACCTGGTATGAGCTTGTTTACTGACATAGAGATCATAAGTGCAACATCAGGACAATAAAAAGAAAATAATTAAAATAGTTTAATATGAAGTGAAGACCTTGTTGAGTACTGTAAAGGGCCCCAGTTTTGTATTTCCTTCTGCACAGGAAATGGAAGTCATCCCAAAACACATCATATGGCCTGGTTACTCCAGTAGCCACCCTACAGTGTGGGTCTGAATTTTCTGAGACAAAATCTCCCAGTCCCTGGGTAGTGTTCCAGAAGCAGCTGCCAGTAAGCAGCTGTCAGTAAGGTGATCAGCACTCTGTCATTGTCCAGTTCTCACTTACACTGTACAAGGTGGTGCAGTCAGTGGTGCACCATTGCCTGGGTTAGATGTGTATCCTCACGAGCACTTGTGGGCTGTGGGTTCCACTTTTACAGGTGGATCCTCTCATGGCAGTAGCTTTAATTCCTAGAACTGGGAACAAAACAAGAATTCTCTTGTTCTCCTATTGATTCATGTGTTCCTCATTTTGTTGCCCAACTCTGATCCCACTGTGAGGTGCGTGGCTCAGTAGCTGTGCAGGGAACCTGTGCATGTCATTCTGGGTGGTGAATTCTACTTGTGCAGCCAGTGCCTGGTTTGAGGTAGTGCTGAGAGTGATAACATAAATGAATGCCTTTTCAAGTGGGCTGGAGAGCTTGCTGAAGGCCTTTGGCATGATGTCTGCTTCACAGGTGCATTCCCAGAGTGCTCTATAATGACCATTAGTTTGAAAAAAATAGTCATATTAGCTTTGTGTTTCTCAGGGTGTTGTTAAAAATCATTAAGTTAGTTAATCAGTATTAAATCTCAGAAATTGTTACATCAGTCCATTGCATCATTAGAATTTTTATTCAAATTACTCCAGTGCTTAAGCTTTGTTGTATATTCAACATTTTTTCCTAAATGATCATGAGATGTTACTGCTTTTTGTTTGTACTATTTCAGCTACCCCTGTAATTACCCATTGTCATGCCCTCTGCTGTCTTAAGATGTGTCAGCTAATACTAAAATAAAGAGGTGCGCTCTAGTAGGAGCTTATGCTGCACTGGATTTAACAAAGTGTTTCGCTTTAGTCGTATCATTTAATGTACATTTTGAGACTTCACAATTAACCTTTTTCAAATATAATAGCAATAGTAATAATCGAAGATGTTTCTAGTTCGATAAAAACAAAAACATCTTAAATGCTTGCAGGAGTGATATTTGTAAAAATCGTTATGTGAGGGTGCCTGGGAAATGAGGACAGACAGGGCCCCGCTTTGCCATGCCTGAAGGGAAGTTTGATGGCAAAATTCCAAACCCCTGAAACCCTAGGACTTCGAGTAAGCATTGACATTGATGTAACCTGAGCAGTACAAATGACGTTGTTTTAATACTGTGGATGTTCAGGAGCAGTGATTACTAATGGAAAACACAGAAGTGCAGATAATGTACAGGAAGAGCCATTATGAACTTGCTTCACCAAGCCCTTCCTAAAGGGGTCTGTAAGGGGCTGCTGTGGTCATCGATGAGTTCCGTCTGCACAGCCTTCTCAACCAGGCTGTAGAGGTAGGAAGTGGTAAGTCACAGCCTGAACACACAACTAATGCCTTCTGCCACTTTAAGGGTCTGTGAAGAGTTTCTTTAACTGCAGAAGATGGCTGAAGCCTTGCTGTGCTATATGCCCCTAATTTCCTTCCTTTCTCCCTCGTGACAGCTCCTCCTGCAATCCCCCTCTCCCAGCCCTGACGTTTCCGTGTGCGGCTTCGTGCGAGAACTGTTTTTTCTGGAGTTCACGTGCTCGAGTGTCCGGGACCTGCACAGGCTCAGCCTGTGTCCAGATCCACCAGATGAGCTCATGGTGTGCTTTGAATGGGCTCTGTGTGGTTGCTGCTGCCACCGACACCTGAGGCAGCTGAGTCTGTCTTCCCCCGTTACCAACCCAGAGCAGTCTGGACTGGGAGTCGGCGTGCTCTGAAGGTAGAGGTGCTCCTCAAAGCTCCTGTGCAGGGGAGAAGCCTCAGAAGCTCGCTGGGAGAGCACTGGGTGTACTGAAAGGGAGACATCTCTGGCATGGGAATGGTGTCTCTCTAGGAACAGCTGTGCTCAGGGGACAACTGAACTGGGTTTGTACTGATAACACCTCTCTGTTTGGTTCTTGAGCTGATTAATGTTCCTTGCAGTGGGAATTAGACATTATTGGTAATAACTCCTTCCTAGTGCCTGCTTCCCTTTCAATGGCAGGAATTCTCTTTGAGAAATTAAATGCTCTCTGGAGTGTTTTAATGAAATCCAAGTTTTGTCTCTGAGTCATCAATTTTGCTCTGTCTCTCAGCCATCATCCTTATACTCCTCCCCAGAAACCCACTAACTAATCAACTTAGCATTGGGCATTCTGAAATGTTTGCTGAGAAAACAGCTCTGTTTTGACAGACAGCAATTATAGGACCTGGGCTATAGGCAGACTTTACAGCTCTTCTGGGGATCTCTTATGAATAGTCACCATGAGGCCAGCACAGCCCTGTGCAAACAAGCTTTGTAACCAAATTGCACTGAAAACCCCCTTCTCTTCTGCCCGCACCCTCCCCTCCCAAAATTACTGAGTAGCATGGATGTACCTTCTTTACTTACTTTGAACCTGAAGAAGTTCTCACGTTTTGTAAGAAAATCCTGTTTAGATTTAGGAAGAGTTGCTGTCTCATTCAGATGTGCTTGTTTGAAGTCCCATGCATGGCTGGGTGTGTGTCATACACACTCATTTTAAGTTGTTGGATTTTAATTTGTTTTTTCATAATTGGAGAACTGCAGAATATTTGAGGACTTGGAGTGATTCAAGTATGTGGAAAATTAAGGAGAGTATGGTAATCTAAACACGGCTTTTGTCTGTGTCCTTTGGGGAGGCAAATTGTCTGATAGTGTTTCTCATGGTTAAATTGCTCATCAGTCATAAATCACATTTTTTTGAGGAAGCAACGCACTGTCTGAGATCACAGTCAGTCCCCTGCTGCCCATTTGAGACTGTCTTGGAGAGCCTGGGATCTCTTCTCAGCTGCCATTTTATTTCTTCCAACTGCTTTGGTTTATGCTGACACCACTCCTTGCTCTGAAAGGGTTTAGTAGAAACTGAAAATTCTTCTGTAGGTAGCATTCTTTCACTCTTTTCAGCAGTCTCAACTAGAGGAAAAGGAAAAGAAAATGTCTACAGCTAAGCAGCTAATTCAAGACATCAAAAATAGTGAAATGCTAATTTAAACAAAATAATATTGACCAGCCATATTAATGAAAAACAGCCATTAACTTTAATGTTGTAACGCTGTTACGGTGTGATAGCCTCCTTGTTCTAAAACATTCTTTTTCCCAGAGAGTCTTTTGGGCCATTACTCTAAGAAGTATTTTTGGTAGGCTGGAATAGGTTATACTTAGTGTGTCTACTTTATTTCTGCTTCTAGAGCTGGCTCTCCTGCTCTATTTTTAAATTAACTACTTCAAACTCTTTTGCAGTGAGGTGTACGAGACCGAAAACATAAATGACTGATTTTCTGTGAAGAAGGTGTCTGTTCCAGTCAGGTTGTTATTGCTTTCCTCCCCTCAGAGCGACCTCTGCTGCGAACATGCCCTGGCCTCTGTCACCATCCCGCCGGGGAAGAGGGGCTTTCATACCTGCCCAAACACCCTGTTCCCTGGCAGCCCGACGAGCCCGGCGACAGCTCCGGAGCCACATGAAAGGCAGGGGTGTTAATCCCCTCGCCAGGGCTGCGGTGGGCCGTGCTCACCCCGCTACGCCCAGCTAACGCTTTCATAGGATGTGCTTGTCTGCAGGGCAGGGAAAAAGGGCTCCGCTGGTGTTTGCTGTAGCCTAAGAACATCACCTGGAACAGCCAGAGAGTTTGGCACTTCACTCGGCTTTTCATGGCATCCCTGGCACGTTGCACAAACGAGCTCTCAGGTCGAGATACCACAAATGGATGTCTTGATGGACACAGTTGTGATATGGTTACCTACAAACAGATGATTATACAGAATACTGCCTTCAAGTGCAGAGCACAGAGGAGATGTTTCTCATTTCTACATTTATTCTGCTTAGTCACCTTTATCTTTCCCCCGTCCCTATCACACCAGTAAGTAAAAAAGCAAGATGTGTGAGAGAAAAAAACCCTTGTATTTCCTTTTGCTTCCTTACTTTGTTTTGCAGTGAAACCACGGGAATAATGGAATGTTAGCTGTCAGATTTTTTGAAATAGGATTGGGGATGACACATTCTAGACAAAACCTAAAAATCAAAACTTGCTTTTTCACTCCACCCTTGAAGCCACTCTGTGTCATGGTTAAGCACTTTGCTGCAAATGATTAGCTGAAAAATTCTTAAGGATCTCCCAGTGCTAACTTCTGTTTTATCTGGAGATGATTTTGCTGAGCACCTTAAGGTGCTGTCCTGCCACAGCCCCTGAATGTGTTACTATCTTACGTAAATAAGGTCTTGAAGATTAAATGAAAGACAATGAAATTGGTTCTTTGGCCAAACCTATATACTTTCATTTAACAGAAGGCTGAGATGGCATAAAGCATCCCCACAAGCATGTAGAGTTAAAATTACATTTCTCAGTGTCTGCAAATTTCACTTTGCAACCTTAAAATATTTGGAGCTTTTTATTAAGTATGATTTTATGTGTCTTTTGAAGTAGATAGATTAAATGCTGAAAGCTTTTTGGGAAATTTCAGTGAATATTTGAAGCCATTTGGAAGGAAGTGAGAGTCTGGTCCCTTAATACAGCTCTTACTATATGAAGTCAGTGGTAATTTTGTCTTTCGTTTCATAGAGGAAGCCATTTGTATTTGCTATAGTGATGAAATGACCTCTGTTTTTTTCTTAATGCCAGCATTCAAAAAACCTGTTCAATTATAAAAAACTGCTGTTTTCTCTTGATAGTAAAATAGTCAGCATAATTAGAATTACTGAAAAAAACAAAGTCAAGAAAGATTTTTTTTTCTTTCAGTTTATTAGGCCACTTGAGGTATTTGCAGTACACCTAAAATGTTCCTTTACTGGTTTGTAACATCCTTTATTATTAATTTGGATCACATAGGACTTGAACAGAAATGGTTTTGCCTCTCTTCTTAGAAGGGCACTGTGGCATTCCATATTTCTCTTTCCAATATAAGAAACTGCTGAAGAAGTTACACATGTGTTGGGGGTGGCATACCACTGTTTCTGGTATCTAAGAACGCTGGAGAAGTTGGCTAAAGGGAATTTTGGCTCCTTGAAAGTTTAATAAATACTGGAATTCTGGTGAAATTCTAGAAGTTATGGAAATGCTAAAGTCCTGGAAGTGTTGCAGTATAACAGGCAGAGGGTGGCTAACGTGCTATGAATTGATTAACTGTTACAATTCATGAGCAGAGCAATGAATAAGCTGATAAAATATTCTGATAACATAAAGAATAGGCTTTTAATGAGTGCCAGTCAAATTACTTTGTGTAATATGTGTAATGTCAAAAAAATATGATGCTGTGCATTGATTATCTCTAAGGTTTGGTTTAAAAAGCCCCAAACTTGTTTAATGTAAGTAACTTTTTGCCTTAAGTATGATTAATCTTCTGTAGAACATTATCACAGAATCATAGGATGGTTTGGGTTGGAAGGGACTTTAAAGATTGTCCAGTTCCAAACCCTCCACTAGACCAGGCTTCATCCTGGTCCTGTCCAACCTGGCCTTGAACACTTCCAGGGATGTGGCATTCAAAACTTCTCTGGGCCATCTGTGCCAGTGCATCACCATGCTCACAGTGAATATCTAATCTAATTCCACCCTCTGTCAGGTTGAAGCCATCACCCCTCGTGCTATCACTGCATGCCCTTGAAAGGAGTCCTTCAATGTTATCTGTTAACACTGTATAGACAATGTGCTTAAAGTGAGCATTGTCTGTCACCATTTTCCTATTACAGTTAAAGCTGAACAGTGACCTTTATTTTTGAGCTTAATAGATTTTGTGCTGGGCTTGATGCTGATAATCATTTGATCAGTGAGGTGGAAGCAAGTCTAAAATGACAGTACAGGTGATACAGAAAATGGTGTAGTGTTCCCTAATGGTGAGAGCAGACGTGGGGCCATTTAAATTGGTTCTTAATGCAAACTCATTTACACAAAGTACATATGAACATCAAGCATATCAATCAGAACAATATGGAGTCTACTGTGCACTGTTTGGAAAGAAGTGACTTGGAAAAGATTTAGCCATGTTATGGAAAAAAGTGTGATCTTGGCAGCAGAAGGACTTTGGCTACATAAAAATAGGATTAATGAGTATGAAAAGAATGAGGATTTTAGTTCTGTTTTATAGGATAATTGATACAGTTGTCACAAGACTCTGTATAGTCCTAGTACCTAGAAAATCAAATAATAGTAGTATTAAAACACTTTATTCAAGCAGAGACAGTCAAAACAAGGATCATTATCTGAAAACTCAGATAATGATCTCAGTTCAGAAACTGAGAGCAGAAGGGTTGGAAACAGAAAGACATAATTTTCACTGTGACAGTGAAAATTATTAACCACTGTGACAAACTCACAACGACAGCAGCCAGTTCCTCATGGCTTTCAGTCACAAGTGGACATCCTTTTCCTAAGCCCCATAGAATAAATTACTGGGAGCAACTGGGTATGATGTAAATATTTATTCTGTACAGGAAAGCAGACTGGATAAAATCAGTAAGCCTTAATTCTGCCTACTGTAAGCTCTGAAACAATCCACAAAAGTCAAGGAGATCCTTTAAGTAGCATAAAACAAAATAAAATAAGCAGGTGGAAGAAGTTATTTTCCACACAACTTCACTTGTAGGAAAAGTAATTGTGAAACAAATAGCTTCAGGAGATTCAGTCTTGGGTAAATCTGATGGGTTTATTGCTACTTACATCTGTTTTCTCAATCCTTTTCTTCTCCTCTTTCCTTACCTAGATTTTTTTTTTTTAGTTTGACTAGTTGAATAGCATTCTTAACTTACAGTATTTGATGAATTCTCACCTAAATTTTCACAAAACTTCCTCTGCTCTATCGCTGTTTTCTTACGTTTTTGTCCTCTGAACATCTTTCAGGTGTGCCTGTTTTCCATGAAGCAGCTTCCCAGGGATATGTTACCTTGTTATGGCTGTAGTTCCAAAAGAACTTTGAAGAGTAAAAATTACCAGGATTTTTTCCACTGTTTGCAGTGATTGTACAGAATGACTTACTGTCATCAAAGCTGCAGGAAAATCTTGCCTTTTGCCAATAAATGCTTGAAGGGAAGCTTCCCTTCCCTTTTCTCATTCATGAATGATGCGTACTGAAAAAAAATATACCCAAGTTTAACTCTATTTTTGGTGATCCATTATGGATCTGAAGGAGGCAGAGCAAGTTTTTCTTCTGTCCTGTTTTGTGTGAACATGGGAAGCTTCCATTTGAAGAGTTGCTTCCAATGAGAACAGCAGAAGTGCAGTCTGCACATGCCTCACCTTTACCTGAGGGACAGCTGGAATACAAGCCAGCCATGACAGGTTGCTCCTCTACAGCCTGGAAGGTCTGTGTGGTTGAAATGTTTAGAGAAGTAAGGCTCCACAGAATATTTAGAGTGGAAAATACCCACTGCTTTGTTTCGTGGCTTAAAATGAGCTGTCTTTTCTTTCTCCTGGAAACGTAACCTGTGGTGTAAGAGCAACATTACTCTTAGCTGAGAGGGAGATTTCTCCAGAGTCTAACAATACCATCATCTCTGTCACCACTTCAGTTTCTTTCCAGATGCCAAACCCAAAACTCAGATCACAGCCCTTGATCACAGTGAGAACATCCATATTACAACCTAAATTGCATGTCAGATTCTTCAGTTTGCAAAGAAGAAAAAACCCTTCCAGTGCAAGGTCTGCCTGCAAGCAGAGAAACCAATGACTTCCCTTTCAATTCCTGTGTTGCCTTAACGTTTTGAGTCAAATTTTTACAGTGCAGAAGAGACCTAAAAGCCAAAATGGAGTGAAAAAAACAGCATATGGAGAGTATTTATTTCTTGGGTGGGGAGCTGTGGCTGAAGAATAGGATTATATCAGTGTGTTGCCTGCACGGTGTTGTCACCACAGTAACGTGCAGCAGAAGGAGGCTTTCTGAAGGTGCTGTTTAGGTTGAAGGCAGCAGGGCCAGCGAGGAGGGGCAGCGGTGGGGCTCAGACCCATTGTTTCTGTAAGCGGCTGCGGGGCTGTCCAGGTGTCCTGATTTAAAGGCTGCTCCTTGAGACAGGAAATTGTATCTTGTTCTGAGGTTTACTGTAATAAAGTACATAGTCCTGGGGGAATGTGCTGCTGGGCCCATGAATCACTTTATGGGCTGGCTGTTCTGACCTCAGCCCTGTGATTTATTCACGCCATACCGCAGCAGGAATGGCAAAAATGTAAGCGGAGCATGGTCTTCCCAGCCTCCCCCTTTCCAGCCAGATGGGCCTTTAACTGGGAGGCTGCCATAAATCCATAAAGGCAGGTTTGCTCGGGGCTGGCAGTTCCACTTGTCTTGCCCACTCTGCTGTGTGTCTGCTGGGGAATCCTCTTGCTGCTCAGGTGTTTCCTTCGTAGTTTTGTGGCCTTGTAGTTTCTTGTGTGAAAAAATGAAGAATCTCAGAGCAATCATGGTGCTCCCAGCAGAAATAAGGCATCTCTAAGTGTTCAAGTTTTTGGTAATCCCCTTTTTCCTTTCAGCTAACAATAAACAACAAAAAGAAAGGGACCTGACTGTTTTCATCTCAGCATGTCACTGTTTTACAGATGTTACCAGATGTGCTCTTCAGTAAAGAGTAGCATTTGCATTTACAGAGGTAGTTAAATGATGTGCTTTTGGTCGAATCACAAATGACTGGAGTGAAGAGTAGCTCCTGACTCTCAGCCCCACTAAGCCATGTTTCTATTCCAATTGACACTGTTTGTTTACATGCTTTGCATTTAGCAGTTGTTGGTGTCAAAAATCTAGCACTTTCCTGTGGTGCTGGTCTTTCAGTTTCTGAAATATTTTTTTGTGTGAAGCATCCTGATATTTTCCTGTAAATTCATTAGTCTGTACTCTTCAGAAAATGCTCAGAATTTTTACTGATGTCCAAAATACCTATTTCTTCAGGATAGTTTCAGGATTAAAAGTTGTGTATGTCACACATGCTCATCCTGCCTTGCAGTTATTTTCTGCCCCTTTATTTTTTATCTACTTTCTTTTTTTTTCCTAAAGTAGATAAAAATTAAACATCTTAAAACTTAGCAAGGTATCTTTTTGCCAGAAATTCACCTTGCCACGTATCTTAATAACTAAGTAGATACCAAATAATAATTCTTAACAATTACGCAACCAATTAATAATAAATAAGCAAGATGTTACTTAGAAGAAGGTAGGGGAACTTTCATTTATCTATAGTAGAGGCAGGTTTTCATGAGAGCCAGTTTCTTGTGTGACACAAGCTGGTTTAATTCTGTTTCTTCTCCTTCATAGCCTTGAAATTGGAGGTTTTTACTTTTTCCAAGATGCTAAGAGTTACATCTGTAAATTTATCTGTGATCATGTTTCTTCAATAAGGCAGTTTTGGGGGGATTTTTGTTTAAACTACAGCGTAAACACCGCTTCACATTTGTTCACACTTGAAAAGGTGTTGGTTGCTAGAACGTGCTAAATTGAGGTTTTTCCAATTTCCTCACATATGAATGACTTGCTCTCTCACTTTTTGTGTGTTTCTTAAGGTTCAGGTACCTTGTGTCTCATTACAAACAGGCAACGACAGCTTTCTTTGAGATGGTTGAGCTTCTCTTTATTTCAATAAAACTCTTTAGGATCTGTACATGAAAAAAGGCTTTGAATAGAAGTGTATCATTATGTTTAGCAGGGGTCTGATAAAGGGTTGTCAAAGGTCTGTTTGCATGGTTTGGATCAGGCTTAACAGTGCTTGTTCTGGAGCAGAGTACACATGCTCAGTCTCTTAAACTTTTTACAGCATGCAGCTCTGGTTTCATCTCGTGAAGAACAGGCACTGAATGGAGGTAGAACAGAGAGGAAGGTGGTAGGATGCTCCCTAGTTACTACAGAATGCCAGTTGCTTCAAACGTCTGGAAAGCTGTCTTCAGAGCTCAGCAGAAAATGCTGTAGTGCCCATTCAAACAAATCTTCTGCACTCAGAGACTGCAACTAGCTACACCTGCTTTCAGACCCGGATCTGAAAAAGGAAATTAAATGAAACCTCTCAGGCCCCTTCTGCTGCAATTACAGAACTAAATATATCCAAATTTTATCCATAGCCCCTGACACCTGCTCCATTTCTGTCCTCAACCCTTTCAACAACTCCTGCTTGCTTAGAAACACTTTTTTTTGGCACTTCTTAAGCAGCAGTCATTGGAGCTACCAGGAGCAGAAGGCAAAGGGATGCCTCGGTGTTTAATGAAACTGCTTCCAGCCTCTTTTTCCCCTGACGCTGCTATTCCTGTCCTTATCCAGACACTTGGCATTTCTTATGCTCCTTTTTTAATCACTCTCCTGGGCAGCAGCAGCAACCAGAGAAGACTGAAATACAGGTAGTTAGGGTTAGGATGGAACAGAGATCAGCATTAGTGCTGCTGTTGTTACTGCCACCAAAGCCCTAAGACATCCTTTGCACATTTAATATTAAAAGGTCTGTCCTTGAAGAAAATATATTTGTTAAGAAATCAGACAACGTGGTTCTGGAAGAGAAGCTTGAACAAATGTACAAAAGAACCCTCAGAGAAGTAGGAAGTTAGGTGACAGACATCCAGGTTGGTAGTCAGATAGACAATGAATAATGAAAGCAATCCATAGCTCTGACGAGAAAATCTGTTGAAATGGTACATGTGGAAGAAAATTGAGATGTTTGTAAAAGAACAACAAAATGAAGTATCTCTACACATCTGGTATGTGACATGAAACTGGATGTCACAGGGATAATAGCAATTAATGGGAAATAGAATAATATTCAGAGCTGGAATGTGGGTACAAGTTGTTCAGGAAAGCTAAAAATGAAAGTAATGGTATTGTATATTAATTATAGTGGAGGTTCTGAGGAAATTAAAGAGATAGTGTAATTATAGCATTACTTTGAGTCAAAATAATGTAAGGATCATAAAAGGAGTTATACAAAGAGAGGGGATGGTATCCTGCTACAGATTTTAGGGTTGTATAGTGTTGTGTTAAATGTAAGTAATAATGGAGGTGTATTTTTGTGGGAGATATCTGTTTATTGGATAAAAATCAGAGAAACTGCCAGGCTTGTTAATTTAATAATCACTGGATCACCAAGATGTAACGGTGTGAGACTTCAAGATTGTAGTAAGTGATGATGATACTAGAGAAGAAATCATCACCAGAACTGACTTCAGCTGTAGTGATCACAAACTGATAAAACTTATATTTAAATAAAAAACTAAACTAGAAAAGTGAAGTTTTCAATTTCAAAGTAATAAGCTGAAAAATGGAGGCTGCTACGTAGCAAGTAAATTGGACAGAAGAACTCAGGAGATTCATGTAGAGGAAGCAGGGCATTTATTTAAATCAAAAGCCCAAAACTGTAAGATCTTTGCATCCCAAACAAAAGGGGGAAGTTTAAGAAAGTTACAAAGCTGTGTATCTGTATCCAAAAGGGAATTGGCAGCAGCCTTAAAAATTGGTCAAGAGAAACAGACATTTAGGGGAAGTAGAAATTGTAGGAATAAAGTGACAATTGTGAAGTCATGCTGAATGAGATCTCCCAAAAGAAATAAAAAGAAATAATAAATATTCTGTAGCCACTGCTACAAAAGATGAGGAAAGAAGTGGAACCACAGTGCACTGAGAATAGGGATAGTGTGAATACAGTTCCAAAACTAAATTAATGCCTTTGCCTTGGTTTCCAGTGAGCTGATAAAATATAGAGGAATGATCACCTGTCAGAATGAGTATGGAAATGAGACAGATGCAGACGTGAGATAAATTATGCTAACCAGAAATAACATGGTAGCCATTTAGCAAGGAGGTAGATGCTCTATTAGTTTGATTTGAGTATAAAGATCGGATCGTTTTCTTAAAACAGCTGTGTTATAAATCACGACTAGAGTTTTTCACATGATCAGAAGCCACAGTAAGATTGCAGCATTGCTGTCAAAGCTTGACTGATAAAGCTGAAATTTCTTTCTACCGTCTTTCAACCCAGGCCAGATTCACAAAGTCATCAAGACAATTGTTTTCACTCTAGTAATTGTGGTTGTTTGATATGTTATAATCAGTGTGAATGCCGTGATTCATCTTCCATTCTTACGTTTTGGCAGCGCTGGCTGTGGCAGCGAAGGGTTCGACACTGTCACAGCGCCATGAAGAGCTGCAGTTCCTCCAGGGATGAGGAACCTGCGGTCACATTTGGGTTCCTCGTGTTTATTCAGGGCTGGGCTTTAACTGGCTCGCCAGGCTGCAGGCACAAACAGCCAGTGGTGCCGACACCAGGGAGGGGGCAGGATCCTGAAAATGGGAGGGCAGAACCATCTCTTTCCACGAGAGCCTGTCTTGTGTCAGCTTAAGCCGACAGTGAAACCACATGCTAAGCTAAAGCTCAACCTGTACTTGACTGTGTCCCAGGAAAAGAAATTAGAGCTGCCTTTTTGATAAGGTCAGTTTTCAAAATCTGGTGGATGTGTTCTGGTGGCTTGTATTGCCTGGATGAAAAATATGCCTTGAGTTTGTGCTCTGTCTGCACTGCTGTTAAAGGGCAGATGAAGAAAGAACGCCCGTTTCAGGACTTCCTGCTCAGAAAACCCAGCTCTGGGGAACTCGAGAGCCTTGTAAGTACTGCTGTCTCTCATCCAGCTTCTGCTCCAAAGGCTGCTAAAGCAACAAAGGTTGTCTTTAAAAAAATTCTACCTTTTATTGGGACAGATCTCCCATATAATCAGGTGCCAGGATTGAAAGTTCCTTCTAAAATGTGCCATCTTGGGGAACTTCCACTCTTCACAGGCACCTAGGTAAGGCTCATGGACTATCAGTTTGGCAGCTGTGATATGCAGCAGCCAGTTTTTCACTGGAGGTATTCAGCAATAAAAATAGTTCAGGAAATCAGTAGTGGGTTTGAAAGTTCTCTGTGAAAGTGTATTTTTCTATATATGCTGGCAGACACAGCCTAGGGCTGTACTGCAAGTCTGAGTGCTCAGAGCTGAGAGATGAGCAGGACTAGGAACTGCAAATTTTTACCTCTGGTGCCAAAGTGATAAAATTAAGATGGAAAGCTTAAGTACAAGAAGGGCTAAAACATTGATGGGAAAGGTAATATAAAATAGTTATAGGACTACTTGTGACTTTGTCAAGTATGTTGAGGGAAAGGACTTTGGAAAGCTTTGCTTATGGATCCTAGTAAGGAGCTCTGAGATTCTAGACAATTGGGATGTTAGAGAAAACGTGTTCAGGAAAGTCTAAATCTATTATCAGTATCTTTTGTGTAAACAAAGACAGTACAAGTGGTAATGCTTCCTGTGTCATGGAATTCACATTGATTATTATCACACCATTCTCATTATGGAAAATTAAAGGGACATCATTTTTGTGACCACACAAAAATGTGTGGTCACAAAGGGTTTATATTTTTTACTTGTTTTCCAGTTGGGGTCACATGTATGAAATGACATTGAAGAGCCCAGTGGAAAGGTGTACATTCAGAAAGCTTCAATTTGCTGATGACAAAAATCTCTGGTTTTCATCTCATTTGGTTTGCTTGAGTTCTCATTTTCTGTTTTGGTAGCTGTAAGAGCATAGACCAGAGATTAGAAAGGCTGCTGATGTGCCAGCCAGGCCAGGCAAAGGTGATGTGCTCATTCAGGAAACAAGTGCTGGAATGGAAGGAGTGTGGTATTATCCCTTTTGACTGAAGGTTTAAGGCTGTGCTTTGGAAATTAATTTGCAGCCTGAGGTTTGATTATTCCCAGCTGTAATTAAAAAAAGCAGGTAGTATCTATTGCCAAGTTAAAGTTTTTTCTCACTCTCTTGCAGTAAAAGGTTGCTGCTGTTTCTTTTGGATAAAAGTTTGCTCACTTTGGGATACTTCGAGCTGCATCTTAAATGCTGCAGAAATTACAGCCAGTGCAGAATTTGGCAACTTGCATATTAAGTGAGTTACTCGTCTGTTAGCGTCATGAAATGTCATTCACTGGTATAATTGCCTTTTTCAAGGTTGCTTTTAAGAACCAAATCCTGATGCCCAGAACTCTGCAAGGACTATCTCCTCCCTGTGAGGTACTGCAAGTCAGAGTTTCTTCATTTTCTGAAGATGTTCTATAGCCAGCAAAAAAAGTGGGAAAGAATGTGGAGTTCAGAGCTACTGCTGTAGTGGTAGACGCAGTTCATGGTGAAAAGGACAATGCTGGTGCCAGGGGATCTGGCCCCTTGAATCAGCGGTTTGCTGTGTTGTACTCCTGATTGCTTTTTAAGAGTTTGTTGAGTGTGACCCACCCAAACCCTGTCATTCTGCTAAACCCATGAAATTACTGAATGCCGTGTCCCAATGCTTTTATGCTCTAAGCTGCTGCCTGTCCATCTGTCTCTCATAACACTGCAGTACTATATCTGAATCTCTCTGCTCACAAGTTCTTTCTCTTGTTGTCACATCATGGGAGGGTTTTTAATTCATATGCAAATAATACAGTTCTTACCGTAATGGTGATTCGCCAGGGTAAATCTGACAAATGTCTCTGATAGGAAAGCATTAAAAGCTTTTATCAGCATTTTCTGTAGGCTTTGAGTAAATGCAGTGGACAAAAATCAAACAACTGAAACAAGGACTGTCCAAGTGGCACCTCTGTCATTCTGTGGTGATTGATGCCCTTACCATGAGTAAACAGTTAATGACACAGGAGAATCTTCCTTTGTGTACTAAAGGCACAGCAGCCATAATTACAGTTCATCTTAAAATGCCAGGTTGAAAACGCTGGCAGCTTAATCACCCCTCACAGAAGTACAGCAGTCTCTGTTGAAGGAACTGGCTGGATTGCTGTGAGCTTCTAGCTACCTGAGCTCTTCAAATTTGTGTCAGACTTTTAAATGCTTTAGTTTAATGCCACTCAGAAGGAAAACAGATTTGATCTCTATAATGCAACCAGGGCTGATGGAATTATCCCAGATTCTCCTTGACATTAAAATCAAAGCTGCTGCTGCTATCAATATTGCTTTCATATTATATCATACACACTTTCAGAAATACTCCAGATAGGAAGAAATCTCATAATTTGAAATAAAATTTTATTGAACAATATATTTATAACATTTCTGTATGGAGTAAGTGTTCTCCCTGGCACATGTAAGCATATTCTTTTAATGAATATGTATAGTTTTCGTGTTTGGAAGCATCATTTATTCAGCACTGTTTACAGCCTGTTATCCTTTCTGATTATACAGCTGATAAATATTCCAGTGCTATGACCCTGGGAACAGTACTGCAAAGTACAAAACTGCTTTTTAAAGTTCACCTCCTCTTGTGTTTTACCAAAAGGATTCTTCTCCTTTACTAGGGAAGGGCAGTGAAAGAATTATGTAGTCTTCTGAAACCAAGTGCCATAGAAACCCATTTGAAGACAGCTTGATTCTATTAGTATTAGTAATTAGTAGTAGTGTAATAGTACACTATTGCCCAGTTATCTTCCCCAAAGCAGACATTTCTATTCAAGAGCTGAAGGAGACGTGCGTTTGCACGCTCTTTTTTGTTGTGTGTTGTCAAATCTCTATGCTCTACTGACCTGTAACTATTCTGTAGTCATCTGTTTTAAAAAGGCAAGACCATCTTTCTTTGCATTATTTTTTGAAGACTGCAAACACAGTAAATAACGTTGATATTGATCTTGGGATTATATCCACCATTGTCTCTGAAGAATTAAACCTACTGATCTTGATACCACTTCAGTCTGTATTGATCATGATCCACATTCAGTGAAAAGCTTCAGCATAAGTAGAAGAAAAAAAAAAATCTCCATTTTTATGTCCAATTTGGAGTAAATCTTGAACCTGTTTTCAGTAGATTTTTCTACACTGTTGCCATTTCAGGTTTCCTTTGGTAATATTCAGTCTGTTTCAGAGTGTGCTTACCTCTTGTGAGCTGCTGTACAGTTCAGTTCAGGCTGCAGAACCTGCTCAAATGGAGAGATAAATAGGCAGTTTTCCCCTGCTGAGTTGATGTTGGCACAGCTACACTAGTACCAGCATCTGAAATACCTGAACTAGCTCAAGTGAGCTGTGTCTGTTCAGTGACTCTGGCCCTAGCCGGCAGTTTAAAAGATCAGCAGCCTTGGGTTGTGCCGCATGTTTTGCCTGCTCATGAGAACATGTCAGGACCTCCAGTGTTGTGAACTGAGGAGAAGCAGTTTGCTGAGGAAGCTGAGCCTGTAGCAGTGCCCGAGCCTCTAGGAGCGACTGCAGCACTGCTGATGGATGGGTTTGTTCACGTGCCACTACCGCCATTCACACAGCAGCCCCTTCTCTCCTCCTTGCCACATCACCTGTCTTACAGCATGTTCCTCTGGCCTCCCTGGGGATGAAGCTCTCCAGAAGGGAAATAAGTGGCTTTTGTACTGCCCTTCAGTCAGAAGCCTTGTTTTTTGCCTGGTAGTATGTCCTTTTTATGGTTTCAGAATCATTTGGCAGTTGCAAGCTGTGCTGAGAACAACAGCTTGCCATTACGGACATGTCCCTTCCAGCAGAGCTGACAGTGACACCTGCACTTCTCCCACGTGGAGCAGTGTACGTTTAGCTTGCAGAAGTAAAAAATGCAGCTGCAATGCACTTATCACATCACAGGGCATTTTTCTTACTTTTGTTCAAACTTCACCTTGTTTCAGTTCCAGAAAACAGTCAGCAACCCACAATGGCTTTCACCCCGCTTCTTGACCAGCACTCCCGCCTCCCAGCACAGCACTGAAGCTTTGGCCAGTAGGATGTTCTTTTCTAAGGCAGGGTGGCAAAGATTTTTCAGAAAAAAAAAAAAATAATGGATTGCTATCCATATCGCATTTTCCTGGCCTTGGGGTTTTCACTTAAGAAGTAGAGATGGGCAACAAAGGATTTGATTGCAGAAGGTATATGGCTTACATGCTATTTGAGGCACCTCCAATTTCCATACCAGAGTAATGGCTCTGTAGATAGAATTACGGAGATATTCTTGGCTCTGCTCCTGAATCATCAGCGAGGATTGTGGGCTTACTATTAAAAGAATAAGTGTTTCTTTATAATCAAAACAGATTACTCTTAAGAAAGTGAAAATGACCAGAGCTCCAAGCCAGCCTGTCTTTCCCAGGATACCGATAGCTGGAAAAAAGCAGAGGTCATGGATCATGTTCTGTCACTTCACCCTATTGGTATTTTTCATGTTTCAGGCAGACATCCAAAATTGGATACTTTTCCATAAAGCAAAAGCAGCAGAAACAAAATGGCAGTAATAACACGCCCATTATCCATGGTTCCCACACCTACAGTCTTGACATTACAGCTGGGAATCTGATGTGCACCTTTTCCTTTCTTCTACTCTTTGCCTCCATTAAGTCACCAGAATTATTTGTATTTCTTCATAGCACAAACGTATTTAGAATATTTTATGATTATCCTAAAGTCTCTTAAAAAAATTGCTTTACTTTATGGTATTACATTTTGAAAGGGAGGGAGTAATGTTTTTCTAGATATGATCTAGGCAGAATTCAAGTACTCTCTAGACTGGATCTGTGAGATTTTTGATATGCTGGTAGTTCTTTTAAAGCAAGCTAACTCTCTTGGACTGTACAAGAAACACCTGTGTAAACCCAGAGAGAAATTCCACCCACAGAAAATCTGTTGTGTAAGTCCACTCTCCTGTCAGATGGTGAACAATTTTGTCTGTTGAAACACACCTTTTCCTCTTGAAATACATGATTCTTTGACATTTTTTGATACAGTGGTGTCAGTTGGGATCCTGATAATAAACTTCTTGATATTGATTGCTGCAGCAAAACTTTAAGTGCATTTGCAACTTTATTTTTAGATGAAGTGTAGATAAGAAATGTGTAGTATTTGATTTGTCTTTCATCCCCACTCCTGCATGATGCCATCTTTCACACCACCACACATGTTTAGGATCTCATTTTAGTCCTTCTTTGCAAGGTGAGGAGAGGTGAGACAAGCCAACGCTATTGATTGGGCAGTAAGGCCAAGGTTTTCTTTTAATTCGTGTTGCACATCACCAGCTAAGAGGACAGCAATAGTTGTTTTCCCTAACACAGAGCAAATGAAGACTTTAGCTTCATTTGAGAGCTGCTGTTTTATGATTTGGGTGATTACCTTTGTCTCCTTTCTTCCCCGTATGTATAAAATGTTTCTGAATTCTATCTGTAAGAGTTTTCTGCTGCTGGGAAAGAGTATGGCAAGGTTGGTTTTCTGTAGCTAGTCACTACTGCCTTTGGGCCTGAAGATCTTGCTACAGAATGTTGCTATATGTTGGTTACTCACTAGGAAAGTCAAAGAATAGCTGAAGCATCTTTGAAGGCATCGAACATCTGTCGTGTAGCACAAAGGTGTCTCTGACACCATTCCCTTCTGGGAGTATACTGTATTGTTTGAGTGCTTTCAGTAAAATTGTCTCGTTCCACCTTTCTAAAATACTTCGTGACCAGGCAGTTTAACCTAATGAAATGTAACACAGGTCTTGTGATTAGTCCAGTATCTGTGTTTATATTCTCATCATCTGTTCTGGAAATGTTTAGAGCATGATAAAGGATGAAAATGTTCATCCAGAGTAATAATAAATGGTAGTTATTAAAAACTGAGAAGGTGAGTGCAAAAGAAGATCATAATGTGGTTTTCTTATCCTGTAAGCTGCAATTTGGTATCAGCACAGTTGTTTAGGGGGAGGTGTGTGAGTCTTGACTTCCTGTTCCACCAACAGACATATAGCCCAGACAAAAATATTTATTACTGCTTTTCAGAGTTGCACACTGGTACAGCATTTATGGTATGTTCAAATCTTTGTAGAGGAGCCCTTTAAGTTTTGCAGGATAATAATGTAATTTGTTTGGGTTTTTTTTCAGACAAGAAGCCCTTCTTGCTGCCATTAGTGAAAAAGATGCCAATATTGCTCTGCTAGAGCTTTCATCCTCTAAGAAGAAGACTCAGGATGAAGTGGCTGCACTGAAACGAGAGAAAGACCGTCTCGTGCAACAGCTCAAGCAGCAGGTGGGTGCAGGAGGGCTAGGAAAAAATCCAGTTAATAATCTGGTGTGGGATTATTATCTTGATTTATGGAGCTAATAATGTGTAATCCTGTCATATGTTAGGACAGAGAGTGCATAAATAACGATTTCAAACTAGCTACTGGACTCAGCGTTGAGGGAAGTGTCTTTGTGTCACTGCCTGAGTAGTAAATGTGTGGTAGGATGCATAGGAAGCTGTGAATGAAGAGGACGTTGGTTGTTATCCTCTACAGGCACAAACAGTCGCAGATTCAGGGAAAAGTAGTGATGCTTCTCCTGGGGGTTTGTATTTGCTTTGTTGGGGAAGAAGCATATTTGGAAGAGACTTCTCCTAGCTGCACAGCTCAAACGTGAATGTTGCACCACACAGCCTCTCCTGTGATTTCCGATTGCAACAGGAGCACCCCGTGGGAATGCCAGCTTCTAGAGCAGACTTCGGGAGGTCTCGTGCTTGTGAGGGGATTGGTCCCTTCCCATTTCTGGCCTCTCCCATTTCTAAGATCTTGCTGTGTTGGCATAACAATTAGAAGAAGTGTGTTACTGTTCAAGCATTTAATGTTATGGTTCAGTACTGAATGCAATGCGAAAAGTACATTGCCAGTAAAACACAGAGGAAGCAAAAGGCATCCCTGGCAATAAGAGATTTAGGATCTGAAAAAATCTGTGTAGGTTTTTCACTTCAGTACTTCTGGTGGGTTTTCCTGAGTTATTCCTTTGCCACATTCCTTGTAATAGCACATATGCTGCTGCCAATCCAGTATCAACTTCTTCAGTGCCACCATTTCCATCTTCATAAAGTTTTATGTGCAACATTTCATCTGTCAACCAGATGATTTCTGTTGCTGTCAAAGAATATAAGACAAAAAGAGGTCGGCATTGTGATAAGGGATTTCTGTGCTTCTTCCTTAGGAAACACAAGTAGGTTATTGGCCATGTTGTTTAAGACAGCAATTATTTACAGTTTAATTTAAGAACAGTACTTTGGGGTTTTTTTGTGCCAGCTTCAGAATGAGTAAGGAGTGTAGCTTACAGACTTGTATTATTTACTTTTGAGCAACAGTCATAATTACTGTCACTGGTCAGCCAGGTGGTCTACCAAAACAGGAGTCAGAAATGGTCACAGCAATGTCAAGTACTTGTTTTTTTCATGTAATTGTTGATGCAGCAGCTGTGATATATGGTACCACTCATTCCAAGAGAAATTAACACTTCATTCTTAGGTCTTGTTGTCCTAAGCTTAAATTCTGGTGCTTTCATGCTTCTTGCCCTTCCCAATTTCCTTCTGATTGTCTTTTGTGAGTAGATGGAACAAGCTGTAGTGTTTTGGGGTGAGTTTTTTCTGCTGAAAATTTATGTATATTTAATTAACTTATTAACACTGTGCTTATCTCTAATGACATAGGTTTCAGTTAAGAAATTTTTTTTAACGTTGTAGTTCCTATCCTTATCTTTCAGTGCTGGTAAGTCTTACAGTATCATAAACTCTTCCTAAAAAGACATGGCCATTTCCCTTAAGGATGTGAGTGCTTTTCTGTGTACGTGTGGGATATTTAATTTCCCAAATAAACAAAAATTGCAAAGGAGATTAATTTGAAATTGTTCTTGGTATGAAGGGAGACCAGTTATGATCTGAGGTTGGAGCAATAGTCCTTTTTCAAATATTTCATTCTTCAAATAATGCCTTTGAAGATTCTGGTTCTAAAACTGCCATTAACTGTAAAGACTTGTCACTGTTTAAGATTGTTTAAGATTTTAATCTTAAAAAAAAAAAAATTAAGAAAGCAGAAAGTAATCTCCTCAACACATCTGTGCTATGAGTAATATAAATAAAAGCTACATGTGTAGTATAAAATCACAGGTATTCTCCAGTACATCCACAATGCCCAAGGCAGAATAAACGTTTACATATAAACAATCTAAACTATATTTAAAACATACCTGAGAAATATTTATGTGAACAACAGAGATTTGACACATCCTCCCTAAATTCTATCCTATGTTTTGAGGATGTGTCATCTTTTATCCTTTTTTTTGTGTGCAGCTTTCAACACATTGATAGAAAAACTCCTCATTGCTTATTATAGGACAGTATTACTCACCACCTCTGTAAGTTGCAGGGAATCTAAAACTCCATTTATTTTTTCAGTGCCAGCAGTTTTGGTATGTACTTTTTCTGAATAAATTCAAATCACACCAACTTTGACAGCTCCAGAAATAGGAGATGGGTCAGAAGAGATGGCTGTGAGATTTTACAGGATCCTCATTACTGATGTAGTCAAGGGGAATCTCATTTTTCTACATGCTTTGCAAATATTCTGTGTGCTTGGCCCTTGCACTCCTCTTCAGTTGTTACAGGTCACCAGCCTCATATTTTCCAACAAAACAACTATGCTGCTTCCTCAGTTTAAGCCTTCTGTACATGGACCCTTTTCTGCATCTTGAGAACAAGGGTCCATCTGTGTTTGCCAGCTCCACAGAACTGTGTCGCCTTTCAGGAACTTCCTAAGAGTTTAGCTGTAATTCTTAAATTTACAGTAGAAATTGTGAATGAAAAATCTTTCAGACTTGCACATGTATTGAACACAGCTGTTCAAGAAAGGCGAGTGATGCCACAAATCAAGATACTCTGGAAGACTTTGAAAAGCAGTTCTGGAACCCAAAAAGTTTATTCAACCTTTCAGATTCAGAGCTGGGATCCTGACCTCAGTCATTCATGTTTCAGAGCTGCTGAGCTCCCTGATAAGTATTTGGTGTTTCTGTCCATCCCATTCCTAGGAAATGCTTAGGCTTTGTGGTGGGAAAGCAGCTCTTTCAGTTGGTGGTCAGACACAGTTGAGTAAAAGATTCCCGTTTCCACGTACGTAGGACGCACGCAGAAATGATGAGCAATGTGGGAAGAGGGTGGTTTGTGGGAAGAGTTGTGCATGCTGTGGTGCCAGCATTGCTGCATCTCACTGCAAGCTGGGAAGAGCTTCTGACCGAGTGCTCTAGGAAAGCAGTTTCCTGCCTATGCTGCAATAGTGAGTGTGAATGGATCCAAGCATGCAGAATAGGATTTGGATTATGTCTTTTCATTGCTGGTTACCATTGGCTGACTTGCTGTTAATTGGCCTTCCTTAGAGTGTAGAAAGATACAACGCTGTCACAAACCAAAAACTTCTTCTGACAGTTTCCTGTGATTTTTATTTATCTAAAAATATCTGTCAGACACATAGATTGATCAAGGGAAGGTAATCCAGAATCTGGAGAGCTCTGCTGTCATTCCTTGTGCTAACTCTCTCCTTTCCCAACACTGTCACGTTCCTGGTCGCTCACACGGGAAGGGCACTGCTGCACAAGAGAGGGAAGGAGTCCAGCCAAACACATTTTGGTTCTTTAATTTCTCTAAGTATGTGCATTAAAGTTTGGATGAAGAGAAGCGTTTTGGAAAGAGGATATGGCATCAATGTTGTTTTAATTTAGAGTTTCTAGGCTCCGAATTGCAGGAATGTGCCTCAATATAGAGCCCATTTCCTAATGAGGCGCTCGGCATTGACCAGGCTCTCCAGTAAATGGAGCTGCCTGTTTCATATTGGTTGTCAGTTTGTATGAGGGATTTCCTCTATCATCAGACAGGCAGGGCGATTGCAGGGCGAGGGTCACCAGCTAATGTGGCCCCAATTTACTTCCTCCCAGGGCACTTTGTCTCCGTGGGTAGTTCATGGAGAAGCAGTGGCTGGGAGGCCGCTGCACCGGAGGGGGCCGGGCTGATGCAAGAGCAGCGAGCTGGAGGTTGTGTAACCAAGTCCAGATGTGGCGCAGCGAGTGCCAGCGCACCCGGGGGCGCCTGGAGAGGGCCCCGCCGTGTGTCACACCGGGCTGACAGGGACCCGAGGAGCTTTGGCCTGCTTTGTGCCAGCACAGCCGCTGCTCAGCTGTCAGGAAATAGCCCGTTTGCTTTTTATCCCTCTCCTCATCCAGCTAAGTTTTTATATCAGGTTCTATTCGTTGTAACAGAGCAAAGCACTAGTCCACGTTCTGAGTGGTAAAGGGAAGGCATATCTGAACGGGCTGAGGTTTTCCTGGCTGTGGGCTTTCAGTCTTAAACACCTGGGTTTCTCTGCTGGGAGCTGTTTGTAGCAAAGACTGTCATTTTCTGTATTTGTACAGTGTGTAGCACAGTGGGTGCCTGACTTGACCAACATCTCTGTCACTGCCATGCCATAAATGTGAAGTAATAGTGTTCAAATTTTTAGGAGGCTCTGAACAGTATTAGTGTTTTCCAACAGCTTGGAGTATTATTCAAATTAATTGCTTGTAAATCACCATATGCACTTGTATTATTGTATAATGTTTCATAATTATTATTATAGCAGAAGTTACCAGGAACTAGCTTGACTCAGTGTTACTGATGACAGGATCTCAAAATTTTCATTTGAAGTCGTGTGACTTCAGGTTAGATTGAGACTACTTATGTTTTATTATGCTGCCTATGCCTAAATAAGTTATTTTCAGATCAGTTCCTCAGTCTTTTAAGAGCATGTTGAGTTTTCATTCTATACTTCAGCACACTCAGAGAAACCACCAGCTTAAGCTTTCTCCATGTATTTCATAAACATACATTTTCTTTTGTCATGCAAACCGGTGATGAAAAATAATGAATAGTACGGCCTCAGGAGAGAGCTCTCTGCAACCTGGTTGATTGATCCAGTTACATCTGTAATCTGTTCTTAAGGACTTCTAGTGAAGGAGACCTTCAGCCCTGGGAAGTCTTTTTTATGGCTCATCTGTCTTTATCATTATATGGACTCTCTAATGTCCCTTACTGCAGTTTAAGCTCATTACTATGTTTTTCTATCTATTAGGGGCATAGAAAATAATAATTTACTACCTTTCCCGTTCTTGCTGTAGACACTCTTGCTGTTCTTAGTGAAAAGAGCACCTTCCTATTTTAATAAAGGGAGATAAGAAGCCCCATGCTATTGTAAGTGTGGGTTTTGTAGTCAGCCTGCTTGCCGTTCAGAGGGATCTTTAATACCCATTGTTCCCTTCTGCTTCTATATCCTCATCAAGACTGTGCCTTCCTCTGTGGGCCAGCATGAATTTGAGGGGCTGTTATTTAACATTCCTACAAATGGAGAGGAGTTATTTGGCAATAACTCATAATTGGTCAAATAACTAATAATTAACTGGTAATAATAGTTAGTATTTATGCAATATTTAATATACATTTCGTCTAAGCAAGCAGGTACCAAAGCTGTTTTCTCTGTGCTACTTTGTGCCTCTTCCCTGTAAGATTTTGACTGGCTTCCTTTATGAGTCCAAGTTACTGCAAAGACTGGTTTCCCAAGTAAATGTGGTTCATGGGATCATGAGAAAAAGGAAAGAATTGTAGATTCCAGAGTAGCTTCTCACCCCGAAAATTGTATTTTTCCACTGTTACTTGTTTCCCTGGAAACCCCGCACACTGACACCTGACACTCCTCTGCTGTGAACTTTTCCAAAGTGAAGTTCCACTGGCTGGAGTCATTTCTGTTTGTAACAAGAGAATGTAAAACAGGTCAAAGGAGACTGACAGGCAAATGTTTTCCTCTTACTGCTGTGGAGCTGTATCAGCATGACCACACTTCTGGCAGTCTTAGTTACCACCCTGCCTGATGAAATAATACAGATTGTGAGGGGCGTGCAGTTAGTCTCTGCTTTACCTTAGCTGCCCTGATTTGAAACCACGTCTGATGAGAGTGATTACCCTATTAGCAAGCAAATTTCTTCTTCAGGTGGCATGGATGCAATCAGTGCAGGTAATTGTTAAATGTGGTGCTGTTTTGTGACAGAACCCCTGTTGTTCTCTAGAAGGTTCCAGCAGTCTGGAGTTCAGTGAGGGGAGGCATCTCCCAAACCACTGTCAGAAGGGAATTTAGGAATAGGTATGTAAGTTGTCTGAGTGTGGTGGTGTTGGCTTCTTTATAGCTGAAAAAGAAAAGTCAATATTCTAAATGAGTGATGAGAGTCAGGGCACTTGGATCCATTTTTGTTTATTGGTCTCTTTAGCACAGTACCCATGTACTTGCACTGGCAAGACTGCAAACAGATGTAAGAATGGAAAAAGAAAAACAGGCAGATGAGTTTGAAGGTGCTGTGTCAGAGGTTTCTTCATGAACTGGGCAGAACAGAAGGCACTCTTGAGTTCTGGTGGTCTCTGAATGCCAGGTTAACCAATTTGAAACAGGAACAAACAGATTAATGTACTTTGCCAGAAATTTTTCAAGGAATAGTGAAGATTTTCAAGAACTATTGTCAGTTGCAGTGAACTTGTTACGTAAGCGGTGCAATCTCAGCCTCACCTATCCACTGCATGGTCTGTAGAGTCAATGTAAAGTCACCTTTTTTTCAAGTTCTTGTACCACCAGTGTCTGGAAGGTCACTTGTAGCTTCTCAATTACTGCCTTTAATACACAAAGGTGCCAAAATACGTGGTTTTTATAGTATATTCTTAGCTGTGCTGGCAGTGTAGCTGGCATACATGTGAGCAAGCAGAAGTGGGGGAAATCACTGTGTACACTTCCTGTTCAGGGAGCTGTTGGACTAGAAACAGAAGGAACTTCTGGCTGAAGTGAATATATATCCACTAATTGGCTCTCATCAAGCATTGCCAGCTGTCAAATTTAAGCATCGTGGCTTTTGTCGAAGGCCTGTAATCCACTCAGATTATCAATCACAGCGTTGCTTGTTTTGCCAGGCTTTGCTCCTCAGTAATTGTTTCTGTCAAGGGGGAAGTCCCTGCCAGGAGCAGACCCCAGCACCCTGACAGCAACGAGCAGGCACAGAAAGCAAGGCTTTGTCATGCCCTTGAGCACTGCTTCCTGAAGCACAGCACTAGAAGCCCTCACAGATTAAAAGAAAGCACCTTCTCCCTGCCATGTGTTCCAGACTTTTTTCCCATCATTTTTAATCATCTATTAGCACAGTAACAGCACTCAGTGCGGTGTCAGCAGTCTTTTCTGGGGCACCATTTCATCTTTCCCTGGTATTACGTACACTCTTTCCCCTCTCCCTCCTCCTTTACCTTTACCCTTTGCCTCTTGCATGACTAAATAATAATGTATGTTCAAGGGAGCCCTGGCTGTTGCTGGCTGCTCCATGCCAGGGAAGGGAACTGCCTGAGTGCATCTTCCTGTGCCTGTTGGAACTGCTGTGAGCAGCCGTGTCTGCCTTCTGGTTGTGCCTTCAGCCATGTCACAGCCGGGAGTTTTTAGGGGATAGCTGTGTAGGTTTGCTGCAAGAGGAGGGTGCTTTGCCTCATGGAGAGAGCTGGCTTTAAGATTTACAGAGGTATTGTGGAACTCGGATGACAATACAGTACTTGGTGCCCTTTCTTTCTAGACATTTGTAACATTTTTAAAAATACTGTAAGGACTAATATTTCCCAAGTTTGAACTCAGATTTCAAAGACCTGTTTCACTCTATTAGAAATATTCCTCCATTTATTGAATATATTAAGATTTTCATATTCTAGTTTAACAGCTTTTTAACGGACTAAAAATTCTCACAATAAACTTAAATTAATTGGCTGATTGCCAACAGCATGTAGTGCCACATACACAGTAGCTCTCATTCAAGGCTTATCAACTCCTATAGGAAGTTATTCGGGCAACGTTGCCTCTCTCTAGAAAATCAGGATTGCTGGACAAGTCTGGGTTAGCAGTTGAGAGACCCCTATCCCATTCCTGTAAGTGACCAACTTGATGGTGTTGGATATCAGGAAAAATTGTTAGGCCTCCCCTGGGAGAGCCAGACTTGTTAGCACTATTAAAGAGGTGAGAATGCTCGCTGAGCTTGGGTTGCCTCAGAAGACTGCACTAGAAGATCTAATTTGGGCCTGAAAAATAATCATTCCTTTGTCTGTGAATAGAATTTCTGGACATTGGTGCAGTGTGAAAATAGTCACTGTCATTTGACATCACAGTTGTACCATATAGTGGTTTCCTGTAGTTATTGTGCCCAAACCACTGGTCTGATACACGGTGGTTTCAGTTAAATGAAGAGAATCTATTGGAACAGGTCTTTATGATACATACATTCAGCAGAGTATTTGTATAATTCATTCTATTTCTTTGCTACAAATATTATGTTTAAAATAGTTTCTGGCAATATTTGTCTTAGCTGATGAGTCATGAGATAGATGCAAAGTCTCAGAAGGAGTGGTTTAGAACAGCTCAGGATTGCCAGTAGTTGTTCATTCAAGGTATACAATTATGGGTACATCTTCCTTTGCTAAACTTCCATGGTTTGTGGGGTAGCTGGGAAGGACCTATGCGTGACTGCTCCCTGATTGTTGTCCAGTGGCAGGATGTGGCTCAGGGGTAAAATATTTGAGACTTTCCAGCCATTGGTCCTTGTGGCTGGGCTGGTTTGGCATCACTCTTGGTATTTGAATTGATGATGTTTGAAGGATGAACGGAAAATACAGTGAGTTTATGATTACATTTAAATTGTATCATTTAGCCCCATTCTTTAGGGAACTCTGAAGTGTTGGTGACAGGGAGAATGCCACTTAAACATGTAAAAAGTCTTAATGAGATAAATCCACAAATAGGGTTTTTTTTTTTGTGAAGAAACAGAAATCTCACACCAGAATTTCAGATTCAGGAAGATTTTGAATTATTTACTTGAACTTGGTGAGGATGGGTGTGTAAGCATCCTTACAGGTATTTCATTGATTGGATGCAGGTTTTTCTGTACTAAATTATTCCTGTTCATCTGGGCTGTTTTACCTGACTATGACAATTGTCTAGGAGACACATGTGTCCCTTTATCAAATCTCCATTCAAAATGTGCTAACTTGGTACATTATGCTTATCCCTTCCTGTATGTAGTGGTAGCATTCCTCAGGGAACAAACAACTCACTGAACAGTTTCATACTAAAGCTGTGAAATAAAGCTTTATTTGTGGTTACTTGTCTTTGGATGAAAAGCCTGACGAACCTGTGACATTACCAACTATCTTATATAAAAAACAATTCACATGCTGATGGTCAGTTAAAAAGTAGTGGCAGAAAGCTGAAAGGCATTTTTCCACCTTTGGTATTGGTTTTAATTTGTGTAAGACCTGGCACTGGTGAGGTGATAGATGATTCAAGGTGTGTTCCAAAACTGTGTAAGGAGAAGGTGAAGTCAGAGATATGAGGTGACTGATTGGGTTCATAAACTAAATATGTAGAAGGTTTCAAGTAGATTACAGATTAACAGTTGTATGACTTAATGTGTTAGTGATGTGTTCTTTACTTGGAGGGGGAATGAATGATGGAAAGATTTGTACACCTAGAATATGTAATGAAAATTAATGATCTATAAGATAGAATATATTGCGTATTTGCGATTTTGCTGTGTTATTTTGGGAGTAACATAATAAATCACTGCTTTTTTTTTTTGCTTGAGAAGAGAAAAATGTATAGTCTGCAAAAGAGAATTTTAATCCCCACCATCTTAAAAATTGATAATGGAAAAAATTAAGTCTTAACTGCATGGAATGAACTTCAGCTTCAGTGAACTGTTGATGAACAGTGATCTCAGGTATTTTTGAGCTTAAGCACTGAACTGTCTCTCAGTCCACAGATTTTTTTTTTTTCTCATCCACTGTATTAAGCGCCTTAAATTCTGAAAATAATTTCCCTTTTTGAAACTGTCTGATTGAGCCTAGCCCAGTATACCATATCTCAGGCAAATGAATAGTTAAAGCAGGGGAAAACAGAAGTTTCATCTTGCAGTTGGAAATCTGTCAATTCAGACTAATTTTTTGCTAATAATCCTTCATTAATTTACATACCAAGTTGTGGAAATTGATAGGACAGTGTAGCAGGTTTGTCAGAACGAGACACAGATTTATGAAATTGAGCATCAGTTACTTATGGTAGCTTCTGCAAACGGAGGGGTGCCGGTGGCTGCAGATTCCCCTCAGTTCCCTTAAATTCACGGTGTTACGTTCTGAAAAATCCAAGTCTTAAAAAAATTACTATTCATGTTTAGGTGCAGAACAAATGATGCATTTACTCCTTAATAAGTACAGGCTGTTTTCTACAGCCCTTTTCTAAGGTGAAGAAATACTCATGACCAAAGAAAAGGTGTGCAGATTTTCCCTAGAGTTCATGTGTTTGCCACTTGACATTTGTGAATGTCGGGAGGGGATGGAGATTTTTCTACAGTCTACTAACTTGGAAGCTGTGAGGAGTCTGGAAGCAGCTGCCAGCTCCAAAAGGTACGAGATGAGAAAGTTGATACTGACGGAGATTCTGCTTCCAGTCCCTCCCTCGAATGGGAGTCTGGAGACAATGCTGTCAATTATGAGTTAGTGATTTTGGCAGATCGTCTTTAGGGCAGTTGCGTTCAGCTGTCCCTGAGCAGACCTGTATTGAGCACAAGACAAAGGCACAGTTTCTGTGTGCCCTTTTTTGCCTTGAATATGTTACGAAAGGGTTTGAGTTTTTGCAGTAGCAAGAAGTGCTTTTAGGGATTAGTCCAAGATTTTGCATGAAGACAAAATAAGTCTCAAACTCAGTTATCAAAAGATTGCTGTCTGATTTTACTTGGCATAATCAAACATTTATCATGTGGATATAAAAAAAAATTGCTCATTATGTACCCTCAATTTCAAATACGAGTCATTTACCTTTGCAATTACATGTTGTAGAATTTTAGATTGTCAATAGTATAGGTGAATGTTAGTCTCTCAACTTTTGTAAAGCTCTACTCTCCAAATACATGTTCAACTGTCATCCCAGTACTGGTGCCTGGAGGAAGTAGTGGTCTTTTATGTTGAATACAGCCCTGGTTGAGGGGTAGCCATTTTATTAGAGCTTTTGTTCTCTTTATTTGAGTACAATTTTGCAGTCACAGAACCCAGTCCTTTGTTCTCTTTCTATTTGTTTACCACCAATGCCTGTCTGTCTTAGTGTGAATACAAATATTTCCTGTAGTTGAGTAAACAAAAAATAAATGGAGGTCTCACAGGTGACTTCAGGCAAGTTTTTCCTCAGGATTTAAACAACCTAGGTATCTCTTGTTTTTAACAGTGGATTTTTGTTTGGGTGGGAAACTTAACATTTTTAAACATTCTGTTTCACCATTGTACCACTCTTAATCCTTTCAATAGTTAAGAAGTTACTCTTCTCACTGTTTTCATCTTAACATGAAATATTACCATAATTTGTGACACCAAGCCAGTGTGCTCTCCATCTCCTAAACACCAGTAGATGCAACCTTGGCTTTGCCTCCTTTATTACAGCGAGCAACCCAAACTTCTGCCAACTGCTGACAGTAATGGTGTTGAAAAAATCATAAAAGCAATATAGCGATCCTTAAGAACGCACACACTCACAGGTTGTTTAAAACTTGGAGACCTGCATGAGTTTATTTGCTCTGTGGAAGTATTAAGGACTGTACCTTCTCATTTTAGTTTTTCCCTCACCTTTTTTTTTTCCCTGAGGGGAAATATATCTATTTATATATACAGATCTTCAAGCATCTTTCAAGTATCTTCTACATCTCATATGGAGGCATGCAAGATGTATGTTCTTCTGCAGGAAAAAATGAAAAATCTCACAGATTTGGTGGGAAGGATCCACAGACTGGGAAGTGAATTAGTTCCTTATTTTCCTAGACCTTTTCATCACTATCAGATTATGAAAAGATTTTTTGATTCCTCTCTTCCCCCCTTTCCTGATTACCAAAACCAGTTGGTCCTTCTCTATTGTCAACCAGAAATCTGGTTTGCAATATAAAGAGGGCTTAAAAGTATGAAGGCTTCCTTGTTTCCTCCTAGGTCTTCTAGTTGCAAATCAGTCAAGGTTGCTCTTGCCCTTCTATTCATTCTTTTCTATTTCTTCCTCTGCTTTGTCAGGGCTCTTTAACAAGTGGCATCACCTACCTTACGTTTAATGACTTAGCAGTAAAAGGATTGTTAAGAAAAACCTCACCAGAGGTATGACTGGCTTTTTTCTCATCTTGTTCCACAGATCGTTTTCTTTTAGTGGTCCTGTAGCAGAGAGAACTCTCCAAGGTGTTTTTTCTAAGCTTTACAGAGTGCTTTATGGTGCCCATTGGGTGGGCTGCTACTCATAGGGAATGGCATCATATAATGTAAATCCCAGAAAGACAACAGATTAGGAGTAGAGCAGGCAAAGACGGGGATACTGGAATGCAGATACCTTAGAGAAATTCATCTGGTCAAATTGGCCCATCTCTACACATTGTGTGCCATGAATTTTGTAGAGAGTAAGAGAATTTCTTTCCTTGGTAAGAATAATTTTGGCACCAATACAGTAGAAAAACTGAATGTTTTTTCAGTCTCTCCAGCTTAGTATCTAACGTTTGATGCAGATTTAATAGGAAAAATCAACCTCTGCTGGAATAACAAGAAAAAAATAAGTGTTGGTTTATTGTGGTTCTCCTTGCTTGCGTACTGCGTGCAGGAGCAGAGGAATGGACAGGAATCACTGTCCAGCTCTGTGCTGCACATGTGGCGCTGTGTGCTCGAGCAGGAATCCTGCCTCTGCGGGCCAAACACAGGGACAGTGAGGATGGACAGGAATCCCGTGTCTGCAGACCACACGCACGGATGGTGTGGACAGACAGGAATGTAATGTCTGTGTTTGTATGGGTATTGAGGCAGGGCGCTTCTAGGTGCATGTCAACCCCAATAACTGGCCGTACAGAAAAAATTCTTAACTTCTATTTAGTTTGGGGTAGCAAAGCTCTGTTGGTTGTCAAAGGAAATGCCCTTTCAACTCTTCCCTCCAGCAGTTACCATGCAGGATTTTGCCTGGATTCGAAGATGAAAGCAAGGCACAAAAACAATAATACTGGGTTTCTTTTTCTTTTATATGCAACAGCTTTTAAAATTAATTTCAGAACAAGCGCAAATAGTCTTGAGGTTTCGTTGTGTGTTTTTTTTAAAGTTGCTATCAACACTGTTTATATCATGTAGACACAGATCCATTCGTGTATACACCCAGAGCCGGGTTCTGGGCAGTCCCAGGCAGTCTGTGTTGAGATGATACTGAGCAGCTCACATCACTTTAGCATCTAGGAATTTGTATCTGTACATAACTCCTTTTTTTGCCAAGAACAGCATGTATAGAGGGGAGGGAGGTTTGCTATTAACAACTCTTTGAAGCTGCAGGCAAATGCAGTTGAGGTGGTGAGTCATATAACAATAAAAGTATGTAACAATAAAAGGTCTGTGGTCAAAACACTGGCATATACTTTCCAAGATTAAAAATTGCTGGATAAAAGAATGCTTTTAATGTCTTTATTGTAACAACACAGTCACAATAGACAAAGATTGGAAGACTTCCAAATCACTTCAGCTAGGAAAGGTGTGTGTAGACACACATGAGCAGATGGCCTACAAATGGTTTTGTTGAGCCAGGAGATCATGGCTAGCTTTTAAGATTTTTCAGTAGGATGTATCTTGTATGTAAATTCCTAGATGAGATGTTGCCAGTCGGGGTTCATAGGTACCACTGGACTGAGAAACTTTCTTGTTTCAGACCAGGAGAAAGACTGAGACAAAAGCAGAGTGTCTGAAGCGGTTGTGTTAGGCAGCTTTGTGAAGTTGAGCATATGCAAGTGGATTTATTTTGGAAAGGAGAAGCAAATAGAATAGCAGAGGAAAGGGGGACAGAGTAAGGTAGTTGAGGGTAAGATGAGCAGGGTGTGGAGTGACGCAGAAGTGAAAAGGGAAGGAGAAATTTCAGGCAAAGAGTCATAACAAAACAGGAGTCTCAGCGATGTCAAGCAAAGTTTGTTCTGTATTTGATAGAAATATTTGCCTGTTCTATAGGATATAACATAGGTAATTTAGGGGGTTTGCCTTCAGATTTTCCGTAGATTTTGTAAGACTAACCTTATCTGTAGTGCTTAGTGTTGCTGCTTAAATTGCACAAGTTTAAATCACAAGATCAATAAAATGTTGCTATGTATTTCCAACCTTAGCACAACCTGAGATACCTTTGACATTCTGCTTTGTAAAGCACGTCACCAGCCTGTCAAAGTTTTTAGGAAGAGTTTATGCTCCAAAGTACATTTCAGTTTGTTTTTCTCACTGCTCTTTTGTCTTTGCTTTTCTATTGTTCTGTAAAACGTAAGGTTAATTTTTTAGTTTGGAACCACAAATACACAGCGAGAGGGAAAAAAGGAGCAAGGGGCAAAGTACAATCAGAAGTTTTCAATGGTTTTATTAATGAGGACCATGACAAAGACTGGTATGTCCTTTTGCATTGTTACCGAAGTAGCATTTCACTTTTTTCCTAAAATGAGTTGTCTTTGGTGGTAAGTATCAAAGTAGATTAAAGAGACGATAAACTGTATATATTAAACATTCAGCAGACACATGAACTAATCATGAGAGGCTTGCTTGCTGCTGATCACTTGAGAATTTGTAGCAGGTCTGTCTCACAGAATCTTAAAGAAAATTCCACTTCTGTGCAGCATTTAGTGCAAGGATGTATTGAGAGTCTACATCCAAACTCTTACAATTCCAGCAAAACGTGTTAGTTTAGACTCCAAAAAAGAGTTTAAATGACAGTGCCATCCATCTGCTTAGCTGAGCTGTAGTTCCTACCCAGTAATTTTTCAATTTATTGACCATTTTCAACCAAATTTGACACAGGAAAAGAAGTCTCAAAGATTTTGTAATTTATAGGAACTTAATTAACATCCACAGCTGGGTAGAGGCGAAAAGAGCCCAAAGTAGAGCTCCCACACAGGGAAAGGCAAGGAGAATTGAGCTGTGATATATTTTGTTTGGCTGTAGCATACACATATGGCTGGCCATTCAGAACATACATACTTTCACACTGGTCCCAGCTGACTCTTGCCTGGAGACACCACGGGGGAGGCAGGCTGCAGAAAGAGATTATTACAGGGTTGAAGGCCACGCTTAGAAGATGGAGAATACAAATCCAAAGCACGCAGATTTCATTAGTCAATATAGAAGGGGTAATAAAGTGGACTCGCATGCTCTTCAAGGGTAGCCATGCTGTCTGCAAAAGAAATCACTTCTTTACTGATTAAAGAAGTAGTGAAGACGAGACAACAGTCCGAGAGTGGATGTAGGAGCATAATTTAGCAAAAAAGCAGTTGTTAAGCTAATTTAAATGATTAGTCTTTTCTGTTTTAAGGGCATGTGGCAGCAAAAGATATTGATCTTATATTCCCTTCTGCAGCAAGACCCTTCTCTTCCATAGCATGGAATCAAGATCAGGCTTGCCTTAACCAACTGCATCATAGGGCAGGCTCATAACCCCAAAAATACCTGCTTATTTTAAACCTAGAGTATACAGGTTTTATCTGCTCAAAACTGGAATGTGAATATAACCAGTTCTCTTACTTTACCTTAAGAATTAAAGCAGCAGCTCATTTTGTTTGCTGTTCTGTCTGCAGATCAATTTCAGTAAATAGTTTCTTGGGTTTTCTGTTGTGTGAGGGATCCAGGAGGCTTTGAGGATGTTGTTATGGGTTCCCATTTGTCCTGCTGATCCTGCCTAAATGGAGTTTCTTGCCACATAGGCCACCCATTCTCTATAAGTTAGTTTTACTGTATAGTGGTAAATGTCCTCAGACTCCAGCACTTGCTCAAACATCTTTGAGATACAGAAAGACACACCTTAATGATATTTCTGCCTAAGACCCTTACGAGCAGTGGAAAGATGCCAAAGAAATAACATCCTTGGCTTTCTCCTGAGTAGTTAACCATGAGAGGAGATATTTTTCATTTTTTATTTTTAGTTTTCTTTCAAACCTGTGACTGGGCAGGTTCCAGCTCTTGTGAAACAAGTAATTGAGAAAGGCTGTTCTATTACCACTGATCTTAAACACCTCTTGAGGTATCTCTAAAGAGAGTAAAAGAGAGCTAAAGGAACATATACTATAATGATTGTATGGTATAACACGAAAAGGAATCCCAAATACAGATCTGATTTAGATTTTTGTGTGTCACTGGTTTTCTTTATACAGGAATCAGAGCAATAGATTTCAATAAACTTTGTCACTGGGCAATTCCACAGTTAGTTTGTTCATCTCCTAAGGAACTAAGTTCCAAGAGACACATTCCTGTGCAGGGAAAATTTCAGTTCCAAGTTTATTTTTTAATCCCATCCACATATGTCTACATATGTCAAATCTCACAGAGCATGCCATATCTGGATGATCTGCCTCCTTTAGTTTAGTTCAGAGGCTTTTTGAGTATGAATTCTTCAGGATGAAGCTTCTCGGTAATTATCACATGTGGGGAGATGAACAGAAAAATGACATCTTCAAACACAGAAATTAGCTGGACTGATAAAGTCTTTCACTTGTAATGTCATATTGTTGGAACACTGCCAGCAGCCAGTGCAGAAGGCAGCATCTCAGGTAGAACTGTGTTGAATCCTGCAGTCTTTGACAAACCCCAGCAGCTGCACACACTCTTCGTTGGGCTCACAAAAACACAGGCTCCAGCATGTACAGAAACGTAGTAACAGGAATGGTTTTCATATCTATGCAGTTGAAATTTGTGCTGGTTTGCTGCTAGCAGAGAAATCTCAGTTGCTAATCTTAAACACAGCGAAAAGGAAAGCCAAACCTAACTAATGGTAAGTCTTTTAAACCTTACAAAGGAAGATGGCAACCATCTCTTTACAAATTTGAAAAATGCCTCCCATTTCGTTAAATGTCATGAGTGGGAAGGGGGCATGGAGTAAAATACTTACACAATCTTTCAGAGTCCTAATGCTCAAGGTTGGTGTGGGCTCAAGGTAGGTGTGTGTTCAAGGCAGGTGTGGATATACTCAAGGCAGTTACGCAGGGCATGCTATTCCAATGACAGGGATTATTCTTTCTGTGTTTCTGACAGCCAGATTCCAGCAGGGAGCTGGCTGGGCGTTAACAGGGATTATGGCTCGCTGCAGGTTTCTAACAAGTAGAAAAGAACTATCTGAAAGTCTTCACAAGTACGTAATTTTCAGAGCTACTGAATTCGGTCCACACTCAGAAAGAAAAACCACCTGAGTTTTTCCATTATACTTCTATGTTATTAGTGGTAAAAATGTTTCTAAACTGTTACTTTTGCATGTGCTTCCAGTGAAACATTCAACTCAGATTAAAATGGGACAACTCCTTCAATGCACTGACACCACCATGCAATGCATCCACCACGTACTCATTTGTCACAAGTACAGTCACTGCATTAATATTTACTTCATGTGGGGTTTTTTAAACTCTACATTAAAGGATTAATAAAGCTTGTTTAGACTGGTTAGCAAAACCAAAATTACCCCACGCAAATATTCTACAAAAAATGAGAAGGTAGTCACTGATGCCATGGTTTGTGCTGTGCTTCATGGTGGAGGAACGGATTTGCTGCAAACTCTTTGGGTAAGTTACTGCAATGAGCGTATGAAGCACACTAGATTAAAAGAGAGAGTGCACATCTTACGAGCTGCTATCTGTTGTTTATTAGAGAGCTTCTCTAGAGATACAGAGATGTGTGATCCCTATGAATAAAACTTGGTTTCAAAAACTTGCCAGGGTAATGGTTACCAGAACACTAGCTGTCCTGCAGAAATGCTTAAGAAAGGTATGTACTCTCATTAGAACGTACAACTTCGTGCAAGCTTTCAAATAAAAACATTCTGTAAAATATATTATAAACAATGTCTGTAGTTAAATCTGTGGGTTTCAAATTTATATGTGGAATTCCACAATAAAGAGTTTGTCAGACCTGGGCAGCACTCCTCTAGGCTTTACCAGCTATATTCCAGAATACGTCTCTGACTTTCCTTTAAACTTTGTGGATCAGCATCAGCTCTCATTTTTCTCATGTATTAATTTAACTGTGATATTATCTATTAATTTGATCTTTAGTGTTGAGGTGCACAAGCAAGCTACCAGTGTGGCCTGCAGTGGACATCAGTGAACATAAAATAACTTACTTTTAGGAACCTGCAGGTGAGAGAGTGCTTTGAAGCAGTACCTCCATGAATGAGGAACTTAGTAATTAATTAAAAATTCACTATGGCTACAGTTTTGGCAGGTAAAATAGTGTACATGTGCAATTTGCAATTAAAGTTTTCAGGTGTTGGTTATGTTAGAAACAGTTTAACTGTGGTAATTTCTTTGTTTACCCAAATATTTAGAGATTGTAGAATACAGGCAGAAGTGAACTATATGGTACCCAGGAAAAAAAAAAGTAATGAAAGTACAGTGAAATCATGGCAGGACCATGAAACAACCAAAGAGCACTTTTAAAGGAAGTTCTGGTGCTGATCATTCACATTCATGATTAAAACAGGTTTATCTCATGTTTTCTCCTGGTGCTTTTTTCTTTTGATATAACTGCCTGCTGTAGCAAGGGAGAGGGAAGAAGAAAGAGTTAAATAATGACAAGAAGCAAAAAAGGCATTAACAATAAGTGCATCAAAGAGGCAAAAGGATAATTGCAGAAATTCTGGGGTGCAAAAAGGGAGGGGTGGACAAGATCTGATACTTCTAGAGTATAGTCTGATATATGACCAGGAGAAGTTGGGGTTTTTTAGATGCAGTACCCTTGGAGATGTTATGCTTTAGACCTGCAGTTCACAGACTCTGGTCTGCAGCAACAAGTTCTCCACAGTCATTCCTGGCTTTCAGTTAGGAGCTGGAGAGTATGTGGTGGCTCTTGAGTAATTCTGAGAATTGACACCAGTCTGAAGGGTTTGGGTCTGTTCTTTTGCATGGTGACTGTTGGAAGAAAAGAAGAGCATTGTTAAGGGCTTTGGCAAGCTGTGGGGGCTTTGGGGAAGATGTAATTGGAGGGCCAGGAGTAAATTTATGAAATCTGTCAAAAAAAAAAGTGAAATGAAGGTACCTTCTGGAAAAAAAAATCAGGAAACCTGTTGGGTTGTGGAACTTTGTCCGGTTTTTTTCACTCCAGCATTTTTTCTGCACATGCATGAAGAAGGTACCTGTAAGGGCACATGGTATTTTTTTATAAGCAAAATTTGAATCTGACATCCAGTTCCTATCATTGCTAGTTCTGCTTACAGCTCTGGAGGTTTTAGACAAAAGCACTCCTGACACAACTGATTTGTCTGCACTGCTCATTTATTTTCTCACAGGACCCAGTGGTTAAACCACTTTGTTGTTCATACTTTTTACAATGATGTAGAAATGTTTGCCCTAGGATCTGAGCCATAACCTCATGAGGTGGGAGAGGATTGTATAATAGCACCATGACAAACCAGCTCAGGACTGCAGGATGTTGGAGTGGTTCCCCACAGAAAAGTAAACGGTTTGTTTTTAAATCATTACAACAGCCATTTGCTCTAGAAATTTCCATCCTTTTGGCCATTTTTTTTTTTTTTTCTGTAGAGGAGCAATTGGAGGGCTACTCAGTTCATGTACTTACAGTTATTTTTAAAATTTCCAAGTAAAAGTTTGTCATTAGTAGTCCAATCCTAAGCAGAAGCTTTTTATTTCTATATTTGATATAAAAAGAGTTGTAAAAATATTGTATTATGTATTTTATTTGCAACACTGCTTGGAATTTAAATGTTGGGAAATAGTTCTTAGTGGTATCCATCAGGAAGTAAACTGCTTTGCTTCTATCTCTTGATTTTTGCCTAATTCCAATGACATATGCATAAATTAGTTCCTGTAATGGAATCCCAATACTGATTTTGGCATTTTCTTGCCAAGACTTGTCACAGACATGCACTCTTAGATTACCAGCATCTGCAGTGGGAGGTCAGGTTGAATTAAAGGGGGAACATAGAAAATGTCCTTCTAGGTGAACTGGGTCCCATAGGCTTGTCATCATCAGGACACTGCAGAGATTGTTCTGTGTTTGAGTGTTGAAAGGGCTGTAATGGAGCTAAGCAACTAAACCATATTTGGCAAGTAGGAGAGATTTTGGAACTCACCTCCCTCTTCTTCTGAGAAGTCTAGCTTTGAAACTCTCAAATGATCTGATGAAAATTCCAAATAATAAGAATTGCAGCATATTTTAGGTTAGAGTGGACCTCTGTGTCCAGCCACCTGCTGAGAGCATCACTAATTAGAGCAGCTTGCTCAAGGCTTGTCCAGCTGCATTTTCAGTATCTTCAAGGATGGAGAGACCACAGTCTCTTGGCAGTCTGTTCTGGCATTTGATGCACCTCATTATGAGAAGAATTTTCCTGGTCTCTAATCAAAATTTTCTGTGTTCCATTTTACATCTGTCATCTCTTGTCCTATCCCCTCCAGGAAGAGCATGGCTTCATGTCCTCTATTTCCTATCATTTAAGAAAGCCTCCTCCTTTTCAGGCTAAACCAGCCCAATTCCATCAGCCACTTCTCAATACCTGCTGCCAAGTATTAATAGTAGGTTGTTCTACTTGAATTTCAGTGACAGAAGCACACAGCCTCTTCAGTTTGACTCAGAATTCTCTCTGAGGGACACTGTGCTGTTTTCTGACCAGACCCAACCCAGAGGGAGGTGTGTGCCCTCCCTGGGGCCTGGGTAAGGGACATCACCAAGAAACCTCCCAGCCTGGTGCAGCCCCGATTGTTACCCGCTTACTGTTTTCTGCATGGGCAGCAACAAAGTCCCAGCAGAAAGGATAAGGACAATGAAGAGGGGCCTCAGAGTCTTGGGAAAACTGGTCAAGGGATCTGGAGCACAAGTTGTGTTTTCTTCTGTGCTGCCAGTTGCAGGGAATGATGGAGCAAGAAACAGGAAAGTCATGCAGATGAACACCTGGCTTCAAGACGGGTGTAAACAGCAGCATTTTGTGGTTTTTGATCATGGGTCAGTTTATACAACACTGAGCTTGCTGGCAAAAAATGGGGTCCACCTGTATCAGAAGGGAAAAGGGATCTTAGCTCAGGACTCAGCAGGGCTCATTGAGAGGGCTTTAAACTTGATTTGAAGTGGGACAGGGGCGTAGCCAGGCTCGACAGAGATAAGGTGTGGGGCCAACCTGCTGGAAAGCAGCTCTGAGGAGAAGCCCCTGGGGTCCTGGTAGACAATGAGCTGTCCATGAGCCAGCAGTGTGTCCTGGAAGCCAGGAAGGCCAATGGTATCCTGGGGTGCATTAGGAAGAGCACTGCCAGAGGTCATGGGGGTGATCCTGCCTTTCTACTCAGCCCTGGTGAGGCCACACCTGGAGTGCTGTGTCCAGTTCTGGGCTCCTCAGGACAAGAGGGACACAGAGCTCCTGGAGCGGGTCCAGCAGAGGGTGACAGAGATGATGAAGGGACTGGAGCCTCTCTCTTGTAAGGACAGGCTGAGAGAGCTGGGCCTGTTCAGCCTCGAGAAGAAGCAACTGAGAGGAGACCTTATCAATGCCAGTGTCTGCAGGAAGGGTGTCAGAGGATGGGCCAGGCTCTTCCTGGTGGTGCCAGGCAATAGAACAAGGGCAAATGGGCAGAAACTGATGCACAGGAAGTTCCACCTGAACAGCAGGAAGAACTTCTTTCCTGTGCAGGGGACCAAGCACTGGAACAGATTGTCCAGAGAGGGTTTGGAGTCTCCCTCACTGGAGACGTTCGAGAACCCTCTGGGTGCAATCCTGTGCCATGTGCTCTGGGATGTTCCTGCTCTAGCAGGGAGGCGGGACCAGATGACCCACTGTGGTCCCTTCCAGCCTGACCCAGTCTGTGATTCTCTGCAATATTTTTATTCTTCTCTACCTGCACCAGCTAACATAGTTTGTTTGGGGTTTTTTTTTCCCACATAATATCATAAAACATGCTGCCTCTATCTGAGAAGAGCTATGTTTTCTCTCAGGGAAGTTAATGTGCTGTACTAGCATTCTGCTAAACATCTGGGTTTCGATAGATTTTCTCCACACACACATACTGAAAGTCATATAAGAATTTATTATCAAAACAATAAATTTCCAAGGAGATGTGAAATCGTTTAAAATCAATTGTTCTCATTGCAAAGAAGAAACTGTTGAAGAGACAACCTAAAATATAATAAAATAATAAATATTAAGAAAGTGCCATTACAATAAACTGGTTGTTTAAGGATTAATGTAGCATGTTTCAAGTAGTGATTTATGAATGATGAGTCAGACTTGGAATTCAGAACTTGTTTGACAAAGCAGAGCAAACAATATAAAAATTTTGCATGATTAAATTGCTTATTGCTTAAACTCAATTTACTATTAGCTTTTGTTAAATTAATCCAAAATAAAATCAAATCCAGATTCAAACTCTGGACCTTCTCTCTCATGGTCTGAATAGAGACAAGTAGAATCTGCATTCTCTAGCCTCGAGATGCTCATTAAACTTAGAGTTTTCAGTGAGAAACCATAGAGTTATGAAGGGATTGAATCAACAGCTGGCGTTTCTACAGTGGGCTTTGAGCTTTCATTTAAGACATTTAATTTTAGTGCATGTCTGATGATTTCATGTGTCTAGCTGTAGATAATTTGCTCTGAATTGTATCTAATGTAGGTCAGGCTAGCCTTTTGATTTCCTTAGAATACAAGGATTTCACAAAGCTCAAAGTGGGGCTCTTTGTGCCTTCTGAGCCGGGAGGAGAAATGCCATCAGTCAGTTTTGGGGCTGCTCCATGTGTGAGTTCCCAATGACACTGGCACCCAGATAACACGAAGGGAGGCCACACTTGGCTTTGCAAGACCCTCACCCAGCTCTTTTGGCTGCCCACAGAGTATCATTGCTGCCTGAATGGCCTTTGTGAGCCCTGCTGGGGAGGTGGGACGTTCTCCCAGGTGCATTTCTTTCCTTATTTGTGGGTGTTTGTAGGTGCTCGGGGACCTCATTTCAGGGGAGCATGTTAAAAGGGCTTAATCTCACTAACGCTCTCCTTTGCAGACACAGCCAGGTAGTATATTTTAATGTTCCTTGCACTTGCTTACCTAGAATGGTATTCTTAAAGTCAGTTATTCCATTTATTCTTACACAATTTTTTTTTTTATTGTGTTTTTAAGAATCATATCTCCTCTGGAACTTGAAATTTCCCAAGTTGAAGAAAAACAAAGAGACTTTTTTCATATTTTGCTAATTCTTTACTTGACTGTGTTCAAGTATTAATTTTATAAGCCTTCATTATGACACTTTTTCTTCTCCAAGATTTATTTGTTAACCTTTTCATTTCCTCACAGGATGGCTTTTATATAATTCATGTTTTTCTGACCAGTCTCAGAATTCTACTGTTCTTTGATATATCAATTGAAAACTGGTTTGCATATTGAAACTGGATGGACTTTTTAAGTAATAGCCTGTTTTCAGCTTGTTTACTTTTTGGTTTTTTTAAACTGACCGCTTATAGAGAGGGTTTTTAGGGTTTTTAAAATTGTTTTAGGGACACCTAACTCCTGTTTTCATTGAATTAGTCTCCAAGTTGATGTCTGAACCTTAAACCCAAGAATCTAAAAGAAGAAATTCCTTTCTTGTACAGCACAAGTTTTAGTAGGTACAAGTCAGATGATCCATTTAATTGCAAAACTAATTTAGCCTTAAAGGGAACAGGTTGGAATGTGTCTCCACAGTTTTTACCAATTCTCTATGGTAATACCAATTGATATTTTAGGCATGTGTCTTATTTTTTCCCCATGTATAGATTTTGGATATGCAGAAAAGTATACATGCCCCGTTCCCCGCAGTCCCCGTGATAACATTAGAAGGTAGACTGAGATTATTTTTTCTTGTGTTTTTTAATAGACTCAGAACCGTATGAAGCTGATGGCTGACAACTATGAGGATGATCACCTCAAATCCTCATCCCATTCCAACCAAACCAACCACAAGCCCTCCCCTGACCAGGTAATGTGTCTCTCTTTTTATTTTTAAAGTCATTTTTGCTATGAGGGCTGATTATTTTGTGTCATATGTAGTTTTTCCCTGACATGCTTGCAGTACCTTGGAACAAAAGTAGCATTCCAGAATGCAGTTATAAAGCAGAGCTGGATGTTGCTGTTGTGTTGGCTTTGTGTAAAGCTCCTGAAATGTGAATGAACGGTTCCTGGTACCAAGCTGTTGTTAGGTGGGTGGAAGGAGGAGGTACATTGAAAAGGAACAAAAACTTTACTCTCCTGAAATGTGAGATTCGAGTCCTGTGTGACATATTCAGATTTTAGCAGCTCAGGTTTACTGCTTGAGTGTGTGGAGTGTCCAGGACTGTTTCTTGTCTTCAGTAGTCGGAAATCATGCTCCAGGATCAGCTTTCTGATCTATGGATTGCATACGAGCAGCTCCCTTCATTTCCCATGAGGAGATCCCGGCCTCGGTGCCAAATGAGCACAGACTGCTCCCTCACAAGCTCAATGGGCCGTGAACTGAAGGAAAATCAATTTACCATCTCCAAAGCAGTGAGGAGCCTCCTGTGGCATTTACAAAGCACAGCCGTGTGCTTGATAACTATCACGGAGATTAACCATCCCTTGGGTAGCACAGAAAATGCCAGCATAATTGCACATCCCATGTTGTAATCTCATCCACTGCAGTTTAATTAAAATATTAGCCGTTGTTAATCACTGCCTCGACGGAGTGAAGGAATGCTTCTCTTTGCCTCTGACTCATGTAGCAATTGGTGAGATCTGAAGGGAAGCATCTCACTCTAGACCTTTAAGTGCCAAGCTAGTGATACACGGAAATAATGAGTAAGGTACAAGAGGAAAATGGCAAAAGCCAATTACGTATTCACCCTGCAAAAATAGATCTTGAAAAATCTCCTTTCATGTCTGCATCAGAAAATAAGGAGTGTATACAAAGAAATGAACAGAAAAATTCTTGTTTTCAAGGCAACTCCCCTTTGCATCTCGAATTAATACCTTCCTCCACTGTACATTGACTGGCTTGAATTTTCTGCAGTGTTTTTGAAAGATGTTGGTGTTACCTTTTTCAGGAGAGTGAAATTGTTAATACTGAAAATTAAATGGATTTCCTAATCTTAATTTGGTGCAAATGTTAGAATATCTGTTGTTTCTACACCGAAGTCTACAGAGATCTGAAGCCATTTCCAGCATGTAACTGTAGTACATGCTTGCAAATGAATGCAGAGTAGCATTCAAAGATGAAATGAAAAGATAACATGTAAAAAAAAAATAAAATTTAGACATTTACAGAAATTCTTACAAAGACCTCGCAGGGTAGGGCAGTAGGGCAGAGAGAGGGTGGGAGGAGGCTCTGATTGCACTTCCCCTTTGCAAAGGGGCATTTTGAAAGCTGACAAAGCCTACAAGGGAACAAAGAAAGCTGTACCACAAGGTAGCTCAGAATATTGCATAAGGAATTGAAACGCTTGGTACTACTGTTTGTACTTACAGATGTGCTTTAAATACTAACCAATTCTTTATTTCATTCCCATGCTGCTCTGGGGCTTTCCTCCCATTGCCACCTCTGCACCTGTAGGATGAGGAGGAGGGTATTTGGGCATAACCAGTCAGATGCTCTTAGCTCAGCCATTTTGTTCAGAACGGTGAGAACCAACCTCTCCTGCCAATAGAAAAGTTTCCGACAGTCACTCCCACACCTCGCTCCGTGTGCTTTGTGAAACCTGGCTGTGCTCCCTCTCCTTGCTTCCATGGTCTCTGCATGAGGGTGTTTCTCGTGTGTTTATGTGCAGTTTGTGATTTTCTTCTTCTAATCATCCTGTCATTGTTTCACGATGCTGTGGGGAGAACTTTCCAGGGCATGTAATTGAGTTTCTGTGCAAGTACGAGAGAACAGGAAATGTCTTTCATATCATTTATCATTGACTTCATGGAGGAAATGTTTTCAGTCGGATTCTTTTTCAAAGCAGTTTGCGCCGGAGCCAAACCTATGTGTGCTTTTTCAATTCTGGTTTGTAAAGAATTTGCTCGGAGATAATGTTCCTCCTGAAGATAATGTTCCTCCTGAAGGTTTTAAGCATGTTGAGATCTGCTGCCGAGATTGCTGCCATGCATGCTGACCTAACTAGTCACAGATATTTATCAACTCACAATACATGATTCTTGATATGGACTGAGAGTATGAATTGTCTGTAAATGTGAAGGCAAAGAGGAATATCCCCTTAACCTTCCTCTCTCCCTTCCATCTCCCTCATTCTTTCAAAACAATGGGGAAGAAATTAGGAGGTGTTTTTCATTTAAAATACATTTTCTTTCTCTATGTCCGTGTCCACAAATTTTTGTTTTCTGCTGTCAAATTGTCCCCACAACAACTCCCATTTCCAGAAGGGAAGACAGTACAGAGGACAGAGCCTTTCTCCTCACGCCTGTTATTTAGCAAAAAAAACCCTCTTACTGGCCAGGAGTCAAATACTGATTATTACACTACAGTACATAGGATTCATTTATGCCTTGGAGTATCAGTTTTAAAGCAGAATACATTTTGTTGAAGTACTTAAAGAGTTTTAAAGGACTGATGACAGTATTTTAAAAATTTATATGGAACTTTTTCTTTCTTCACTTACGCTTTTAAGAAAAAAATATTTCACATGAGTTTCTGTGCACTTTTTTCTAAGAATTTGGTTTTTTTCATATCAGTTATTGGTTTTTTTCATATCAGTTATTTGAAAGAAAACTTCTGAAAATTTCTGTGAAAATCGGGCCCTTGCATTTCTGAAAATTATTGCTTTGTATTAGATTTGTAAAACATTCACGAGAGAATAAGGTGCTCTCATCTCTTGCACTTGCTCCGTTAACTACAGAATTACAGTCTGTCTGACTGCACAGATCAAATCCCTCTTTTCAAGCCAACCATCTGAAAAATTTAGTCCAACTGTGGCAGTGTCAAACTTGAATTTCATGCCTTGGGGTTTGAACTGAGAAAATCTCTTTAGTGGACAAACAGATAAAGTGCTTCATTAATTTCCACTCGCTGTTGATTTCACATTCTTTTTGAATCACCGCTCTTGCAATGGTTGTGCGTTCGTGTATGTTGTTAAAAGTTTTAGAGATAATGCTTGTAAAGATCAGCTGAAGCACAGAAATTAAACAGGGAAGATCAGGTAAGTAAAGATGAAAAGGAAGAGGACACTCACTATGAAGGTAGGAATAATTCTGATTTTCCTTCTGGAGCAAACATGGAGTTTGTGTAGAAAACACTGAGAGAAAGATCTTCCTCTTTGCTCTCCCATCTGCTGATGCATTTAAGAATGTAACTGTGCTAAGAGCATGGTTTCTCATAGTTACTGAATTAATGGGTGGTTGACATTAAATACAGCTTATCTCTCGACTTTGAGGCACTTTCCTCAGGAAAATGTGTTAGAGTATCCCAGTCAAAATAATGAGTCAGCCAGCAGCCTTGCCTTAACATGCATCTCATCTGAGAAACTTGTCAGCCTCAAGATTGTTGTACATACATCAGCAGGGAGGGTATAAAGGTGATGGATGCTTCCCAAGCCAGTTATTCCCAACAGAGTACATGTTTTTACCATGATATTCCATGTTCATTAAAAAAAAAAGTCCTTAGTCTCTTTGTAAAAGCTAAGATGATGTAAGTTACAGAGTCCCTAACCTCCGTGTGTTAAATTAAATTTATGTATTACAATGATAAAATGTAACTAATAGCACAGGACTTGGCAATAAGTTTGTTTTTTAGAGTTCCTTCAGGTCTGTGGATGCAATCACCTCTGGTCAATACTGAAGATTAAACGGAGACCAAAGAACTATGTACAATAGTTAACTACATTGTTTTGTTTTTATGGTTTAGGTCTTAGGGTTTTTCCCCTCCAGCATTCTGGAATTGACTGAATTTAGTATTTAATTATGCCAGGTGCGTGTGTACATGACAGCATTATCAGATAGAGCTTCCCTGAAATTGAGCACAAAAACATATGCACCCTCCCTGTAATTTCTGAGGATGGTAGTTTACCTTTCAGTTTATAGTTCAGTGTAAATACCATCTTTCATCCTGAAATAGTCTTTCCTAGCATTTTTCACTAGGCTCATTTCCTTGCTGTCTGAATTTCTTATGACTCCTTTTATTCCCCAGATGGAGCTCGATGCTCCTCTACTTCCAAGTGTATTCCAGTGTGATTTCACATGAGGATGCTCTTTGGTCTTTCTCAAATGCTAACGTGATCTGGCCAATGGCTTAATTAGTTATTATTCACTTTTATCAAAAATAATATGAATTTACACCTGAAGAGATCTGATACATGCAAAAGGATAGGGGTGTGTGTGGGTGTATCTTCTTGTAAATCTGTGCAGGTGTGTGCAGCATGGGGGAAGGAGAAGCAAAGCTTCCATACAGAAATTTCCCAAGCTGCTCAATTCATCCAGTTTTCTTGTGAAGCACAGCTGTGCTACCTAAAATGGGAGAAACTGTGGGTGTGGTTCAGAAATCTTCTTCATCTACTCATCCATTCATTAATTGAAAATTAATATTATGATTATTAGAGCAACAGTGGAATGGTCAAAGAGCTTGCATGGAAATGAAGTGCATAAAAATGGGGTACTTCAAGATGAAGAAAATATTGGCAATTCCCATTGGTGTAAAAATATTGTAAGACAAAAAGGCTCTTCTTTGAGACATTTTTCCTTAATACTCGAGTCTGACAGATTTTAACTCAGAACCAGTAAGCACTGGGAGTTGAGCACTGAAGACACTAGCAGAATTTAACACTTCAGATTTCAGAGGTGATGTCTGTGGTGGAAAGACGGGTTAAGTCATTACAGGGAAATATTTGGCTCATTTTTAAGAACTGAAAAACAGTCAATTCAATATTGTAATTTGGCTTTGCCTAGAGTTCTTCTGTAGATTAGAGTCATCTAAATCTAAAAACTGAAATAGAGGGAAAGTCATCAATTTGAAGAAAGTTTAATAAAATTAGTTTGAATTTTTTAAATATAGTTTTTAATCAAGACCATCTAATATTCCCAAGTCCACTTATATTCTTATGTCTACTTAATGAGTATATTGTGTCTAAACCCAATCTCATTCTAAGTAGCCATCTGTGATTTTTAAGGAATAATGAGACTTGAAAGACATTTCTGTATTGCATTTATTAGGACAAAGGTATTAAACCAGATTCCAGTAAGAATGACAGAAACATTTAAACCTCACAGAGAAGCTGATACTGACAGATGTATGCAAAAACCAACTGAACACTCAGGGTTGTAAGCCATGTGTTTCCAGCTTGTATCTGTAGAGCAATTTGTGTCACCCTAGGAATGCCCAGAAGGAGCATTCACAATTTCCTTTTTGTTGTGTAGGAGGTATTTCTTACTTTACACGTGAAAGGAAATACACAGTGAGTGGACACCCAGTCACCCAGCCATACGCATGGCTATTCAAACAGATTTAGGGGAAAGTGACAGAAATAAAGGACAGGCAACAGTCTGAAGAACTGTAACTACCACCATGGAGGAAGGGATAAGAATACTGACACTGTGGGCAGGACATCTCAAGGCTTAATTTAACCTTTGCCACAGCAGTCAAACCACATGAAGTTTTCATTGAGATCACTACAGCACTAGTAGTGTCTATACTTTGGGAAGTTTGAGGAGAACATTGATTTTTTTTCTACATTTTTTGATGCTTGGATTAATATGCTGATTTCTTTTAGTGAAGTAAATGTTTTTTTCGTGGTGAGTTCCATGTTTAAATTACACAGGCATTCGTTCACTTCATAAATGTGATCTTCTCTCCACGAGACACATTTTATGCTTGCAACATGCAGAGAACTGCTTGTCCTACTGTCACACTTCTGAGGTTCTCCGTATTGTCACTCACTACACAGTGACCTCATAAGGCTTTTGACTGGATTTATTTTCAGTGTGGTCTTTTTAATTGTTGTATCATGCAAAATGGTCAAAACCACCAGGCCTTCATGCCTGACTCATATTACATTGTAATTTACTGGACACAGTACTAGGCCACAATTCAGAAGATAAATTCTTTCCTGGCATCGTCTCCAACCACTCACTTGTTCTCTTCCTCCCTGTCTCAAATTCTCTAATTGTAAAATGAGCTGAAGTTTTTGTGAAAGTGCAAGTTCTGCTTGGGCAAAGTGCTGTATAAGTGCTAGGTATTATTACTGTGCAATATTTGGAAATCGTCTTGTTAAACTGATATGATGGTGATTCTAATACCTCATTTTGAAATTGTTCCCTAAATTATGTTAGATTTGTATTTGACTCTGTTACTACTTCTTATTTTTTTCAAAGGTCCTATTCCTTCCCAGGAAAAGGGAAAATAACCCATATTTTCAAGGAGCTGCCTTTACCAGCATGCTGAACAAAGCTCTTTAGACCACTGTTTCTTGTTCTTTACTGTCATCTCCTGTCTTCTGAAGAGTCATTTCTTCCCCTCTCTAAAATCCACAAACTAATTGTGTAGTACAATAATGATTTTATTACAGTTCTTCATCCAGGTGTGGACAAGCATTGTGAAAGTGTCTTATGCTTGCCTTGGAAACATAACCTGTGCAAAATGTGAAGGCAGCTACGTGGGATAATCTTACATTGCTTAAACATTATCACTTGTCCTGACTGAGAGAGATGCCAGATTTGTTTTGTTGTATTGGTGGCAGACAGGGTTCTTCACTCACACTTCTCAGATGGGCAACCTTTCAGTAAGAACCCTAATGTGATGCACTCAAATAAGGTGATGTAACTGATTAATCCTTAGGAGGGTTAGAGAAGAATGCTGTCCTTGAGACAAAGTCAGCTTCTGCTCCTGGTCCTTTTCTTCTTTTGGAGAACAATTATTCTGCTAGATTTTTTTTTTTTAAACTATTATATTTGCTGTTTAATAACTAATTTCTGTCAGAAGAATGTATTCTCTGTCCAAGAATGTTGTATCTTTGAGCACAAAAGAACTGATCTTGATACATTGTTCATCTTCTTTCTGATCCCAGAATGATAAGACTAAGATTTCCAGATGGCATTTTGTAATCTACAGCTCTGAGATGAATTAAGCACTAACAACAGAGGTGTAACTGGACTGTATCATTGTCTTCCTATTATTCTTACAGATCAAAGAAGAGCACAAGTAGATACTTGCAGTCTAAAACATTCAAAACAGATGGCTGGTTTCTTTTTGTAGAGATTTGTGCTTTTCAGCAAAACAATTGCAAAAAGGCCATCATTCATTTCTGCCAGATGAGATTATGCCAGGTCTGTGTCTTATTTTCTCTTTTGATTTGCAGCTGAACATGATCTTCTACTAGTGGCTTGGTCTTTGTAGCAAGTAGGAATTGTGCACTCGAACATTGCTGTTTCTGGCCACTTCCAGGAGAGTTGTTCCTTGCAGTCTGTGTGATAGTCTGTGCTATCTCCCAATTATTCTGAGCTCTGGCACTCATAGACGGGACAGAGACAGAGGAGCAACAGCTGCAGCCAAGCCCTTTTAGTTGTCAGGTAGGAGGAAAGGAACTGAGGGAGAGAGGAGATGAGCAATGTTAGAAAAAGAATCAAGCCCAAACCTGCTTTCCAGTGTACTAACTGTGAAAATAAGCTCCAGAGAATTGTAACTAAAATGAAAACTGTGGGGGCATGTAGCCAATCTAGACACTGCATTTTCCTGGTTGGTAAAGTTCATAATGACTGATGGACATGTCAGGATTTACAGTTCCATCTCATAGGCTCACCACGGGCTCTCCAACTACATCTGATTGTTAAAGTAACTTTTAGATAAGAACTACTATATATATGTATAAATAGGTGTATTTATTCATGGGATTTTGCGTTTGAATGTAGAGCAAGCAGCTCTAAAAAGACTTTCGAAAGACAGATAAACCTTCACAAGTCTTTGCTTTGAAAGTGTCTTTCAGCAGGTAGAGAGCTGCAACAGCAGAATGAAGACCCAGTGTTAGAGAAGGACAAGACCAAGATTCCTGTCACCTGCAGACAGGGAGGTTATAGTTCATCTGAACAGGGAAAGCACTGATTGTGTTCTCTGGTAGACTCCTTAAGAAATACCTTCTGGTTTGCATTAGCAGTGGAACAGGCAGCAGGGAGGCAGAAGAGCACAGCCCCTGATACATCAGCACTGCCATGGACACGCTCTCCCGTGCATCGGTGCCGTGTTCTGCTTTCAAACAAAGCCCTGTAAGCCACTGTTTCCTTTTATCCTTTGTGACAGGAAGAAGCAATAGACAAAATACAGCACAGCAAGAAATGTGTGTGCTTCCTTGTTCACTCTTGCATAGACAGCAAGTGCTAGCTTGAATGCATTAAAAATACAAGCAGGTTCTTCTTACTTATTCTCAAGCTGCTGTGTTTGTGTAGAGAAGGAATCAGCACAAAATCTGACTGGCTGTGAAATCAAAACTTGCTTAGTTACACCTACAGAAGTTTGATCAGAAGAATGCTATTTAAATCCACAGTGTCCTGTACAAGCTGCAAACAGTTGTTAAACTATTTTTGCTTACTGTGAGAATAATTTTTTTTTGTTTTCCTTGATTATATTTTAATTGTCAGTATCATAAGTCTGACTACCCAGTTTCATAGCTTCCTATAATTTAATTTATTATTCAAAAATTTAACCTGGTAACTAACACAACTTACAGGGATGAAGTGTTCAAATGAAGGAGATTTTAGTAATGAAAGTGCAGATTTTAGGTTCTCTTGACCCATCCTGTTTTGCTCCACGAAGTAAGCTTCTGGCTTTGCTGGATTCCCAAAAAATTTTGAAGGAAAAAAAACCTTAGGCAAATAAAGCAGCATTTGAGTTTGTATGTTTTGATCTCATCTTGCAGTTAAGCCACAGGTCCCTCTCGTGTGTCCCAGGAAGAGGGGAAGAGGCCTGTGGGCTGTCACAGAAGAAAGGGGCGTGAGGTGTGCACAGTGCGGTCGGTTGTATTCGGGGTCAGAGACTGGGCGAATGCCGTTGCTTTTGAAAGTAAGGGATTGAGGGAACAGGTAAAATTCAAGCTGTGTGCAAACACCCCCTTCGGCTCTGCTGAGGTATCCCATTCCTGAACGTTCATTTTCCCCTTGGTCCAGTTGCAAGCCCCTCACATCAGTGTTCCAGCTCTGCTCTCCAGCAGTCCCTGCTGTTCCTCACGTGGTTCCCTGCCAGCTTTGCTCCGCAGCCCACGTAAGTGAAAGTTGCCAGTGTCATGGAAAGCACTTCTGGATTTGTTGTGTATAAAAATACTTTAGAACTACTTGCTCTTTTTCAGAGCTTTAGGAACCCTACCAACCCACTGCAATTCTCTGCTTCACCTACATGATGGAAAAATACTTTATTTAAACAGAGGGAGCTAATGACAAAACTCCTTTCCCTGGTTTGTGTTTTCTCTGTTCTTTTTTTCTGGTCTGGATTTTTCCCAAGGTGAAGAGGGTGAACTCTGGAAATCATTAATCCATGGGATTTGTTCATGGTGTATAAAAATTTCAAAAATAATTTGCTACATAAAAATTATTTCCTAATTGATTCTGTCAGAAAGGAACTGAGTAAGACAGCTCTGTCAAAATAGCCAGAATCTCTTTTAGCTCCTCACGTATATTGTTCTAGTTATGAGGAGAAAATTATGAAGGTTAGAGTTAAATCCTTTTTTTTTTGTCTTTAAAACAAATCTAAAGAATACTGAGCCTGTCCTTGAGCTTTTGTATTGGGGTCTTCTGAAGAAACCAAGTATCTCTGTGCATCAGTGAACTGAGCTGAACTGAACTGAGGTCAAGATGTGTCTTTTTGAGAACTTTCTTCTGTTTCCATTTAAAATAATGAAGGGAAGACATCAACGATAAATTGCTCTGAATTTGGGAAAGCTTTGCACATTCTGAGCCAAATTCATGCCTCATAAAACTCCATTGCATTCAGTGGTTACAAGATTATTGTTGAACCCTTGTGTTTGTTGCCAAACAAACACAAATGGTCTGAGCAAGAAGGCATAATTCAATTTGCCATGCACATATTTCCAGACCGTGTCACTCAGTATCTCAGCTTATTTCTAGATCTCCCAATATAAGATATTTAGCTGTATAGGCAAAATATTCTTGTCTGGCAATATCTATAATAAAACCCAGATACAGGGAGGTATACAGAGATTTGTCAGGTCCTTTTGAAATAATTTCTTTTCAACAACCTTATATGCTTACACAGTCTTTGGCCCCATCTTCTCCTGTGTAGTGGTAGTTCGGGAAGTAGGTTTTGTTGCGTAGCATAGTTGCAACTGTATGTAACAAAGTTTGAAAATAATTTTCCAGGCTCACGTGACAGATGTGATTGATAGGAGTTAAAGGACTACCTGCACTGTGTTTCCAAACATATTTGTTTGTTCAGTCTGAAGTTTTGAGGGGATGTTTGGTGGTGCTTTGGGTTTCTGCTTGGGTTTTTTTCAGAACTCCTTCTGTATTTATGCTGTGCAGGATTTACAGTGAACACTCATGGTGTGTAGACCAGCCTGGCAAGCTAGATTGTTTCTCAAATTACTTAATTCCTTGGAAACTTTCAGATTCATTCCACCTACACTTCTTTGTAACACTTTTAATACAAAAAGACTGTCATTTTTACCTCACGTTTTTTTGCATTGACACAGCAGTCCTGCCAGTGCCAGATGCACATATGGCATTTTATATTGCCCTTGTTGTGTCAGAAGATGTTATTTTCTCCATTTTTTTTCTACGATACCTGCTGTTGATCCATGGTCAACCTCCACATTGGTGCTTATTCTGACGAGTAAGGCAAGTTGTGTAAGGAGATAACTTTTGCAAGGTCAGCTGATGCAGTTGCAAAACAGACAGGCTTTTAGGGGTGTCTGTAAGACTTTATTTCAAAATGGCAGCTGCAGATTTGTTAAGTAGAAATTTAGAAGGTATTCTCTGGAATTAGTAAAGTTAATTACTTTCTGCAAAAGAAAAGTGGTTGCTTCCTTCAGAGAAAAAGGGATTTTTAGCAGGGAGAAAGGTGACCAGGTCATTACCGCTTCTGCCTGGAGAAGGCATAACTTAAAGCTGGTGGTTGTGGTGAATTGCACATTGATTACATTAATTCCTTATTCTGCAGATGTCTGTGGACATTTGCTGGTTTTCTTTTTCAAATAACCACCTATGTATTTTTGCATATTTCCAGTAGACACTGCTGTGTATCTATACGTATTTAAATGCCGAGACTTAGCATATAAAACTTTAAATTCAGTTACCCGTATTTCAGCTGACCATTATCCAGCAACAGCAGGACTACCACTGAAGAAGCAGTATCATTTCATTCTAAAGAATTTTTGCCCCAATGACTTCTGAAACTAGGTAGATTCACATTTGTCATACTCAAAAGATTAAAAAAAAAAAAGTACAAAATCACAGAAAGCTGAACATGTTGTTTGCAAGTTGCATTTGAAATATGTTCACAAAAGTGTTTATTAGTTGGTTGAGGTGGTTTGGGTTTGCATGAGAGATTTGTCAGGCATTTCACGTTTCTGCCTCAGAGTTGTAGTGATTGCCTTTTTTAGTGAAACGTTGTCAACCTTAGCTGGCCATTAGCAATATTCTGAAGTTGAGGGTACATTAAGCAGACTTCATTCCACGCACTGATGAGGATGGCCTAAACCTATCAGGGCAATTAATGAATGAGGGCTGCTTTAGAAGGTATTCCTGGGTTTGGTCTGTTTACCCGTTGTTTTCCTAGAAAGCTCTGCAGCTCTGAGCTGATCATGAGAACGCCATGTGGGTTATGAATCCAGCACTGCCCTGCTTTTCCACTTAGCCAATGCTCTTACACCCTCTTGAGATAAGGCAGTGGCAGCTCTGCTGTGTGGGAAGCACAGTGCCTCTTGCTAAGTGGCCAGTTCAAATTAGATATGGCAGGAACGCAGATATGAGGGCACTTCCTACTTGACTGGCAGCGTTTAATGGATCCCAAGTGAGAGGAATGATTGCTCTGTGGACAGCTTTGGGAGGGCTGCTAGTTAAGAACTTTCACACGCCTCATTTGGCCTGTTTCCAGCTCGAGGTAAGAGGGGGAAGGGTACAGGAGGAATGCGCTTCGAGAGGGGATTTATCCCTGAGCAGTCAAATTCAACTGTTCTATGAAAATCTTCCATTCTTGCTTGCTAGATAGCTCTGCTTTCTCTTCATCAAGGAGGGTTTCTGTTCACAAACAATAGCTAGAAAGGTTGTCCAGTCAGATTCCTTTCAGACTGGAATCTGCACATCTGATGGATATTCAATAGACTGGTATCTGAAAAGAATACAAGGCAGCTACTACATTGATTAGACAGCTAGTTATTAGACATTGACTATTATGTTTTTATAGAACAATATTTTCTTAAAAAGTGGTATTCCATCATTTTACCCTCTGTGGGCAAACCAAATAGTGAGAAAGATAGGAAAGACATCAGTTAAATTAGAAGCATCACTGGTTTTCACCTGCACAGGCAATACACTTTCAGATCATAATCTTGGAGACACATACTGTATGAAAGTGGGCTACACCGTGCAAATTCAGTAAATAACCAAGGCTGATGGGTATAATTGGCTAAAGGCAGTTTTGCTTGGTCATGGAAGTGAAATGTAACCGTGTTGATTCTGTTAAAATATCCCTTCCTATTGCCCTGTGTACAGGACAGCAGAGTATTCTGCCCTGCTGCAGTTTGCAGTCACTGATTCACAGAATGGTCAGGCTGGAAGGGACCACAGTGGGTCATCTGGTCCAACCCCCTGCTAAAGCAGGAACATCCCAGAGCACAGGGCACAGGATTGCACCCAGAGGGTTCTTGAACGTCTCCAGTGAGGGAGACTCCAAACCCTCTCTGGACAATCTGTTCCAGTGCTTGGTCCCCTGCACAGGAAAGAAGTTCTTCCTGCTGTTCAGGTGGAACTTCCTGTGCATCAGTTCCTGCCCATTTACCCTTGTTCTATTGCCTGGCACCACCAGGAAGAGCCTGGCCCATGCTCTTGACACCCTCCCTTTAGATACTTAGACATTGACGAGATCCTCTCTCAGTTGCTTCTCATCGAGGCTGAACAGGCCCAGCTCTCTCAGCCTGTCCTTACAAGAGAGAGGCTCCAGTCCCTTCATCATCTCTGTCACCCTCTGCTGGACCCGCTCCAGGAGCTCTGTGTCCCTCTTGTCCTGAGGAGCCCAGAACTGGACACAGCACTCCAGGTGTGGCCTCACCAGGGCTGAGTAGAAAGGCAGGATCGCTTCCCTTGACCTGCTGTAAATGTTTTTCCTAATCAACCCCAAGATACTCTTGGCCACAAGGACACACTGCTGGCTCATGGACAGCTTGCTGTCCACCAGGACCCCAGGGCCTTCTCTACAGAGCTGCTTCCCAGCAGGTCAGCCCCAGCCTGTGCTGGTACATGGGTTATTCTTCCCCAGGTACAGGACACTTGCCTTTGCTGAATTTCAGACAGTTCTTGCCTGCCCATCTCTCCAACCTGTCAAGGTCCCTCTGAAGGCCTACACAGCTCTCTGGGGTATTGGCCACTCCTGCCAGCTTTGTGTCATCAGTGAACTTGCTGAGAAGGCATCTGCTTCTTCATCCAAGTCATTGATGAGTAAGTTAAACAATACTGGGCCCAGCACCGACCCTTGTAATAGGCCTCCAGGCAGACCCTGTGCCACTAATTGCAGCCCTCTGGGCTCTGCCCTTCAGCCAGTTCTCCATCCACCTCCTTGGCCACTCCTCCCCTCCTGATGTAACAAAACATTATTTTTATAGGGGTGTTTCTGTCTGCAAACAGAGGTTGCCCCAAGGCTGCCCATAGCACTGGGGTTTTTAATAAAGCACATGAGCTCACTCTCTCTCTTGCAGGTTTCTTGCCTGTCTCCCGTCCCGTGGCTGCCGTGTGGTGTGGTACCACCCTGATGTGTTGGTGTAGGCTGCTGAGCACAGCTGAGCTTGGCAGGACACCGAGCCTGACACTAGTTAGCTTCTTAGCCATGCCTCGCAGATCCTCATGCTCTACAGAAACTAATCCATGTAAAACAGTGTTAGAAACAAAATAAGTGAGCCCTGACAGCCTTATTAAAAGGGGTCGAAGCCAGAGTCTTTGTTGAAAGTAATGCCAGCACCCTGTTTTGTTGACTCAGAGATTATCTCACTCCTTATTCATTAGCAGGGTCAGAGGTGTCCTATTGAAAAGATATCCCCAGCCCACTAACAAACAGCAGGTGCAGCCTCTGCCTGGGAACATGAACAGAAATTGCCAGGATTTTGGCAAGGCTTCCCAGCTCTCCCTGCCCAGCACCTCATTTTATGGAAAGGAGGCCCTAAGCCCAGTTCTTCCCTAATTTTTCATCAGCTGCAAACCTTAGAGGTTTGCATTACTGCGGTTTTGAATATGTGCCCACAAACATCTAGAACAAACGAAGCAGTATTCTTGTGGAAGGTCATAGTGAGGGATGCCCAGCAGGTATTTATGCACTTGAGCTCTACATTTCTGTAAAAAAATGAAAAATCGTTCTTCAGATACTTTTTATGGGAAGTGGATGACTCTAGTTTGAGTCTTCCACTCATTGCATTGAGGAACGATGATTAGATTCAGATTGGGTAAAGTATAATGAAACAAAATAGTACTTTATTAAAGTCCTTAGGTTTTAGTTTTTTAGTTTGTTATATAGAATCTGGCTTGTTTAATGAAAGTCATTGCCTTTTCAAAACTATAGACAACTATACCTTAACTATGTAAAAGATTATAAATTTAAATTTTTACTTCCTCGTGAAGATATGGCTCTCTCCAACTTCTACAGTAGAGATGCATTCATCTTAGAATTGTTGTGTTTTGCCATCATTTGAAACTATTCTCTTTAGAACATGTTTATTGCACACTTAATTTACAATGAAATGTTTATTGGCAAAACAAAAATCTATATTGCCGTTGCCTTAGTTGTGGGCAGACCCCTTTTATCAGAAAAATCGTTTTTTGTTGAAGTAGTTAAACTGAAGTACTGTTGGATAATCAGTAGAGTTAATGCATTCAGTTTAATTGTGTTTCATTTTTCACCCAATCATCATTATTTCCCAAACTAATCACACAGCTGTCAGCACTGCACCCCTTCCCCCAGTGTCCTTGGTTCCTTTCTGGATGGATTGGTACGTTATGGACCAGGAGTACGGGGGAAGGAGTGTTCAGGTTTCTTCCACTGTGAAGCTGAACAAGATTGTAACTTAGAGGCTGATCTTTGCCTTCATCCCTGCTTGGGTCTCAGGCTGTGCTTCACTGTCTCTGCTCTCTTATTTCAGATAATTCAGCCCCTCTTAGAACTTGACCAGAACCGCAGCAAGTTGAAGTTGTACATCGGACATCTGACAGCCCTGTGCCACGACCGCGACCCCCTGATTCTGCGAGGACTCACCCCGCCTGCTTCCTACCACCTGGATGATGACCAGGCAGCCTGGGAGAAGGAGCTGCAGAAGATGACCCAGGAGCAGGTGAGTTTGTGCTCTCAAGTTCGGAACAAGGACCTGAACTTGCTGATTTAGGCTTTACTGATGTGCCACACCAAAATGTTGTGAAACCGTGCTGTAAGTGGTGAAAGCAGGTAGCAAAGATGAACTCTTCAGCTGATAAAAGGAGTCAATAATTTTTTAAATCATTGCCATATAATATTTATTGTGGAATTTCATCTGTTCTTTTATCCATACTTGAGGCCATGCATCTACACACTCGTGGGAGATCAAACTGCAAGATACCCCTTTTGCTATGTTTTAACTATCAACAAATTTTAGTTGCTCTCTATAATTTAATGTAGTCATCAGGATCTTAAATCTTACTTTAATGACATAAACTGTTTATATTTTAATTGACACATTTTTATGAGTCTCTTTATATAAATGAATGCACTGTCCTTACCTGCTCTTACAGAATATTCTGCCAATAATTTCTACTGCTTGCCACCTTACCTGCATACCTGAATCAAGATTTGCACTCAGTGTGCTGGATGTGATACAGCCATGCTTACAGACACACACAGTGATTTACAGATATACAGAAACCCAACTGTATATTTCCAGGAATTTTGGAATACAGAACTGAAAGGGTTTAATAAGAGTTTGTCTGGTGAAGTCTCCACAAGAGACTGTCCATCCAGTTATAAATCAGCTACTGAAATAATCTTTCTTTCTCCCAGCTCTGGTAATGTCTTGCCTTCCTTAATCCCTTCATTGGCAGTTTTTTATCTCTTGTTTTTGGACTGTAATTCACCATTCCATACAACCTTTTTTCTAATTCCTTCCTATTTCTCTTTTCAATTTTTTTTATTTTACTATTTTAGTCCTATACTACTGCATGCCTTTTTTTTTGTTTGTTTGTTAATTAAACTACGACAAGGAACTTGTACCAGAACTAGATATGATTAGTTTTGTCTTTTTAACCCTGACTTTGGATTATAGTGCTAAGTCTTTTGCTATTCACTTTCATATGTGTTATACCAAACTCTGTCCAGTGTGCACACAAGCTAGTGTAAGGCCTGTATAGTTAAAGGGGGATCTGTGGGTCAGTGAATGTATCTTGAGCCTGTCTTGAACACTTCAGCTCTGGTTTTCTCTCTTTGTGATTTTAAAGCTAACTTCCTTGAACTTTCAATTCAAGACTGAATTTTTTAAAAATTGGAGAGGGCAGCCAAATTGCAGGAAACCAACAGAAGCATGTCTGAAAATTCAGAAAGAGCAGACCTCTAGAGATAAATACGCCTGTAATAGGGCCGAGATGGTACAAGACAGCCAGTCTCTCTCTTTGTACCTGTCTTCATACATTTACTGATTCAGCATGTGCTGTGTGCCTCCCTCGATATCTCCATTTGCCTCTGTAGGCATGACACATTCCTTTTTCCTTCAGAGCCTCCCGGGTTCTGTAATCACTGATACAGGATTACAACTTTTCCAGTTTAATGCATGCCATCCTCCTCTATTAAAGCCTTACAGCTCCTATGTTATAAATCAAAACATGGGGCATATTCTTTTGAACCGCCTTGTCTGTCAGATTGAATGATGAAGCAGTGGGTGACAAACCTGTAGCATGGATGGGAGGCACCTCTAAAAACAAGAGTGGGTATGGGCAAAGTTTGGATATCCCTGCAATAAATTGCCTCATTACTGTGGTGGTCTTTGTTTATAATCAGGATCTGTGGGGACAGGTGCTATTTGATCAAGAGATGAGGGTAAAGAAAATAGGAAAGGTTTTCTTTGTCAAGTTCTTCTGAATAGTCAGGCCAAAAATAATATTTCCCATGTAAACTTTGCTAATCCATTAGCAACATCTATGAGTTAAACAGTAAAGAAAGCATTGTGAGAAATTGTGAGAAAAGGGAATTACCTCAGTTGTTCTGGAGAAGAGAAGAAAATTCTTTTTCTATCCTCTCACGTTATTGTCTTAATTCTGCACTGCTGTCACCGCAGTTGTTTAAAGTTCCTTCTCCATTCATGATTCCCAGGCATAACTAATGTCAGCTAAAATAAAATGTAGCTGTCTCTTCTGCTTTCCCATACTCACTCAGATGGTATTTAAGAAGCTTCAGTTTCAAAACACAAACTAATGATATATTTCAATTTACAAAGCAGACTTTTCATTTAAGCCATGGAGCTTTTCTGTTTCTAGCTGCAGAGTTTCCTTTGTGCTTAAAGTATTCCCATGGGGGGTGGGAATCAGTTCTCCAGATTTGCAGAAGCCCATCACAGAATACCCATTTTGCATCTTTGGAATTTTAATGAGTTTTGTAAATGACTTCAAATCCAGTGCATTAAATTTACTCCTGTCCCTTCTAATATGATCTTCTGTAGATAATGCTTTACAAGCCTCAGTGGGAAAAAATTAATCCTCTTGAATGTTAAGAAGTGCTAACATGATTAGGGAGGATACATTTAACCAACACCAATAATATTTCAGAATGATGCCAACATATCCACTTCTCACCAATGAGATTACCTAGTTTGGTTTGGCTGTTTGGGGGGTTTTTTATAAATAGTTAAGAATTCCTTTTCATACTGCTGCTTTTGGAGCTGTTATTTCCCACTGCAGCAACTTTATTGACAGAGGTTGGTTTGCTATGTTTCATCGTGGCCAATATATTTGGTATACCTTTCATACCTGCTGGGGAGGCTCAGGTACCAATAGTAGGAGTTTTCTGTGGCTTCTTTTGGTAGATACAACTGGTATATGAAGGAGATTTAACCTTTTCACTCTTCCAGTGCATCCATGGTGACCCACAGAAACTAATGTACAAATAGTTGTTGGGAAAGGGTCTGCCAGCACCAGTACCATGGATCTAAGGGGATTTTGTTGCCACAGAAATAATTTTGTAGTCTCAAAGTTTGACTGATAATTGGTGCCTCTTATCTATAATAGTGTCTTGACACTACCATTAAGTTCAGTGGTAATCCTTAGTGACTTCAACTGGTTACAGAATATGCTGAGTTGGAAAGGACCCACAAGGATCACTGAGTCCAACTCAGGCCTGCACAAGACATTCCCAAGAATCACAGCAGGTGCCTGAGAGCATTATCCAAACACTTCTTAAACTCTGTCAGGCCTGGGGCTGTGACCACTGCCCTGGGGAAGATTGTAATCCAGCTGTGGGGCCAAGATGCTGTATCATTCTTTGTTGGCATTTTATCAAAGACATATTGTAAGGCTGAATTATTGTAGTAAAATTTTGGTCTGTTTGTAATGCAGAACTGAAGCCAGTACTTATGAGTATATGGTGTCTCAAAACCTAATCTAAAATAATATAGTAGACTAAGTTGTGGACAGCAAAGAATCTAAAGTGCTCAGAACCATGTTATTAAAGTATTCCTATGGTGGAAAATATCCCTTTGAGTCAGTTCTGACCCAATGTCCCCAAATAAGCTAGCCAGTACTGTTTCAGGAACTGTCCTCCTTCAACCAGTTCGTGTCCTATTTGACTTTTCTTATTAAAACACAGAAGTTACAAGAAGGAAAGAGGAATGTTCCAAGTCTTGACACTAAGAAATAAAAATTCCATTCATTCATTATAAATAATTGCATTATCCTAGCAATTTCTATTAAATACCATATTTTCTTTCACTTTGTCCTAGAGGTATCATTATGTTAATGTCCTTGAGCTCTGCAGAACTACTGCTCCGTTTCACATTTCAGATAGTTGCCTGTAAGTGCGGGATTTTAGTCCTCTATGAAAGGAAATGGCATTAAGAACATAATTATATGGTCCACAGTTTTTTTAGAGTTCGGGTTTTGTTTTGCTCTTATCTGTACAAAAGAAAAGAATGGAGTAGAAACTGGAATTTGCTGAAAGTCCTCGCTTGAGTACGTCAGAGGTGGTGCACTGCACTGGGCTTGAGGCAGCAGTGGGAGAAGGTAAAAAGAGCCAACGAAATGGAACACCCAGTTGTTAGAAGCAGGCAGCAGTGTTTGATTCATTAATAGCTTAAGGGCTATCAGAAGTGTTTCTTAGCACCTCAAATCCAGCTGTAAATGTGCAGAACCTCGTATTGTGGAGAATTTCTTATTTTCAATAGGTCCTGCAGTGACATTCGAAAAAAATATTTCTTCCAACAGAAAATGTATACAATTAAAATAATTTTCTTAACCCTAGGAGCAGGAGGCATTTTTCTCCCTGGCTCCCTGCCATCAGAGGCTCTTTCCAGCCCTGTCCAGCACATCCTGGCTTCCTCAGGCTGCTGGGGGTCCTGCCAACTGCTGGCCCCAAGCACCTGTGCCTTCCCTGCACAATCGACCTATCCCTCCTTCCCCAGAGGTGTTTTCTGGCAGCATTTGCAGGGTGACCTGGGCATCAGCAGCAGTCTTGGAGACCTGGGCAGGTACATTTCCATCAGAGGCTCTCTCAGAACTACCAACAGTGTTGCACCTGTGGCTGCTTTGCTGTGAGTTACAGAGGCACTTCTGAAAAATCTTTATGATCATCAAAGAGCCTTCGTAGGGCAGAAAGGTTGTCTTCCTCCTCCCTGTGCACCAGCTTCAGCCAAAGAACGGACCTTTCAGGGATTCCTGCTTACTAGTCCTCTCCCAAGAAATCAGCAATGTCTTTCCTGCTCAGCTGCCCGAAGCAGAGGAAGGAAAAAGGTGATAATGTCACTTCACTGTGTCAGTCACAACCTGCTGTGTCAGCTCAATCCTCATGGCTTGGTTCCAAGGAGCATAATTTGCCTTGCATTTAATTCACATTTCAGTCTCCACAGAGCAATGTTAAGCTTTTCGTACGAAAGGACACCAGACCTCATATCTGTAGCTGTCAAATTTCATCTTAAAATTGCATATTTGATTGCTAAATTCTGCAAATGTTCAACACATATGTTGATTTGTTATACAAACAATATTGCAAGGGGGATAAACTTTACTCTAAATTACAAATAGCCATTTTATAAACATCCTGTGTACTTCTTTGTTCAGATTCTGCTTGTGTTCTTCTGCATCATCTATGAGAAATTACTCAACTTACTTAGTTTCTGTAAAGAAATTACTCTGCTATGATTTGCATTTAGTCATTCTAAATTACTCTATTACTTCAGAGTTTACCCTTGTCTTCCTTCTCTGACTGCTCTTCTATCAGCTGTTATCTTCCCCCCCTTGATTTATGTCATTTATTTTTAATTTGTAATCTTATGGGAATGCATAACGTATTTTAAAGTTAAACAGTCCACTTCTGGTCTCTGTTAGAAATTAGAAGTAATAATTGCAACAATTTATATTCTTCTTCATGTGCAAATCTGCTTCCTGAGTTTGGTTGAGAAAGCAATGGATGTGGGAACTCTCTAAAACTGTTCCATTTTAAAGCATTTTAAACTTTTATATTTAATGTTTTGAGTGAGGATGAGAACAGTGTCATAGTTCTTAAATACTGGTTAAAATCACAGACATTATCTGTAAGTTAGCCATGTCTGCAATGCCGTAACATCATTCATTTTTATTTGTCCATGAAATTGCTGATATTAATTAAAATACATACTATCAATCAGGAACTTTAACAATTCCTAACTTTAAAAGAGATATAAAGCCAAGCAGAATGGATATTTTAATAAAAAGACCAGACTGTTTCATTTGAAATCTTACTTTAATTTTTAAATGCATGTTTGTAAAATATTTTGAAAAAGCTAACTTAAACCCCACATTTCCAGATAGAGCAGAAGTATTTAAGGGTTTACATTAAAACTTTTTCTCTTTTTGTTTTTGAAGTTTGTCAGACTGGATTTCCATACTCATAACCCCTCGTTTTGGCCCTTTTATAGGTATATAGTTGAGAAATAAAGGTTTATATCTAATTGGCTCTCACTGCTTCAAACACACATATTTACACTGGTTTGTCTGGGTAGATGCAAAAACTCTTGGCCCTTTGCCTGCGGTACAGTGAAGTTTAACTTATTTTGAGACAAAACAAAGGTTTAGATTAAATCAGTGTAATTTCTTATTGATGCTTACTTCTGTTACTTTAAGCTCTAAATGTATTTTTCAGACTAACCATAGCCTGATCCAGAAACACTTGAACTTTGGAGATACATAATTCTATATCCTGGTATTGCATCCTTACAGAAGTTCTCCACTAACTTTCTTTTTGTGCTGCTCTACAAGCACTTCATGTTCCGTGTTCAGTTTTACTGTCCATAGCCCAAGATGAGATACCAGTTTATCTGTGTTTGCCTTTTTTCATCAGTGTTTCTGTGGAATTGTTAACAAGGCAAAAATCACACTGGGGGGTATAAATAAATTCTAAAGAATCTTAGCTTAATTTTGCCTAGTTTACAATATGGGAAAAGCAGAGGCCACAAAGGTTCTGTGGAGCAGCACCACAATTCACCCCGTGTGCATATAAAACCATAGCATTCTATTTCTTAGCTGTGAAGTTATCTTCATATGTATCATTCCTATGACTCTGAATGTCAACTAATATTTAAATAAGTTCTGAAATATCTTGGAACAGAGAAGCTAAATTAATGGTGAATTGTTAGGGATTTTTTTTCCGTGATGGAGTTTAACTATAAATGGAAAAGTATTCCTATCATGCCTTGCTCTAAGCCCAGGAAGGAAGGCAGCAGTGCTGAAAAGTGTCTGAATCTATTGCAGGTTATCTGCAAGCTTTCTTTCCCCTGAGATGCTGAAGGCCATTTCTGTTCTTCTGTCCAAAGATAAATACTATGAAGCACTTCAGGGGTCCTTGCTGTCCTTTTCTTTCTGAGCTGTCTCTTCTTACTTGTCATCAACTAGACAAAAAAACATATCTGGCTTTGCCTTCTCATTTTTGGTCATTTCTATCAGGCAAGTATGTGAATCTCCTCATATCCTCAGCTGGAAATGCCAACAAAAAAGGATTGTTCACATTTCTTTATTTTCACAGAAAAATGGCATGGGGAAGGTAACACCATGTCGGCTTGCATTCACAAGAAAAAAAATCTAGGAAACGAGGAGCAGAACTGATATTAATACTTTTAGAGAAACTTCCCTCAAATTTGGGCTTCCAAACATGCAGGTGAATCAAGTTACAGCACTGAGAACTGGCTGTTCCCCATTAAGGCCTTTGCCCGATGGAGGACTGCTGTGTGCTGCTCCCAGCTGCTTCCGAGAGGAGTGGCGTCAGTGGAGGTGATACCCATGATCTAGAAATGCTGCCACCAGCCATACAGTCAATTAAGATGTCTTTGTTGGAGTAGGAATCACATTATTCAATCTAGCTGTTCTGAAGCTAGCAAACTCAACTCAAGGCTATCATTGCTATTTTTCCAAAAGGGTTTCATCACAGACATCTGCCAGCCAGCTGTGTAGACTTTCTGTCTGTGCTAATTTGCAAAGTATTGTTGCTGGCCTTCAGCATTCAGAGCCATCTCTGTCTGGACTCTTGACGGTCAAAAACTCCCTTCTTGGAAATATTTTCTTCCTCTGGTTAAGTTGGTTACTTTTGTTTGATTGCATTTGATTTATTAGCTTTGGCATGAACTTATTTTGTTGGGCTTATCTTGATTTTATAAGGCATCTTATAAATACACAAATGCTGACTAGTAGAGCAAGAAACTGAGACTTCACTGATGTTGCAGTGTTGCCCCACTGAAGACAACATCCTGAAGGATTCTCCCTTGTCCACCAACCTTCTTTCAGTTTTGAAGTTCAGTCTCTTTGAGGTGCTTTCATATTTCATTAATTTAATTGCTTTGTCCTTTCCTGGAGCTTCACCTGGAGGATTTGGCTGACAGGCCAGGAAGAGGGATGCGGGCTGGGCAAGTGGTGGTGGTGCAGGACCTCTGCTTTCCCTGCTAACACTGCCCTCTCCTGGTTCTCCTCCTGTGGACCGAGAGCTCAGGACCCTTGCAGGTGCCAGATAAGAAAAGGAGAATTATAATGTTGGCTGTTTCTCCTGTTGCTTGCTCTCTCCCAACCCCATGGCCTCCCACCCTTCTGATGGATGGCACCGTGAAATCTCTGTGCTGGCCCAGGAAGCCACAAGGTAGCCCTGTCTCAGAGTTCAAGGCTCAGAGCATTCCCAGGAGCACACCAGAGGTGAGGTGGTTTGCAGGCTGCTGTAACTGGGGCCGCCCAAATCGCTGCGATCTCACCAGGCTCAGCAACCCGAGACTCTGAGGTAGTCCCTGAATCCCAGTCCCCTGGTTTTAGCATCCAGCACTACTCCTGCCGGGTTATTCTGACTCTCTCAATCCTGCTTGCTGCCTGGACCTTTCCTAGGCTTATCCACCCATTGCACGTTCCTGTATCAAACCTCTGCCAGGCTGCTGCAGCCAGGCTGATCACCCATCCACAGCCTGCCGTTCCTGAGCCATTAGGGGTTACTGCTGAGTCCCCGCATCTCCCCCGAGAGCCCTTCCAGAGCCTGGTGTGCTCCCCTCCCTCTCGTTTTCCCCACTTCCCCAGCTCATGTCACTCCACAGAGCGGGATCAGGTTGCTTTTGCATTGTGATTCTTGGCAGGAGCCCCTCTCGGATTCCTATGGCTGTTCTGTGAGTACAGCAGCCAGTAGGAACAAAGCACATAAGAACACATTAAACTAACATTCAGCACGCAAAGCCCCAATAATTTACTGTATGCAACCCTGCCTAGTAAAGGGAACAGTGTAGCACGCTTGCCCTTTTAATTTCCTTTCTCACACTTTTGTCTATAGAAGCCTGCACCATAACTTCCTTAAATAGCATTATTTATTCCATAGTCGTTCTTAGGCTGTTTGTTTTTATGCAATGCTTCTTGCAGAAACAATCTACTGTGCTTTGCTTGATACCATCACTAAACAGAGACATGCTGTTGTATCTGATTAGAATTTTAATTGTAGAAATCTAACCTTTGCCACTGCATTGTACTCTTAAAGTGGTAAAATGATCCCTGCTGTGCTGCTGCCTGATAGTTCTCTCCTTTTAAAACCTGCATTGAGCAGTGTTACAGACGTGCAAAAGACAGATCAAGAAATTTGTATATATATATGAACAGTTATCCCTTCAGGCATGAAAAATGCCAGTTTGACATTCTTTCCATGTCATATATTAACATAGTAGAGTTCCAATAAAAACACTAGGAATAAGTTAGGAATCTGTTAGGAATCAGACACTAGGAATCAGTTAGGAATAAGAAATGTTACAGAACTGACAGATAATATTAAATTTTTAATAACCACGCAAAATTTAAAAGAAGGTTCAAATAAGATAAGATAGCTGCTCACAGCAGCTCAAAATGACGAAGAACTTTGGCTTCAGAAGCTGGGAATAAGCTTCAGAATCCATCCTGTGTGTATGTACCTGCTACATATATTCTTGTCTTATATTCATAGGGCATATACTTCATTAGAAGAAAATGCTATTACTGAAAAAATAAAAGAGCTTTTTGATTCATAGTATAGGGCAGGGCTGTCTGCTCAAAAGCTTATCCAGTGTATCTATCCATGTCATCTGGCCTAGTAAGGGATGCTGCTTCTCCTTGTTCTCTGAGATCCTTAGACTGCTGTGAGTACAGTAATCCCTGAAATGCTTGCACAAATTACAGCCTTCGTTGGGATTTTGCACAGTTCACAGGCCAGCATGGACTTTTATCAATTGCTGGGCAGATAAACAGGTTGCTGAAAGCAGATGTTTCTTGCTCTTTAAGACTCTGTGGGCCCTTAATTCTGGCAATGGCATTAGGCTTGAAGCTAAAAGCTGTGTTTGCATATACTCCAGTATGTTGTGTGACATGGTTTGGGACACCGCTTGTTGGAGAAACTGTTTATAAACTGTAGACAGAGTGAATAATATAAAGTTTGAAATTCTGTGTCCTGTTACAAGCCAATTACAGTGATCTGAAGAACGAATGACCCAACAGGAAATGCAGAGTTAGTAAACAAAAATCGTTTATGTTCCACTGCAATTGTGTGTAGTCATCTTATGACTGAGTTAGGAAAGAGAGTTTTTGAAAATTAGTAATTCTGTAGGAAAAATTGAAGTCTGATTAACTCTGGGTGTATTATGTATAATTATGTGACATTCCTATTGATTTCATATCAGGAATAATTCAGAAGTAATGTGCTATGAAACATCCTGTTGTTCATTAATAAAAGTCAAACTATTTAAAGCAATATACTAGCAAGCCACTGTATTGCTTCTGGAATATGGTTGCCTTCAGAAAAACATTCTACAGAGGAAGTTTTTCTCATATTTATCATAGAACAATGTATTCAGGAGTAGTTAAGTCATGTGGACAAGGCCTTTACTGGGAAGGTCACAAACCTGGTCTTGTAGAATGAAAAAGTGAAATAAAGAGGATGGAGAGCATTCAGTTCCAGGCGAGGGAGTCCCCAAGGGAAGATGCCCAGCACACTGCACCTCTGTTAGCTCCCTTCCTAAAGTGGCCCCTCTAACGAGCCTGCTGGGCAGGGCTGTCACACAGCGAACACAGTGCACAGCAGGGAGTGACCATGTCTCTGTGTGCTCCTTGCAGCTTCACGAGGAGCTGGAGAAGGGGGAGAGGGAGAGCGCGGAGCTGCAGGAGTTCGCCAACGCCATCCTCCAGCAGATAGCGGATCACTGCCCCGACATCCTGGAGCAGGTCGTCAACGCCCTCGAGGAGTCGTCGTGACCTCGGCCACCAGTCCCACGGAGCAGCACGTCAGTGGCCGAGCCCAGTCAGTCCATGGAGCCATGGGAGTGGAGAGCAATGTGAAAGACAGAAAATGGAATAGAAACTTCTGGTGCACCTTTTACAAAGAAAACAAAGGCAAAAAAACCCCTCTAAAAACTACGTGCTCTCTAGGTTCCTCCAGTCTATGATTAATCAGTCATTTTTGTATTCATCTTCTCACTGCCTTTCTACTTTAGAATCCAATTCCCCATTGACTTTGTTGGTGGTGACTTCTGGATACAGCTAAGCAGAGCTCCTCCAAGTCTACTGAGCAAAGAAGAGGCGATCCACTGAACACAAGCAGCTCTAGTTCTCCATGAGGTTGCAGAAGAGTAGCCCTTGCCTTTCGTTCATATATTGCTTTTTTCTTCTTTCCTTCTTACCTTCTTCTCTTCTTCCTATTTTTTATTTTCGTGAGAGCTGAAAGCCTGGATTTCACAGTGCTAAAACCAAACCTGAGTGTGCTCTGATTATGGCTCATGGCTGGCCAGCATCAGCTAGCTCAGGTCTTGCTGCCTGTCTCAATGCTTCTTATGTTCTTAAATAACAGAGTGAGGAAAGGAAAGTTTCCCTACTTGCTTCTGTTAGTCATTTCATGTAGCAGCTGGGAAAAAAGGTAGGCATACTGGTACTTTCTGTTTACTTAACTTGGATTTTTATTGGTCACTGGTCTGACTCTGAAGTGCTAGGTGGGGCATTTTTTGAGGTAACTGTTTTTGTCTGTTGATTTTGGGGGGTTTTAGATGAGGTGTCTCATGATAGGTCTGTGTCTCCTACGATCCTACTTTATAGAGAGCTCTCTCCCTTCAGGCTGGTGTGGTCAACAGGTCAGTTCCCAGCTTTAACTTGTATAGTTTGTCCAGTTTTTCAGGCCATAGCTTTGTGAACACTAGCTGTCATCAGAATAATCTTAGGCATTCTGTAAATGAGAAAATTGCATCATTTAGCTTAAAAATATGATTTTAAAGCTTAGTTAGGTAAATCAGTAGCATAGTTCTTACTATAATTATAATTTAATTTATTTTGGTTTAGCTTACATTGACGAGGAATGAGTTTGAGTTCAGAGCAATAACCCTTATGAAGAGAAGCATCTCTGCTGGAGTTGGCACCCAGCTGAGTAGATAGGTGTAAAATCACAGCTTTACTTAAACCAGTGCAATTCTTCTGTGTATATGAGAGGCCTTAGTTTTATTCCCATCCACCTTGGACACTCGTTACAGCTCCTGCTGATAGGTAATAGGACCTGAAATACCAGGTCAGTTTGTCGTTGTGGTAGCAAGTCAGAAATCCTGTTTTATGAGTAGGACTTGGGTGTTCATTCTTGGACTATGCATTAATGGGGAGACACGTTTTTTCCTGGCTGCCAGTGGTTATGTGTGTCTGGGGGCATCTGCAGGACAGAACCCTGTAACATGTCCCCATGTGCCCCTTAAAGGAGTTGTTCCCTTTGGCTGTCTCATATTACTTCAGAGAGCGGGGAGAGGGGGGAAGGCAAAAGGAGACCAAATATCAACACAGCAGTGGAAGAAATCTTGGTTTTCTAGTCACTAGCTAATTATGAATCCTCTCAGTAAACCTCCCATTCAGAGTCTGCAGTTTAATTCCATATGGCTTACTACATTTTGAGCTTAATCACTAAGCTGTTATGTTAAGGAAAATATTCCAGGCCCTTTCAAGAAAACTGCGTTTCTTATCTCTTTCAAATCCACAGCACAGCTCCCCCGTAGGTCTTTAACGCCTTGTTTTTATCTTCAGAAGTGACCAATTACTTCCAACAGAAAGGAGATCAGCAAAGTTTGAGTAAGGGAAGATGTACCCTGTAGTTTTTTCCAAACAAGCACTGAAAATTGGGCAAAACTGAAACCTTATGTACCTGTAGACTCTATTGAAAATGATCGGATTAAAAATAAATTGCATCCCAATTGATTCTACTGTAATAATTCAGCAGAAGAAGCTGGATTCATAGCCGGGGTGTCTAGGAAGAAATAAGTCTGCAAAGAAGAGGCGATTCACACCTTTTCCAGCTGTTGAATTGCCAGTGCTTTGCAAATCAGGAGAAGTAGCTTTAGTTCCTCCTGTAATAGCAGCCTGTGTCTGAAGCTTTTTTTTGTGTCATGTCTGAGGAGAGTAATGGGAACCTGAATGTGTGGAAGGGGGGAACGCCGGAAGGCGTGCAGACAGTGACTGTACACACTGCTAGGCTGTGCCTCATCCCAGAACCACCCCTTTGGTCCCATTATTTGAGTCAGCACGTTTCGATAGGAGCTGTTGTTTTGAAATCTTTCCTCTTGCTTTTTCTTCATCACCCCTAATTACTCACTCAAGGAATTTAATGCCGCCTGTAAAAGCATCAGAGCCATCAGCCCAGCATCATCGGCCACCGCCACCCCTCCTGACTCTCTCATTAACTTATATGGTCAAATCTCCAGCTGCCCTGGTTCCCTGCTGTAAAACAATCCTTCCTCTGTGAGAAGCTGTGGAATTTCCCTTATCGATGGTTCAAATGACTCCTGCTTGTAAACCTCTTACTGAGATGTTCCTTGATAGCGTTTCTGCTGGAGGCAGGGACGGGGGGAGGGGATGGGAACGAGGGGCGATCACTTCGAGCTGTTATTTCAATTCCCTGGCTTTACTGCCTTGCCCACACATCGCAGGGAAGTGCTGCTGCTTCTTCAGCATCTCTAACTCAGCTTGTGGCTGCATTTCTGTAGTTCAAAGTGCCCCAGCCAAAGGCCTGGTGCTGTCACGGCAGCGTGTGCGGGATCTGTGCGTTGGCAGTCAGGTGAGGCTCACTGTTTACACATCTCCCGGCCTCTTCCCAGGGAGGATTTGTCAAGCCTGGCTCGTTTTCACGCTGGCCATTTGGTCCTTTATCTGCCAGCCACACACCTGCTGTTCCTTCCATCTGGATTGTTGGGCCCTGGCGATTTTTCTCGTTAACCACTGTTATCTCCTCGGTCTTGTAGGCTTCCCATCTTAAAGATTGATCTTAGACCTCCATAAAGTGCTTTCAGGGAGGGAGCAGATCTCATTTAGGAACAGTCTTGATCCGACTTGATCTCCATCGAACTATTTCAGGTAATCTCTCTGATCCCGTGTGGACAGAGATCCTGTGGTGAATAGCTTGAGGAACTTTGGGATTTGGGAGGTACTGCTGGCCACGACTTAATGCTGAATGTGACCACTGAAAGCTTTTTCTTTTCACTCATATGGAGTGCCACACCATTGGCCTTAAGGCAACGAGGGGATTTTATTCTCATAATCCGTCATGGAATTGCATATGAGGCACGTGGCAGAAGGGCTGTATGTGGCATGCCCTGCAATGCTCATCCAGTTGCCTAACCCACCACTGCTCTTTTAAGATCTTCTTCCCAAGTGTCAGCAGCCAGGCAGATGCAGACAGTTTCCTACCACAGTGGCCCTGCAGTGCAGCAGCTCTAGGAAATCAGGAGCCCTTCCCAGGGACCCTGGGGAAACTTGCTTTTTCTTCTCCTGTTGAATGAAGTTCCGTTTGCTGCGGGAGCTGTGAAAGTTTTAATTGCTTTAATGTTACTTTTTTTTCTTCCAAGCTGTCATTTGTAGAGAAGCTGAAAGATGTAAGGACTCAAGGAGCTGTTTGTAGACAATTAAGTAGGTCATTTTGGCAGGGTTTGGGCTAAAAAATAACTGAGGGCTGAAGCCCATGTACACTGTAAAAGCTGACACTGCAACCACATTTGTTCGTGATTTCCACGAGTCCAAGTCCGTATTTGCCTCTGAATCCAGCCTCATGTAAAACACTAAAAGGACATAACACTAGAATTGCAGGGTGAGGACATGAGCACTGTTTGCCATTGGAAGAAGAATTGCCTGGCATGCTCCCAGATGAAGCTCTAAGCTTCTCTAAGTGTTCTCTCTCGTTTTGACTGCCTTTAACCAGCTTTCACTCCAGAAAATGCCAAACCCTCTTTGGAGTATCCAGCTTTTGCCAAGTCCTGGGGACGGAAGGTGAAGGTCCGACGTGATGCACGGAAACCACGTGTGCCGTTTCTCGGTGCACGGCTGGAACATCCCTTCTCTGAAAAATTTCCTGGTACTTCGGGGCTCTGAAATTTGCACAAGGGAGCATAAATGTCATAAATCGTGTAGAGATAACCCTGGTTTTTGAACCAAAGGGGCACCTCTTTTCATTTGCCCTGTAACTCCCACCCATTCTGCTGCTAGTGCTCAATTTGTTGGGAAATTTCTGCATCTGATGAGGGTTGACAGGGTTGAGTCCCCACTCCTGTACTAATTGCCAATCGCTGCCACTGCAGGGGTCTTTACAAAGGATCTAGAGTCATGCACTGATAGCATTTTAAAGCAAAAATTTCACTAGATACGTAACGCTTTTGTCCCTCAAATGACTCCGATGAAATGCAAAAGGGAAAGAGTACAATCAAGGCATCTGATATTGAAAGGAAGCCTCTCCTCAGCTCAACGCCCACCCTGGAAGAGGGACCCGGAGAGGACGTGGAAGGCTGTGGATAACCAACACTGCCCCAGCGAAGCCGGCGGGGAGGGAGGGTCGGGCATGGGGCATCACGGGGCGTCGCGCCTGGCAAGGCCAACTCTGCTGACCCCTCTCATCAGCGTGGTGAGCAAGAGGAGTGTCAGGGGTTTTTTTAAACAAAACGATGTTTTTAATTGTTAATTGTTTTTTCCACATAAATGGAAGGAACCTTACGCAACAGCAGATCCTTCTGAACAAAATGGCTGTGTTCGCTGACTATTTTTAAAACAAAAAAAAAAAAAAGAGAAAAACTGTTTCAAAACTTTTTAGTGTCAAAAGCATAAACTCAGAAATCCTGACTTTTTCCAGTGTGTGTGGTGAGTGCTGTAACCCTGTCATCAGTATCTCCCCTGACTTTTTCAGGGGTGGTTCTTCCCTGTTTTGTTTTCTGCTTGTCGATATTGTCTGTGTGGTCCTAAGGCTGGGGCAGTTACCAACAATGTGTGTCTGTTGTCGGATTGAAAAACAAGATAGTAGTAGAACTGAAAAAGATGTGTTTTAAAAAATATATAAAAATAAATTTCATTAAAAGGAATTCAAGTAAAGAAGCAACAAAGCCATGACTCCTCCTCTCGGGATTGTATGGAAAAGGATTTGTGGGCTTATAATTATAACCAGTTGCCTTTCACAGGCTTTTGAGGTCCAAGGCAGCTTGGCCTCCTAGGAAATGTTACAAACCCTGTATAAATTCCTGCTTTCCAAGGTTTATACTGTACACGTGTAAGACAGAAATGGGCAGAATGAAACAGTATTTTGGAAATCAATCTTTTCTGGTAACAGTTACCAACACCAGGTGTCCCCTGAGACGGGAACCACTGATGTAAATGGGCCAAACGCTTTGGCCAACTTTTGTGTTTTCTCCATCACACCCCTTGATGCCAGGGACACGAGCAAGTGCAGATCAGCTGGTGCAGGTAGCTGTGTGTAGGTTCATTATCAAAGTTGTATTTCCGTGCCTTTCCTTTCCTTGACCCGTTGATCACATACCCGTGCGGGTTATGGGGCAGGAAAGGACCAGCAGCCACTTTCTGCTCTGGTTGCATCAAAGACTTGCATTGCTTAAAAGGAACAACGTGAGGCTAAACTGGTGTGTAAGGTTAACAAAAAACCCCTGACAAATCGCTTTACCTATGACAGTAGGTAAAGAACTTCATTAGGTGAATGTATTTTAATTATCAAACTTTACCATATGCTGTTTGTCCCCATTTTGCAAGCTTAGTTCATATCTTGAAAATCAAGTTGGTTTGGTTTGCTTTTAAGTAGATATTCCCATTAGGTTTTTGGTGCTTTGGTAGGGCTTTTTGTTCAAAACGTCGGTTTCTTTCACTTGGAATCTGGCAAAAAAACCGATCTATGGGTCACGTGTACTCTTATTTGTTACAAAATGTGGTTATCTTAAAAGCCAAATTCAAAGCCAAATTTTAAAAGCAGACATTGTTCCTTTTATCTGCCCCATCTTCCCAGCTCCCTGCAGACAAGGCCAAGTCCTCCCTCCCTGCCCAGGGGTGGCTGTGTTTGGCCCCTCATTACACGCTCATTGCAGTATAACCGGGGGGGAGGCTTTAGTGTAAGATGCCTTTATTTGATCAGATGCTGGAGGAGGACGAATCCAATGGGACCATGAACAGGGGAGTAATTTCTGTGCTAGCCCAACATGCTGCTCCAAGCCCACTAAAACAGAAAATTGGCGTTTCCTTCCAAGTAAGTGAATGAGGAGAGCTGCACACCAAGTTCACAAATCATCCGTGGAGTTAAACAAATTCTGTGGGATGCTCCATCCACTCCACAGACACAGATCCCTCATCTGCTTTGGAAGAGACCTGTTGCACTTTAGTGGAGGGGGAGACAGGCTTTAGGGATGGGATCTAGTGTACTTGAATTCCTTTTGGAAATGACAGCAGCGGGAGACATTGGTGTCTGTGATGCAAGTGCACACGCTGCCTTCAACTTGTATGTGTTTTATTGCTGGAGTCATGTTACTGACAGGATAATGAAATTGCAAAGAAAATGTGTTATATTCAACTTTGCCTTGATAATATAAACACTTTGTTCATTTTTTTTCTTCTTTTTTTATTCACAGACTAAGTTCATCAGGAAATTATAAAATTATTTAAAAATTCTGTGCCGTGTCTTTATTTCAGGGTGTGTTGCTTGGTGCCCCCTCCTGCGTGCCCAGGATGGGAGGGCAGGTAGGAGGGCTGAGTGGCTGCATGGCTGTTCCCTCAGACCAGGCTTGAGGTCCCAGTTGTTGTCCACCTGCACCAGTGGGACAGCCCTGCTGGGGGGTTTGGCTGCAGCACACGCCTGGCAGTGCTCATGGACGCAGCTGGGGCTGCCTGCTAGGTGAAGGTGAGGGGCTGGCAATCACAGGGGTGTCCCAGATACCCCTGGACCTCACAGGCCAGGTGAGTGGAGATAAAACAGCTGCTATTACAGTCAGCTGTTCCCTTTGTCTCTCCTGCCTGTTTTGCAAGTCAGTGTGACTTAAACTCCAGATGTGCATCCCGTGTTGAGTCAGGGATCACATCTTCCAGAGCAATGTGCCTGGAAGGCCTTGCTGTGGAAAGGCCAGCAAGGCTGTCCTGCTGAGCGTGGTCCTGGTGAAAGCTGGCTGTAGGTCCTGTCCCTCGGGAGCAGAGGAGTCACACAGGATGAGCCGTGCTCCCTGCAGCGCTGGAGGAAATGGGCTCTACCCAGTGTCCAGTCTCCTGACGCGTTTTGATGACATGGGAAATTGCCTGAGTAATGTCACTATAAAAATGTCATTTTTCTGGCATTTTTGACTCTTCTAAAGAGAATAGCATTGCAACACTGGGTCCCACTGGTAGAACAATGTCCATGCTAAACACACTCCACCAGATTCTCCACAGCTGTCCTGAAGCCCTGACAGCACAGACCTCCCCAAGTTGGGACACTTTCTAACCGATTTATTTCTGTTTCTTTCTCCTTTGGTCTATCTGTACAGCCAGTTTTTCTCTGGGCTTTGTTGCTGGCCTTGTCCCTTCTGCTTTTCCTCGATTTATCATTTCAGGGGGCTCCTAAGATCCCGACTTGTTTCAGTACAAGTGACTACATGTGTAACAGGAACAGGCGTCCTGATCTCAGTGCCTGGACATTCCCTTCCCTTTGCTAATTGGATTTCAATCACTTGGGCTTCAATCAGGCATGTAAAGCAGTGTGTGGAAAAAGGACACGTAGGGATTAAGGGTCTCGAGAGCTTTGAAAGGAAGAGTCCATCGGCCTCTTGGTTCCCAGTCTGGTTTATGTTCGCTCCAGCGTCTTTGGCTGAGAAGGGGATTCGTGATTCCTGTCAGGCCAGGGTGTGCCTGGCTTTTGCAGCACAGTCCAGATCAGCTGAATGAAACCACATGCCACATAAATTTAACCAGTTACTGTACAAGGTACCCATCAGTCTGATAGTGGCACAAACACCACTTCTGAAGGACTTGTCCTTTTTAAAGAAGAGGAGTAGTGAAAGGGCTGGAGTCCGAGTCAGCGCCAGCGGGACAGCACATCTGCAGGGAGAGCAGCACATGTGCAGGCAGAGCCAAGCTGAGCTCTGCAGCCCACGCTGGCTCTGCTGCTTGGTGAGTTGCAGGGCTGTGTCCCCGCAGGCTGACTCATGTTTTGGATGGCCCATAACAATAACACTGTTCGTGCTGAAAAGAGAAGATGCCAAATGCCTTTTGTGCATTATCAGGTTACATTTTATGCATTAAAACACGAGGCATCTGAACAGAATTGTCTGTGTTGACTGCAGCTACTGTGACACTGAACAGGCGAGGCAGCAGTGGAAGCAGCAAATGGTCAGCCCTGGGATCAAGCACACACAGATTTGAAACATTCTCCTTTTTGCAGATAGGTTCATAGGGGTGTGCACAGCCCCCGTGTTGCCCAGGCTCCTGATTAAACATGGGCCTTCTGCAGTGCTCTAGCCAGGATGACTTGGGAAAACCTGCTTTTCTAAATCACACCAGTCAGGGAAACTGCCGAAACCACATCTGCAATCCACTGGGAGAAGCTACATATTTAGGATCTCCTATTTCTGACAGGATCTGCTGCGCTTGTGCTGCAGTTGCCTTCTGCTTATGTGGATTGAAGCTGTAGGGGTGCATCAGCCAGCCCAAAGATTACCTCAAAACAGTAATTAAAGCCAATTGCCTGTGCCAATGATTTGTATATGACTAGTGACCTTTAGACAAGGATTTTGAGATATCAAGTAGCTCTTCTCACTGGGCTTCAGGATGTTTAGAAATCTCGGGCAAATAGCCAAAGTCCTCTTTCTTTAATGTCTTTAAAAACCCTCAAAGTTAAGTAGGGCATATGACCTGGGAAACTAAATGTTTTATAGGTGGATATATAATAAAATTAGGTGCAAACAGCTTTTTTGCATATCAAGCAAACAGAGCCATACACCTTGTGTTGGTAGACCTTATTTCGGAATATCCTGGTGATGTGTTATAAAACCTAAGTGGAACAGCTGGGACCAGCTTGGGTGTAGCTGTGGGGTTACAGCAAGTGATTCTCTGGGTGTGGGCTTTAAGTCCATCTGGTTTTAAGTACGTGAGCAGTAGCTTTTCCCAGTGTTTACAATTGCAAACATTAAAACTGTTCTAGAAGATTGACTAAGAAGTTAAATATTTAGGCCCAGGTACTGCAGCCCATTTGTGTGAAGTTGTCGCTTACTTCAGTGGGAATTCAGCTCCAAGAATGTCTGTGGACACAAATCTTGTGACAAGGCAAGTTAAAAAAGCATTTGGCTTCTTCATGGATTGCTAAAAAGGATGGGTGGCTGCTGTAGCTTAAAACCCATCCTAGAAGGAGTTTTGTTCGGCTTGAGTAACCCCTTCATTTTCTGTAAGGGCACACCATTTTGGGGAACCACAAGTCCTGGAATGTATATGAACGCTCTTAACCTCTCTTATATAATGCACAGAAGCTGGTTTTAGCTCTAGGCAGTGGATCATCTTGTAGCCCAGCGCACTGAAGTGCACGTATGCATGCATGTGTCTGTGCCCAGCTGTGTGAGCATATTTATATACACAGAGCTGCCCACTGGAAACCATGCTTCAGGAATAGCAGGTTTGCAATGGCAAGGGTCTGGAAATGAGAAAATCTACATGACTTCATGCCTTTTATGTCCATGATGCAATTTTCAGTGAGGTGTTTATGTAACTATTTTTTTGCCAGATGCTTCCTTCATTAACTGTGCAGGATGAATTGATTTCTTCAAATTGGTAATTGCACAACCCTACCACTGCTGCCATCCAAGACCACCAGTTATGTGTCACAAGCCTCTCATTACTTTGGTTCTTTAAATTGTCCCTCATGCTACTGGTAGCTTAGACATCAGGAGGGCTGCTCCTGTTCGTGCTGTTGCTCCCTGGGCATTCCAGCACTTCCCCATGCCCACATCTCTGACCTGTAATTGCCCCCAATTATTTCTGGTGGGTTTGATAATCCAACTCTTCACCTGGCAAAGAGAAGTTCTGTTTCTTCAGCCACAGAGCTGAACATTAACTGTGATCAGACACTGTAGACTGCCTGAGGCTTGTCAGGAATTCAAAGACCTGGAGATACAGTTTGACATTAAAATGGAGATAGCAATGTTCTTCCTCTGTTCTTCCTTATTGTCTACAAAGCACATTGACTTTCCCAGCCTGGTCACTCCTGGCAGCAACACAAGCCTTTCACAAAGTCCCAGATGAAATATTTGAGACTACCTGAGAGCTGAACTGACTGACACATCGCAGAAGGGGCACATGTTTGCAGACACTTGTAGGTTGCAGTTGCAAAGAGCTCCAAAATGCAGTGTCAGACACTCAGTGACTGGAGGATGTGCAATACATGCACAGGGCATGTAAAGATCGAGTGCGAAGTGCAGAAGGAAGTAAGTTTGATTTCAGCATCTCATTTTTTTAGTCCCCACATGACTTCAATCAGCAGTTCATGCCATTCATCTATGGTTTAATTAATTAAGCATTAATAGTTACTATGAGTATGTTGGAGGTGGTAGTCATTGAAGTTTGGGAAAGCACCTTCTAGGGATATTTTGAACTGTTGCCACTTTTGCTGATATCCTGCATTATAAAGTAGCAGATTTTGGATTCAGGTATGTTTTCCCAATCCAAGTGGTGACCGTGAAGGTGGTTTTCAGAGAGAGCCGGGGCTCAGCAGCAGGAGCAGCCAGGGAAGTTCCACAGGCTTGTGGCACCCACCAAAGGCAGGGAGGTTCAGGTAGCACGGCACCACACGTGAGTGTCTGCAGCGCTGCTGTCTCGCCCGATCTGACACCTGACTGATGCCTTCTCTATAATTGTGACTCTGCGAAGGAGTTTACTTGGGGAGCTACTCTCGTATGTACAAATCCACCAGAATGATACTTGTACAGGAAATCCTCTTTTCCCTTTTTCTTTTCGTTTTTTGGTGAAGCATTTTTAGCGGGACGCAGTTGAAGTCACCCAAGACAAGCAGTTACCAGGCTCTTAACAGGTTCGTGCAGAGCCTGGCTCTGCTCCCCAGATGCCTCTTCACTGCACTGGGCACAACCAGTGAATACTGGTGTCTCTACAGACTCTTGGGGCTCCAGAGATGTAAAGTGAACCAGGATGAGTGGGAATTCATGCTGGTATCTGAACTGTCTGCATAAGAGGAGGGTTTTGTGTGGAAAACCAAGCATCTCCAGTGAGGATGATGCATGACCGTGGTAGGGCCTTTCTGCCTCTCAGCAAGGCCGGAGAGGACAATGGTAGCTGGCAGCTGCGGTGTCAGCTGCCGTCCTTGGCTTAGATTTGTGTGAGGCTGGGAGCACGCGTCCTGCCAGTCACTGGGGCTCGGCTCACCTGCAGCAATCTGTTCAGCAATGTCTTGGGGTGACTTTATGATGTGTATCCCCCACCGCTACTCTATGCCCACAAACCTTTTCTGTGTCTTTAAACTTACTCCGTGGCTCTCATTGTCTCCTCAGATGACAAATAACAAAATGCTTTCAGGCAGCAGCACCCAATTTTTCAGAACTGCCAACTCTGTGTGTCTCAGAAAGCAGCACCCACTTCTGTTATCTTTGTTTTTGAATCCAAAGTGGTTGCACACGAGGGGTTTGCTGGTTACTTTGGGCAGCCTTCAGATACCTGGCAGGTGTGGCAAACACCAGAACTGCCACCCCAAAGCACATGGTGCTGCTGCTCCTTCAGGAGGAGATGGTGGGAACTAAGTTGCTGTCTCCTGCAAACTCCTTTGTGACCATTTCTAGTACAATACTGTAAGATGCCTCTTTTCCCTGCCCCAGTGGTGGGAGAAATGTGAAGGACTGTCTTGAGGACAGATAAAAGAAAGACGATAAAAGAAACTTTTTCCCCTTGTGCATTCAAAATCCTCCATCCCTGCAGTGACATTGCACACCACAGATTGTGCTTCCCACCAGTGCCCTCTGAAGGGTCCTCTCCTGTTAGTTTGGCAGCAACATGGCACCTTGCATCCAAAACAGATCCCTCGCTAGACCCTGGAGGAACCCAGAGGAAATGACAAAACTGGGATTTGTCAGCAAAACATAATGCAAGTTCACATCTTCCCTCAGGAATCCATGTCCACAGCCATCCCTGGTGTGGCAGGGAGGGATTGGTGTTTGTAACCCATGGTTCCTCGTGGACCTGAGGAGGGTTTGGCTGCTCACCCAGCCCATGAGCCTGGTGTGCCAGGGACAGGCAGCAGCTGCTGGCTTCACACGGAACTGCGGGAACAAGCGCTTTGCCAGATGGTGGGAGCTGGAGGTGTGGTGCACCCCGTGCAGTGGCAGCCCTCGCAGTCTCCCCCCGTAGCCCAAGCCAGGCACAAGGACTTCGAGGGGCCAGGGAAAGGCTGCTCCTCACCCTTAGGGTGGAGGCTCTGGTTTCCCCCGTTTGTTAAGGAAGTGGTGACTCCTGACAACAGGAGCGGTAACACAAGTGTTTATGCTCATCTGTCAGGAGAGCCGATCAAAGCCACCTCAGAGCTGCAGACAAACATCACCACGGATGACCCAGAGGCTTCCTTTGAGTGAGTGACAGACTGGAGCATGACTTCACTGGGAAACCAGTCCTGGGTCCGTGCAGCAAAGGGACCCAGCCTAACGCTGAGCCAGAGCTTTCCTCTGCGTCTGCTTACGGCTCAGCAGCGACAGGCTTCGAGAGGGTGACGCCAGCTTTCCCTGGGTTTGTTTTTCTGCTGAGAGGCCTTGTTCAGCACAGCTCTGTCACTTGTGCTCATCTCTAGGTGTGCAATCTCCAGATGGTATCTCGGCAAGCTCAGGCACGACGGAGGCCTGGGGTTGTGTTGCTGTGGGGTGAGTTGCAGCCTGGCGCGGTGCAGCGAGGGTGTCGGGATCACTTGGGAACCCCTGTGGACGTGTGAAGAGTCAGTGACAGCCACCACCTCATGCCCAGCCTGGAGCCAAACCTGGCCTGCTCCGGGCTGTCCGGGTGTCCTGAAGCACACCCTCACTGCAGCACCACCTCCATTAGCTACCGACACCTTCTCAACGGGGAAGAGCTGAGGAAATATAAGCAAATACACAGAGCAAATCAGCCAAAGACGTGTCAAAGGCCAGCTCCCGCTGCTCTGTCAGCATGTACCAGCTGGAGTTCAGGCCTCTAAATGGAGCACTGATGCCTGGGGGTTTGGGTGCCGTGTGCTTGGGAAGGTTCCTGTAGCTCACAGACAATCAATGATGTGGTCACCCCTGAAACCCAATTTTATATCCTCATTACGGTCCACAAGAGGCAGATCTGGGCCTGCTGAACTTCACAAAAGCTTGTTTGCTCTCCACAGATCTCTGTGCCCGACGTTACTCGTGCTGCTAAAAACGGGATTATGTACAAGCTGTATCTTGAAGGGTGTCAAAACACAAGGTTACAATCTTCCATGGCATTTGGTTCTTCCAAATGCAGCCCTTGAAGCCCTGTGATGGAAAGGGGGTCCTCATCTGTATTTACCAAAAAAAACCAAACCCCATAAAAAGAACTCCAGCTCTCATTGCTGGAGGGAAATAAAGAAAAATGCATGTTCAGTGAACAAGTAAAGGCTCAGAAACAAGAATCAAATCCACAAAAAAACTCCTCCCAGAGTGAAAAACAAGATCTTAAGTGCATGAGCAAATATGTTTTGGGGCATGAATCATGGTGTCTTCCGTTTTTGTGGGCTTTTTTGGGTTTGGGTTTTTTTTTGCTTTGGGTTTTTTGGGGAGTTTTTCTTTGGTTTTTTGCAGGTGTGTCTAATTCCAGTCCCAGGATGTGATGAAGCATTTAGTGATTCAGTGTAATTTCAGATGCCACAAGTGGTGTTAGCAGGTAGGTGCTCTGCACACCCCAGAAAATCTGTGTCTCAAGCTGAAAATTCAGAGTCATCACTTAGGGATGTCAACCACAGAAAATACAGAACGCATACACAATTGCACTTAAATTACATGGGGGAACTCTGATGTCTTTAATTTTACCTCTGCAAGAGGACATGACAGGATTCTGAGCTAGAACTCATTGGTTTCTACCTCTTTAGTTTCTCGCATGGGTAAATACATCCAGACACACACACTTTTTCCATGAACAAGCCCTTGAATTGTGCCAAGGGCTGCTTGTGCCATGGCAGCATCAGGACCCACGCACAGCCCTTTGTCTGTGGCCGAGCCCCAAGGCCGTATTCAGCACAACATCTGAGTGCCTTAGAAGAAAACCATCTATTGCCATGTGGTTTCTTCTTTCTGTGTATCTCGTGTCTGTCCTGGTGCTTTGGTTGTTACAGTTTCCATCTCTGCCTGCTTGGTGTGTTTTAGTGCTGGTGTTTGTGTAAGCCCATACATTACCCATGCTATATATATATATATTTGCTTAGAAGCTACAGTGTCCAGGGATTGTATTTGTGCTCCCTTCAGCTCTCACTGTGAAGGTGAGACTATTAAGCAAAGGCATTTGTCACCAAAGGGCACTTTGGAGCCTACAGCACACGGCGGTTTTCATACAAAGGCTTTATTGTCACTAGGTTGGTTTGCAGAAGGACGTGAGAGCAGCACAGCCAGGAGCTGCAGAGCCTCACTGGCACTCTCCAGTTCGTCCCTGGGATTTGTGGGACCCAGAAATAAAAGCAGGAAATGTGCTGTGGCTTCACTGGCTGTAAATAGTGCCTGTCCCCAGGCTGTGTGACATCCCTCCCAGGGCAGCGGGTGCTCCCAGGCAGCACCAGCAATCACATGGCAGACATACATTATATCATATACATCATCTCCCTGCCTGCTGCCCCGATCCTCCCTCTGCAGCCCTGCAGTCCTAACACCTCTGTCCCACTGGCCTGTTCTGCACAGTGATGTTCCCAACCCCATCCAGCCTCTGCCCACAGCCTCAGCTCCCTGGCGGCAGGGTGGCACTGGTGGCACTGGTGGCAGGGCGGCGCTGGTCGCACCCTCCTGGCTTGGTGTCTCAGCACATTTCATTTCCTTCCCTTCCACCTGCCAGGCCACAGAGAATGTGCCACCCTCCCCAGCAGCCAGCTGCGTCACCGGGGTGTCCCCAGGGCCATCAGGGCGTCAGGCTGGCCCCGCAGCCGGGAGTGCCCAAGCAGTGACGCAAAGAGGCACCAAGCAAGCCCAGGGAGTGGTTCTCACCTCAGGTTTGGGGTTTATGGGGTTCTGCCCTCCATGCCCACCTGCAGCGGTGCCTGTGGGGCCCGGCAGGGGAGAGGAAGCTGGACCCTCTTAGCCCATCCTCTGCCTCTCTCCCCTGGCATGACCCCGAGCGTCTCCACGCTCCATGGGAAAGCTGGAGGCAATGTCTGAATTGTGTTCGTTTCCTCCTTCAGCTGAAGTTGCTGTGTGGTATAAATCCCAGTGATTATTGGGAGAATAATCCCCTTTCACCTCATCCGTGCTAGATCCAGCCAGAGGCCTGTCTGCCTTTCAAAGGAAGAAATTATGGAGGAATGCTTGAGCAAGTGTAGAAAGAAATTACAAAGGGAGAAAATCGGGGAAGGAAGGAAGGAAGGAAGGAAGGAAGGAAGGAAGGAAGGA
>VZTI01004092.1:952344-971773 GCA_013397865.1 Struthidea cinerea
GCCCCGATCGCGGGCAGGGGCCGTCGAGGGCTGAGCCGCCGCCGCCGCCGGGCAGCAGCCCCCGGGCGAGCCCGGCAGCGGAGGGGCCACCGGAGCGCGGGGCTGGGGCCGGTTGCGGGGTGGCCCCGGGGGAGCCTTGAAGGTGTTACTGTGGTAGGAGAGACGCTGCCGAGGTGCGAGGGGCCACTCTCTGGTACGAGGGATGTTGCTGGGGTGCGAGGGATGCTCCTCCGGGGTGGCAGACGCTGTGCTGGTGAAACAGATGTTCCTCAGGCATGACAGACATGAGTTCAGGAAAACAGATGTTACTCCAGTGAGATGGACCTTACTGTGAGCACAGGGATTTTACTGTCGGATGAGGAGCCTTTCCCTGAGCGTGAGCACAGTGGCTTTCCTGAGAGCACCCACGGTGTCCTTCTCACCCATGCCTGTCGTGTGGCTGCATGTGCCAGCACAAGCCACGGCATGTGGCGTGGGAAAGGGTCCTTGTGCTCATGGAGGCACAGAGCAGTAGTGAAAGCGTGCCCGGTTTCACAGTACCAGGGCATGAGCATCCCAGTTATGTCTGTAACAGACACGCTCTTTTATGAAACTTGGTTTTTCTTCTGGGAATTGTGGTGCAATACTTCCCTTAGTGGTACGGGTAAAACAACTTCCCCAAACATATTTTTGTGTGCTCCGATAACACTTTGTTGCCCCATGTTTTTGATAGTTTTCCTCTGCCATCAGATGAGTGTCCCTGTAAGTCTCTGTATCCAACTCTCACCTACCTCTTAAAGCATTGCTGGCTGCCCTGTCACCACTCTTGCCCTGCTGCCTGCACCCACATACTCACCTGTTCATCTTTGGCGTTGGGGTTTTTTTGTGTTCTCTGTTTCTTGCATGTGCACTGGCACTTACGTTCTTACTTCAATTTCTTCATAGCCGAAAACTTGGGTGCATTGCGTTCCTGGTGTGCACCTGCACATTTCCAGTGTAAACTGCTGTACTCCACATCTGCACATGAGGACTGTGTGCATCAGTGCTTCCTTATTTGCCTGGGTGTTGAGGGCTCTTTCTCGGTGCCTTTTATGAGGGCTTTTGTGTCCACAAAACACAAAATGTTTCTGTGGCATCGGGCACGCACCAGGTATCTCTCTCCTTTACACTCATCTCCGTCCGTCTGTCCCTTCGGAGCCTGCCTGGAGCATGCACATCTCTGATGCCTCCCCCACCTTCCCCACGTCGCACCAGCGCTCAGGTGTGAGCTCGTCATTGCGCTTCCTCCCCGCATTTGCTGCTGGGCATCGGCACGCGAGTTGAATTGACCACTTTTTCTGATGGTGGCAGTTCCACCTGCAGGTGCCTGTCTTGTGTCACACAGGTGCAGCTGTAAATGGAGAACCAAGCTGGGTTCTTCTTCCCAAAAGAGAAAGAAGTGGGCTTTCTCAAAGTTGGCAGTAGAGAGACAGACTCCTCTTAAACCAGTGTCCTGTGCATGGACACCTGGGTTTAGCCAAGGTGAAGGTTGGGCTCTGCAAGAATTCAGGTGGAATGTTTTTCACCCCAGACATCCAAGGTATGGGATGAGTGACCACGTGTGCAGAGAAGCTAGCCCAAGTACTCGGGTTTTTATCTCCTTCTTTAGAGAAATGAGCTGAGTCTATGAGGAGAGAAGCGTGAGGATGAACCGCTGGTGCGGGTTCAGAGGCAGAGCTGGGGAAGTGAGCTGGCCCCATTCCAGCTGTGGGTTTCCTCTGCTCACAGGCTCCGTACTCACGTTTCTGTGCCCAGGAGGGTCTGCAAGAGATTCCTTCCTTTAGGAAAGGAGTCCCTCCCTGGCCCCTTCAGTATTTGCACACCTCTCCTCTCAGTAGCTGTAGGCAGCCCCTGGGTCCTTTCCCTTGTCTCTAGGGCACGGACATTGAAAATGTCCTTCCACACGTGACTGATCTCTGTTCAGGAAGGCTGAAGCTGAAGTTGTGGCTGCAGGCTCCCAGCCCTGAGAAGTCTTCTTTCTCGGCCCTTTCCCTCCCAATCAGCCAGAATTCATTACATCAGTTGAAAAAAAGTAGAAATTTGGAAAGAGCTGGGTCTAGAAAGTTGAGGGTCCTGTGTTTTAAAGAAAAGTGAACATTCTTGTACAGCGAAGTCTCCAGGAGCTTGTTCTTTTAGGAAGAGACCAAATAGTGTGAAATTTAAAGTTACCTTTAAGCTATTTGTCCCTTTCTCCAGCCCAGTAGGCCCCTCTGTTTCTGGGCTGCTTCACATCTTGAGTCTTTTGTCCTGAAGTTGTTGGGTTTGGGTTTCAAGGCGCACAGGGAAACCAGCTCTTTTCTGAAAACTGCATGATTGCTCATTTAAATGGATATAAATTGTTTCTATTCATAAGATCTTTTTTTCCTAGCAGCTGATCAGAGTTCGAGTGAAAACCATTTCATCATTTCCAAATAAATTGGACACACACGCATGCACACACACACACTGAGCGTTTCAGAGAGATTTTTTTAACACAGTACTTTTAAAATCAGGATGTGGACAGCCAGGCATGTTATGTAAGACAGGGCAGTCTGTGATTCGATTCCACTTTTGCATAGAAAGGGAGCTTCGCCTCCTGAGAGAAGGCATACAGACTTTGTTAAAACTGAAGGCAGCGCAGAGAGGGCTCAGGGGAATTTCTCCTGGACTAAAAAAAATCCTTTTCTAATGGGAGATTTAAGGAATGAGGACCTGGGTAGCATTTCAGAAGGAACATGAAGATGTAGCATGGTGTGATACCTGACTGTTTTCAGCAGCTCTGAAAGTCGCTGGTGCTTGGAGAGCTTCCTAATTCAAGAGCAGAACTCAAGGTGTGTGGCTGGGCATTTAAGCTCTGTTAGAAACAGGCAGTGTTCTTAACAGCAGGGTGATTAACCTTCAGAACAAATGACCAAAGGCAGCGTTTGCTTCTCCGGCTCTTAAAATCTTCCAATAAAGACGGGGTGTCTCTTTGACTTTCCTGAAGTGCAGGTTCTTGGGCTCACTGCAGAGACAACTGGCTGAGACCATATGGACGGAATTACGGACGAGAGCAGACCCTGTGATCCACCGCCCCCTTCCAGGCTTTGGCTCAGCTCTTGATAAAGCTCCCGCAAGCCTTGCCCGGCTCTGCGAGAGGTGGAGCTGCGGGGTCACTGGGGCAGATGGTCACTCTCGGGCAGCACTCAGCAGTTCCCCAAAGCGGGGATGCTCTCACTTTGCCTTCTAAGTGCACAGCTGCCGGCAGCCCACTGTGGATGGCTCTAGTCTGTCTGCCCGTGGGGATCCTTCCCTTGTCCGTGGAGCTGTAGAACAGGCCCTGAGCTTTGATGGCTTGCCCCTGCAGGCAGGGCAGGGAAGGGAGTGCTGTGTGTCCCCTCCAGTTCATGGGGTCTGGGTGACTCAAGCTCTAGAGGTTGGCTGAGTTTGGAAGACTAACTCCTTGCTTCTTTTGCTCTTTTTTTCCCTCAGAAAGGGAGCTCAAAAGGGCTCTGACACCCAAATGGCCTCGCTGGTGCTGTGGCCCCCGTGTTGCTGGTTGGGTTTACCCTGGCACATTTCCTTTGCAAGGTCCCCTGGTACCCTGTGTACCCCGGACTTGAACCTTTCCTTAGGCTGCAGTGTCCTCCATGCTTCTCTCAACAGCTTTCCCGCTTGCTGGGGATGCTGCCAGGCAGGAAGATGCTTGGAGCAAATGCTGGGGTAAAAATGCCTACACAGTTGTGTGCTCCCAACCCACTGACAGCCCTATTCCGAGCTGCCTCAGCCCCCCAGCAGTTCTTTGAAGGTTCTCCCCAGGGGCTGGCAGTGGCAGACGTGAGGGCTGTGCGAACCCCATCTCTTCCCCTCGGAATGTTTACCTGTCTAAATTTAACTCCCCAGCCGGCTGCATCCCTCCTAAGCCGACCTGTTCTCTTGTGGCTGAGCTGTGGGTCTGGCTCCTGCTGCCGCGTTTCCTGGCTGCCTGGGGCTGGTGGTTTGCTGCTCGCTCCCTCTTCTCGGCGGATGCTGGCTCTTTCAAGGTCCCGGGCAAGCCAGTTCTCCCTCTTGTAGGTTTTATTTTTAAGTCTGGTTGCACAGCCCTCAGGACTGGAGGGTGCCTTGTGCTCTCATCTCTGAGTATTTATCCTGCAGTGGGCTTCAGGAAATCTCCCCTTGTCCCGCTGTAGCCCACAGTCATTTTCCTTCAGGCTGTGGTTGCTCCCAGAGGCCAGGCATGCTGAGCTGCTCCCTGGCCAGCTGTAAAGGGACAGTGCCTCTTTCTGCTCCCATCGGGCTCCCAGCAGTGGGGAAGCAAGAGGTGCTTCTTCCTTATTTCACTTTGTTCAGAGCTGGGCTTCCCCAAGCTGGCTTTTGTGTGTGTTTGTTTGAGAAGTGAGTGATGTGCCCCTCAGCTTCAGAGGAGCTGGAGAGAGGGACAAGCAGAGGAAAGGGAGTGCTCCTGTTTCTGTCAGGCTGGACAGAATTCCCTTTCTTTAGAATTTCCGAGTTCGGGACAGTAAATAGGGCCCAACCTGGCAGCCTTGTGCATCTAAATAAAACTGTCGGGATCAAACCATTCGTGTCCTGCATAACCCTGCAGGAGACCCCTGACTGATCTCTCTTTCCAGGCATGCCTGCAGCTAATGCTGTGGTCTGCCACATGAGAGAGATGGTTTGAGTCCTGGCCTCCTCTGCCCCTCTTTGAGCTAACCCGGTGGCCTTGCGTTTAATACTCTCAGAGCAAAGGTAACACAGGCCAGGGCTTTCATGACTGGTGATTTGGGGTATCCAACTCTAAATGCTGTCAAAGGTCTCTTTTTTTTCCCAAGGTTCAGCTATTTTGGATACTTGGGCATTCTTGAGTAGTCTGGACTTGATTACTCAAAGTGACTAGTCCATTTTGCAAAGCTTCATCTCGGCATCTGGAGCAAAACAGAACGAGGTGAATTAATGCACAGCGTAGCAGGGACACTCAAATGGAGTGAGTCTTCCTGGAGTGGGAATGGGTTTGTGGCCAGAGAGCTCATGGCACTGTTGTGTGCAGGGATTGCTAAAGAGCTCTTGGTTTAGATTAATTTGTGGTTTTAAGTAGCTCATGGGAAAAGCTCAAAGGGTTTGATAGTTTTTGTCATAGGGAAAGAAAAGCAGAGCAACATTCTGTCTTTATGTAGAGAGATTTGGGAACACATAGGAAGTTTAAGTCTTGGTTTATTTGAAGGATTTGAGGGAAAATACGTTTTCTGTAAACTCTCCCATCTCGGCTGGAGGTGAGGGAGACTTGAAGTGATTGGATGGAACATGTGTTTTGGGTTTGTTTTTGTCCATCATTAAGGGCGGAGGGTTAACAAAAGTCACAGGAATACTAATATTTCAGCGGGCTCTCTAAATTTATCTTCCTTTTCCAGTTGTTCTGTATTTAGCTTTTTGGCTGGTTTGGTATCACTGTTTAACTGAGTCCTGGAGCGTTGTAGCACCTCTGTTATGGACCAGTTGGAGCTGTAAAGCAAATTAAATGAGAATCTCCTTTGCTTAGCTGGAAAACCTTTCTGAGCTTTGTTATGTATCACGGAGTGTCGAGAGAGACCTATGAGCCCAAGCATGTCTTCATTAATGGAACATTTTTCAGAAAAAATAATTTTGTGACTGTTGGGTTCATTACTCCCTGAGGTGTTCCTGAGTACTTCAAAATTGTCTCTAATCATAAAAAATTGATACTGTACAAAGGGAAATTAAGTTCCTTTTTTTCCCCCCTTCTGTTTTTACAGCTCAAACAATTCTACAGGTTCCTTTATTATATTCTGTGGCCCAGATTTGTCAATAATTACTGTAAATACTGGTCCTGGCAGCATGTCAGGGTTTTGTTTAGTAAATATTTTGCCATTATAGTTTTTGTGTCACAGCTGGGAAGGTTTGTAGTATCCTGTGGCTGTCATCACTGTCAATTTAGCCCGGTTTTGCATCTCTGAAAACTGACTGGAGCTTTACAGTCTGACACTGAGATGATGCAGGTACTCATGGGGTAGCCCCATTATTCTTCACGCTGCAATGGAAGCTTCTGGTTTTAGACCAGAATGCCAGCTCTTGCTCCCGTGTGTGGTGTGCACAAACCAGGTTTCTCAGCAACATCTGCAGCCTTGTGGGTGGCTGCAGCTGTTATTCCACCTGCGGAGATTTCACAGCCTGGGGTACAGGTAGAGTGGAGTGAGTGCTCCTGTGAATTATGACCAATTACCTGTCCCAATTTCTTTTCTGTTTTTATAACGATTCCCCATTTCCACCTATTCTCAACTAGCTGTTTGGGAGTTTTGCCAATGTTCAAAATGAACTTCTAATAATTTTTTATGAATGGCAAGGAGGTTTTCAGCTGGGTAAGCTTGGTAAGTGCAGCACTGGCTTTGTTCAGTTTTTACTGAAGCTGCACAGGCTCTTTCAGCATCTCTGCTGTTTTCCAAGGAGCCTCCTGAAAGGCTCAAAAGCTCCTCCACAGCAAGCTGAGAAGATCTAAGGGTCTGTATTTCTGCGTGACAACAGTTGCACCCCAGCGGTATAAAACCCCACTGCAGGTAACAACCCAAACTTTTATCTACAAGACACGAAAAACTTCTTTATCTTCCAAGAAAATGGTGCCAGTTAGGTCAGACTCACCCACCAGGAACGATTTACTGTCTGAGTTTGGCTGCTCGTGTTAGACTGTGTCTGTGCCATATAGCCCAGGGAAGCAGGGGAGCCACAGCATTTTCTGTGGGCACAGCTGTGACCATGGAGGCATCTTTGTCAGCACAACTGTGCTCACTGGGGTGTTGGGAGGTGTGTGTATTTATTTTTTTCTTCTTTTTTTTTTTTTTTTTTCATTTTTTGGTCTAAAAATAGTTTTGTGGGGTAACCTTGATAGTCTGGACCAGGCCCTACTTATAGAGGCCAGGTAATGCTTTGAAGTCAGGCATAAAACCAAGTTAGAAGCAATGGGACAAGCAGTTCAGTTTAGACAGAGTTAGTTTGTGTTACCTGAGCCTTACTTGAGCTTAAGGACAAGGCTGAACTAGGAAATGTGCTTTAAATACATTAGAGAGAAGGTTCTGTCGATTTGTTGCTGCTTTTGGTAAACCTGGGTGAGACCTGAGCTGGCAAACCTCGTGCTTCATGCAGTCCATCCCCAGCTGGGCAGGTGGAAGTTGATCACCACAGGATGCCTCGGAGCAGGCATGGAAAGCTTTGCCCCTTACCTCTACCAACTCCTGCACCTCCCTGGGGCAACGAGGAGTATTAATGATCCTCTTACTTCCCAGCTGGTCCAGTAGCTCATTCTTGCTCCTGGTAAAAGAGGTGGTCTTTTGTCTTCACAAAGCCCAGAACCTTTGTCCACAGCCAGGGGAGGATTATCCAGCAGACCTGTGTGCAAGAGGATGTCTGTGCTGGGAGCTAGAGCAGGGATAGGGTCCAGTCCTGTGGAAATTGTGGCTCACTGACATCTTGGGACAGGCGTCAGAGGCTGCCACGGGGTGGTCATAGCTTTCTAAACTCAGCCTGGGATTGAAAGAGCTCCAAAGCAACGCCCATTCTCTAGTTGTAGATTGACATCCGTAAAGTCCATCAGCCAGCAGGTGCTGGTCTGACGTTAAAACCTCCAGAGCTGCTTGAACATAATCTGTTCTCCATTTGGTTTCAGGCAAACATTGCTGGTCTGCTCAGTCAACAGCTGTGGCTCCACCAAAATACATTTTTACGTTTTACTTTTCCCTTCAGCTCCTCTGTCCACACGTACAGACACCTTTGGCTTTTGATGCCAGCATCACCACATCAAATTCATTGCCTGGTCCCGTCACTCTTGTCTTGGCAAGGCTTTCTCTTGGCCTGCCTCAGTGTTGTGCTGGGTGGATCTTCCAGACTGTCTGGATGAGTGGCAGTCTGAGGTCTTGCGTCTGTGACTAGTCCCTGCAAATTGTGGTGCTGTGCCCTTGTCCCCTGGGTTTGAAGCAGAAGGTGTTAGGGATGTGTTGCCTTTTTGGTCAAAGTGCACAGCCTCGTGTTTGGGAAATACTGCTTTCTGTCGCTGTCCCTGCTTCCACAGAAAGCTCTGGCTGCTTGGTTCTGTGCAGGGCAGAGGTTGCTGGGAGTTGTACATCTGCCTAAACGTGTCTGGACAGAAGTTTTGTGGATTACTGAGGTTGGAGTTAGGCTTTTGTTTGTAGGGCTGGTTCTGCAAAGAAATAATATTAAATAAGGATCAAGTTTTTAGAGGTAGTTTAGTGTTTCCAGAGGCCCACTTGCCTTTTCCTTTCCAATGTTTTGCAAAGCCAGCCTTTGGAGAGAGATGTGTAATCTTGTGTGCTGATGAAGAGATGCTGCTTTGGAGGGCATCCAGGAGTATCTGCAGACCCCACTCCTCCTCTGTGTGCAAAGTGAGTTTCTGTTTGCTGCTTGTCATGGACCATTTCCCTAAATTAAAGTAGCTACATACTCTGTAGTAGTTCAGGTTCCTAAGAAAGTCTGGGTGCAGGTGTGTTCCTGGACTTGCATAAGGAAGCCCCAGTGTGGATAACCCCACTGCAGACATCCGTATGCTTGGAGCAAATGTCCCGTCCTCAAGCAGCACAACAAATACGCACAGAGCTGGTAAAATAAAAAAAAAGCTCCCAGAAGAAAACATGGTTTGATCTAAATTTCATGTTTTTCAGAAGAAAAACATGCTTTTCTGTAGCGATGTTCCAAAACACAATGATTTCTGTTTCCAGTTGACATTTCGACTTCAATGTTGTTTTATGTTGAAATCCAGAACAAGAGTTTAAGTTTCAGGTCAACACCCCAAAATCTCTCATTTTGGATCAGCGTTTCATTTTCACAGAATCACAGGTTGGAAGGGACATCAAGGATCACCTGATCCATCCTTCCTTGGCAAAAGCACAGTCTAAACAAGACAGCCCAGCACGGTGTGCAGCCAGTCTTAAAGGTGTCCAGCGCTGGGGAGTCCACCACTTCCCTGGGGAGATTAGTCCAATGGCTGATTGTTTCCATTGTGAGAAACCTTCCTTTTCTGTCCAGTTGGAGCCTCCCCAGGAGTAACTTGTACCCATTTCCCCGTCGCTTTTCCATGTGGCTCCTGTAAGAAGGGGGCCTCCATTTCCTTTGTAGCCACCGTTTAAATGCAGGAGCATGGTGATGAGATCTCCCCATAGCCTTCTTTTCTCAGGGCCCAGCTCTCTCAGCCTCTCCTCACTGGCAGGCTTCCCACTCCTTTGGGCATGTTTGTGGCCCTTCTCTGGACCGTCTCCAGCCTGTCCATATCTTTATTTTTGCACAGCGGGGACCAAAATGGAAGACAGGATTCCAGCTGCGGCCTCAGCCGAGTGGGATGATGACTTCTTTTCTGCAGGTGGTGCCCTTGTTGTTGATGTAACCCAGCATCCCATGGGCTTGCTCTGCCACAGCAGCACACTGTTTGCTCCTGTTCATTTCCTTGTCTCCATGACTTGTCAAAGGTCATGGAGAGAGGCCTTGCAGTGCCATCAGCCAGCTCTCCTCTCACCTTGGTGGGTAATACCAGGGCCCATAGATTTGTACAGTGCTGGTAAGCAGAGAAAATTCTGCTAAAACGTTTTGCATGTTCTGTTTCCATCAATAATATCTTCCCTCCTGCCCCGCATTTTCAAGTCAAGAGCATTTGGAATTGTTCATACTGTGAAATAGTGAAATATTTTGACCTTTCATCCCTATTTGGGATGCAGGCAAATGCTGAAATCCCAGCCCTTCTTGGGGAACTGAGATTCCATTCTGTGAGCAGATCCACAAAAGTATATTTCCACTGGTTTTGCTGGCTGGCTACTTACAGTACTTCGTCAGTGAAAATCTGAACTGGTAGTTCAGTGCAGATTGAATGTGTGGTGTGTCCACATGGCTGGTCTGGAGAGGCTGAGGGCAGTTAATCTTTCTGGCCCTGTGCTGTGCTTTCAAATTAATATCCAGATTTCTTTCCGAAGATAAACTTTCCTTCCGAACCAGCATTTGGTAGCGCACTGCACAGCTGCCTGATACACGTTCCATGCACAAATGAGGATTCTGGTGCTCTCCCAGACTAGCTACAAGCTGTTACACGAAGTCAGGATGTTTTAAAATTTAAGACAGTTTCTTGGTTGTCTATTGTTTGCCATCTCACAGCCTGCCATATATCTTTCTCCTCAGAAGTTACTTTTCCCCTTTCCCACCATTGTGGGGAGGTTTTTCCTGCCGGGCTCTGTGCACTGTGTCTCTGAAGCAGTTTTATGGTGTTCCCCAGAAGCATGCTTTTGTCAGGCTGCCTCAAAGCACAATCCAGAGAAAAGTCTCTGAAGTAAGAAATGTCCTTTTCTGTCTGGCTTTGAGGTGTTATCTCCCCTCTTCCCAAATGCAATTGGCTCCATCTACATCCCTAAGCTGTTTTGTTTGGAGCGAAGAGAGCTCAGAAAATCAAGGGAGGCCACACACATAAACAACTGTGTGTGAAATCAATTAATCTAAACGAGCGGGAGACTTGTTCCTGAAGGAGAAAAGCCTGGTTCTCACAGAAACCTCCCCTGTGTATGGTGGGACTGTTGCAAACATTACATCACTGGAACCGTGATGAGCTAGGTGAGTATTTTAACCTTTTCGGCCAATATTTAGAGCAAGAGTGGTGGTTGATTGTGCTTGAAGAGCTTACCATGCTCTTTGTATTTTAACAAGTGATTTTCAGAGGTAGTGATTTTAACACTACACAGAGGTAGTGTATTTTAACAAGTGATTTTCAGTGCTAAAGCAGGCACTGCTGAAGGGACCTGAATTTTGACGTCTTAACTTCAAATATTTGCATCATAAATTTGGTTCCAAGCATTGCACTCCAACAGTCAGGGATAAGAAGCTATGCCTGTCATTCCTTTTGTTTGGGTAGTAGATATTGTCAGTGATATGTACACAACCTACAGGACAGGAATTACTTGCAGGATTTTTTTAAAAGCAATTTTTTTACCTTTAATTAGAGAAAAACCTTATATTGCTTTTTAAAAAGTCTGATAGGAAAAAGAGGTTCCCTCAGCTCTCCCGCAGGAGGAGGGTTATTCACATCTCAGCACGCTGTGGTCCTCTGCTGTAGGGTGCCCAGGGGTCAGTAATTACAATCACATCCCAGTCTCACTCCGCACCTCTTTAAATAAATAATAGTCTCCTCTCCTGGCTGGCTGGGGCAGCGATAACACGAACAAAAAGCTGTGCTTGGCCTCTCTTGGCCGAGGGAAGGACATGGAAATAAGGCCTGAAGAGAGCACACTTTAGGGGAAAGGAGTCAGAGTCTAGGAGACAGCCTCTCCACTCAGCCTCGTAAATCGTCACAGGAGAGGGTGAAGTAGTGCAAGTCTGAGAAATCAAAAGTCTCTGTGCTTGTAGCGTTACTCAGACATTAAAGTCTTATCATGGCCACGAATCTGCCCTGACTCCACCTTACCTCCCTTTTGGGGATGAGGAAGATGGTAAGAGGAATGGTTTTGTGTTTTGCACTGAGGGCTCCTTCAGGAATCACGCTCTGCTTGCGCCAGCTCCGAGCTGAAAGCTCATCCTTTGGAGTGAGTTTCCCAAAGACTTGGACTGAAGCCAGCTGTGTTAGGCAAAGCTGCAGGCCGGGGGTCCTGGTGGGATACTCCTGTTCCTGCAACTTTGTTATGTTTTGGTGTGATTCCTTGATTCGTTTCTAGTATGCAGTGGATCGTTTTCCTGATTTGAGAAGTCTTTTATGATGCAGACTTCAGTGTGTAATTTCTTCAGATGCGGCCAGGAGATGGCCTGGCATGGAAGCCAAGATGATGCCCTGTGCTCCTGCGTGGCAGAGAGCCCTTCTGGAGAAGGCAGCCAGCCCTCCCTGTAGCTTTCTGGCTGGAAGAGGTTCATCACCTCATGCAGCCAGGTGTCAAAACCCCTCTTGCTGGATGCTTCTGAGCAGCCACTGCCTTCTATCGTTCTGATCACAATAATTTGGCTTGTTTGTTATCTGATTTGATGGAGGCTGAGGAGGAGATCACTTCTCAGGGCCCTGAGGGCAAAACCTCAGCCTCCTAGGGCTACATTTATTTCCTAACCCTCCCACAGCCCTGGGATGATCCCCCCGGAAGCATCTTTCAGGGGAGGCATCTTCTGAAATACACCAAGCGATTTGCAAGTTAGCTGTCTATACGCCCCTGAAATTCCTCTCCCTCGGGCTCTTTTCTGTTCTAGATCCCAAAAGCAACCAGTGTGCTCCTTCAGGCACCCAAGTATCACTGTTCAGGCGGCTTATTTTCCTCGTTTCACGTCCGTGAGAGGAGATTCCATGTTCACATGCACTGATGCTTGGGCGGTGTTTACACCATTTTCTCTCACAAGCCTTTGGCGAAAGGGAAGGTGCTGGTTTTGTCTGACGCTGGGATGGAAATACAAAGAACACCCAACAACACAAATAAGTTAAACTGCTAATTTCCAGGACCTAATTACAACTCTTGGGTTTGCTGCCTGACCTGAAAATAAAACTTCTCTTGCGAGGTTTCCTTGTTTTGGGGTTTTGCTTGTTTATGTTAAACAAAGCAAGTGAACAAGAGCCACGCTACTGAGTAGGAGAGGATGGTTTGCCTGGTTTGTTTTCCTGTATTCCTGCCTGGCTTCTGCTCAACCAGTTGTGCCCCACGCTGGGCTTTGGGAGGGGCATACTGGGCTAAATATATCTGTACTGCCTGTGAAATGCAGTATGGGGTGCTGCGTCATTTGGTGGAGTTTACTTGGAAACTAAGGTGGGAAGCCAGCTTTTATTTTCAGCCTTGGGTCAGATGCATTGGTCACTTGTCTTGCCCGGATTTTTAGTCTCGATCAGGAGTTTGTCCTTGCAAGACAGACATAAAACCTGCTCTCTGAATAAAAAGCCAAGCTCATTGCAGCGACTAAACCATGTTGGGGCAACCATATTTTTCTTGCTCAGCAACCAGATTTACAGTCTGAGAGCTTCTTCAGATAGGCTACCTTGAAAGCAGAAATGAAAGTCATAGCTCAAATATCATGGCTTAATGAGTAGAGGAGCTGGTGTGGTGCTGCGAGCTCTAAATATATCAGGAAAAAGCCCAGCGCTGGCAGCATGCTGACAACTGGAGACCTTGGGCTCTCACTGGTGCTGGAACAGAAATGTATCCCTCATGAAATGTGCGAGGAGCAGATGCAACTTGGTGGCTAAAGAGGGCTTAGGTTTTGCGGTTTCTAGTGCTGCTTTTTGGCTTGTCTTCCTCTGCTGGGTGCAGTGGCAGTGATTTCCCGAGAAGGGAAGATGCTCCTGCGGTGTGCGAGTGCCAGGGGGTGGGCACAGCCCACCTGAGCTCGCTGTGGTCTCTGCCACACCCAAATAGCAGCAGCAGGGCAAGTGTAGCTGCACTGGTGACATAAATCTGCTGGGGCTCTCGGGGACATGCTCAGGCAAAGGAGTGGGTGGACACTGCTGCTCTGTCTCTGTGAGCTCTCCAGGGATCACCTGCCCGCACATCTGACATGCTGCAGTCACACCTCTGGCAGCTGAAGGTGTTTTTCAGTCTTCTCCCTTATGCCACTGTAAGTGAGAGGAATGCCAGTGTTGCTATATGATTGTCCTGCTGAAAAAGGAGATGAGAAAACTCTTCAGTGTAAGATTTTACATTTATCTGGGAGGGTAATAACTGTGTGAATTAATTTCTGTCTCGTGCTTTGTAGTGCCTAGCACACTGGGGCCCCTGAATACTCCTGCAGCACAAGCCACACATTGCAGACCAAAGCCACACAGCTTTGCTGGCAGAGAGCTCGTGGCACACTGGGGTCCTGGTCTAAAGTGAGATCCGAAGGGTCTGGGATATACGCTTCATACTAATGGCAATAAAGTCTTCCAGATTTCGCTTGGAGGACTCAGTTGTGAGGGTGAGGGCTGGGAACTGAAATTTTTGGGGTTAACCCAGCCTCTGTGGCTTCTGTTAAGCCGAGTGGCTGCTTTCCTTAGTGGGCTTTACCTGGCACTGACAGCTGCGGGCAGCAGAGAGTGCAAAGGGTCACAATTGCCTTCTGAACGAGCCCAGGTGTAGTTTATCCTCTCTGTTACTCAGGAGCCTGAGAGAGCAGAGGAGAAGTACTTTTCTTCAGCTTCATTTGTGGGCTCTGTGTCTGGTCCTGCTTTTTTGACTGTCCATGGTTCCTAGGAAGGTGGTAGGTAATTGAACAGTACTGGCAGATATTGTAGAAGTTTGGTAGCTTTCTATCTCCTTGACTTTCTTGTCCTTTATAGCTTGGTGCTTTACAGCATGTTCCAGCTGCTGTATCAAATGCTGTGGTGGAGACTTAATATTCATGGCTTTTAATATTCATGGCTTTTCTTCACCTGTTATGTGACAACGGCTGTCTGCACGATGTGTCAAAAAGATGAGGTGCGGGGGTGCTGCATGGCAGTGTGTGTCTCACTTCAGATTAAAAACTAAACCAGAATAACGTGTAAGTAACCATTCAAAAGTCGGTGTTGCTCCTGTGTGGAGTTTGCTCCCTTCCTTCTGTCCCCCTTCAGCCCCTCTCCCCATGGCTGTCATTGCTGTGGATCTCCTCCTGGCCGGGCATTTTGGCTGTCTCAGGTCAGCGGGCAGGCTGCAGCCTGAGGGGGTTTTGGGGAGCATCCGTGGCCTTGCCTCAAATCTGGGGAAGGTGAAATGTGCTGAGTTGGTCGCTGTCCCTGCACAGAGGGCAGGCTGTGTGACACCCGGTGATAATGCTGTGCTCATGAGGACGGCACGTGGTTTTCGCCCCTCGGCAGTGCTGCTGATGCTCAAGCCGGAGTTCCTGAGTTACTCTGGGAATACTAAAGGGACGTGGTGTGTGTTTCACTGTGTTAATGTCCCCGGTCCCTAGATCCTGCCTGCAAAGGGCAGCTGATGTTGGGGCGCTGGGTTCCTGAGCTGCGGGTTCCCAGCCCTCTCTGCAGGGCAGTGTGAGGCAGTGCCAGCGGCCGTGGTGGGCAGGAGGAACGTGCACCCCTCCACTAGCTCTGCCCCCGTTCCAAGTGAGAGCATCAAACTACATCCTGGCAACCCCTGCTCTCCTTCTGGCTTCCACACGGATCTCTCCTTTTGGTGTCTGTAAGAGAACATCTGATGGGTTCAGGGCTGCGGTTTTGGGGAGCAGCCGAGCCTTACAGGAGCAATTCATTCAGCCATGCCAGCCGAAGCAGCCGTGGTCTTCCCTGACCTCGGTGGGCATTGACTCAAGGGGATGGGGCAAGAACAGAAAAGCAGCTTTGGGACTGGAAAAAGCAGGGACAGAAAAGAAAATCAACAGGGGTGTGGTAAACCAGATGGGATATGGCACGTGAGAAGGAAGGTGGGGGTTTGATCTTCCACCCCAGTATTGACACTGCTGTGCGGGTGAGCCTGGCACAAAATCTCACATAACCAATGGGCAGCGATGTGTGTGGAAGGAGATGGGGAAGGAGGGGATGTGGTGACAGAAAATTAACTCCACTCCCATGAGTTTTTCTCTCTTGGCATCTACTCCGGTTCTGTATTTTCTCACCCTGCAGAAAACAAAGTAGGAGATAACTTTTTTTTGTTCTTCAGTCATTGATGATTTTTTCCCATTGAGGGAAAAAAAAAAAAAAAGAAAAAAAATAGGGTGTCATATCATGGGAGAAATGATCTTTCTCATGGGATATAAAACTTCACGTGTGAATGGTGAAGGTCTCCTGGCACTGATGCTAATCCTGCCCAGGTCTGACTGTACAGTACTTAACGTGAAACGCGTGATAATTCCTTCTGTAGTTGCAGTAGAAATCTCTCATTTCCCGAACAAGCGTGCTGTGTTCCTGTGTGCTGCTCAGCTGCTGCTGTGTGCCACCCCAGCAGCCCTGCCTGAGCAGCCTGCCTGGGTTGCTGGGTGGTTGGGAGCCCTTTGATGGCAGGCGCTGTGTAATTATCAGCGGTGTTATGTTCCCAGAGCTCGCTACATGAAAGCAAAATACCGGCAGCCTGTAATTAATCTAAGCTAATGTGCCACTGTTTACACTCCATCTCGGAAACCAGACAGATGTAAGAAGATACCCAGCCTTCATCTGGGATCCTCCCAGGTTATTTCTGAGCTATCTTTGGAGAACTGCGCTTTATCTCCCCACCCCGCAAGTCCCTCAGAAATGAGTACCTTCAACTTTTCTCAGGAATGAGTGGGAGACTTTGTTTCCGAGCAGGGAGCGGGGTTAATGCCTTTTCGTGTGCCTCACCACAGCCGCGGCTGGCATGGGACGGGAGCACAGAACTCCTGCAGTAGTCGCGAGTTTTGCAGTGTGAAAGGGTGGAATTACCCCCTCCTCCCTTCGCCTCTCCCCTCGCTGGGGCGGAGGAGGCGGCTGCTGGCACTGGGGATGTGTGGGATCTCGGTGGTGGAAAGACAAGTGATTCTCTGGGACCCCGGTCTTAAAAATAAAATATCAGGCGTTCATTTCTGATCACCCTGCTACAAATATTTAACAGAACAAGGTGATGAAAATGCCCGGAGGTGTGGAAAGACTGAAAAAGATTATGCATCCTTCATTAGAGTGAAGAGTAATAAAAAGCAACATGACAGAAGTATATAAACTTAGAAGCGCAGAGAAGTAAACCAGGCATTCCTGTGTATACTTTTATGTAATACAGGGTTTCCAATGAAATTGAAATAAAACATCTGACACACGTGAAACTTATTTTTTTGTTACAGCACATAAATAATTGAGACTGAGAACATAGAATGCAGAAAGGATTAGATACAGGGATAAAAATCTTACACACAGTTTATTAATTTTATTCTAGCTCATTTAGAAGGTATGGGGCTTCCTTCTCCTGGACAGTCTTCCAGCTGTGGCTGGTTAAAAGCTCTTCCTGGCCCTATAAATGTCCAGTACCTTCCTTTGAGACATCTGACAGTGGACACTAGTTTAGAGGAGTCACTGCCTAAGCCTTGCATTCCAAACCATCTCTGCCTTGAATGATTACTGGGATCAGAGGTGGCCACAACTTTCTAATCACCTGAAGGCTGGAATGTAGGCTATGAGGCTGCTGTTGTTTTCCTCGTGGACTGCAGATTCAAGGTGACAGCTGCCCATCTTGTCAGACCACCATCTCGCCTGCCTCACTCACCTCTTTGCCAGTCATCTGCTCCAGTGTTGTGCTGGATAGGTGACCTCTGCAGGTCGGAGCTGCAGGAGGAAATGTTGCCTCACCAGAGCCTGTGCAGCTCCATCCTCTTGGGGAACAATGAATTTTAGGTGTTCCCACTGGCATCTTTTCTCAGCAGCGTGTTTCATGCAGACTCAGGGAGCTGTGAGCCACTCAGTCATGTGGGGAAGAAGGCGTTTGCTGGGTTTGACTTTTCTCTGTGGTGGGTATGTCTTTGGGCTCTGGTTGTTCTCAGTGGACACTGATTTATCCCCTGGAGTGCCCTCACACAGCACACTGGCACATTGTGTGCCAGGGCATCCCGGGGGTGCCCGGGACAGGCTCCCTGCTCCCGCGCCCCTGCATTTTGCGGGGTGATCGGAGGCAGCCTGCCAGCATCGCTGGCCTGGAGGGGATTAAGAATTGTAATATCCAGCAGAGGGTGCTCAAAAGCAGGTATCCCAAGAAATCGGGTGCTGCTGTACCTCTGCACTCCGGTTGTCGGGCAGCAAAGCCCCAGTTCTTGGTGGCCGTGGCAGAGTGGGCCAGGAGGAGCAGACCTGGAGGGGCACAGGCGGTGCTGAGGACCTGGCACCCATGCAATAGCACTGCGGGTGGGGGAGTGTTATTTGGGACTGGTTTTTATGGGATCACACGGATGTGGAGAACGCACATAGAGCGTCCTCCTCGAGCATGGTCTGCTGTGCAGTTTCATCCAGAGAGAATCCCGTTTGCAAGCTCTAAGGCTGCTCACAGTTGGAAACCACTGGCATGGGTGGTGGGATGGGTGGGGGATTTGCTTTGGAAGTGGCTCCCTGTTTGACCTACAGTACTGGCGTTCCTGTGGCTGTCTCTGTGCTGGTGGTGGTCAGGTCTGCTCTGAGTCCCCGTCACCCGTGTCAGGCTGAGCCTTTTGCCATGCAGGGGAGTGCAGATCCTTTGGCTGCTCTCTGTTCTGGCCCGTGAGTTTGGAACTGAGCTTGTGCCTGAACTGAACTGAAACACTCTCAAGTGCCTCTTGGTCAAAGCTTCCGAGTTTGATCAGATTTTTTACTTGCCCAAGCTGCAAGACACAGTTCCAAACTGTAACTTGCTCCTGGTTGTGCTAAGAAGGTTCACAAACCTTTCGGTGGACCTTCAGGGAGTTTGTGCCAAATCCCAGATCCAGGTGTGTTTTTCATGTGTTTTTCAGGCTGTATGTTGTAAATGTCACGTGGCTCCAAAATGGAATGCCCAGAACAAATGTAGAGTGTGATCAGAGCCCTGGGATTAGGGAAGGAGAGGACAAATTTTTCTTCAGGTAGTAGGCAGCTGAGTTGCCTGTGAAAAAAACCTTCTGCTAATGCTCAGCATTAGCAATTTTGAGAATTTCCTGTAGAGTGGGCTCCACTGAACTGCCTCAAAGGGGGAAATACCTGTCTGGTCCTTAATCCAAGGCTCTCGTGGATTAAAGAAAGATCATAGGTCTTTATTGTATCTTCACTTCTTTCTTTACAAATCTCCCTTATTTTCCCTAATGCCTTTTCTACTGCAAAAAGTGCCAGGATGTTTAATCAGCGTACCTAATTAATAGCACCATCTCACATAATTCACCTTTATGGTGCTCTCTTACGTGGGGTTTTCCACCAGTGTCTTTCAGTGCATTTTACAGAAGAGATTCTTCTCCTGATCTCCCTTTTGCACGTGGGGAAAGCAAGGCAGAGGAGAAGGCAGGAGAGACATGCTTAGGTCATGCAGCCAGCCAAAGGTGGGGTCAGCAATAAAATTCCGGGTTCTTAGTTTTGGGCTGTGCTGGAGCTGTTCCTCCAGCCCTCGGGTTGCATTTAGGGCTGGGTGAAACACAGCAGCCATTGAAACCGTTCAGGGCAGAGCGTGGAGGAGGCGGAAACGTCATTGCGCACACGGGGAGCGGTCACCTCGCCAGGTGCCAGGGTTTGTGCAAAGCTTCGTGTTGTCTCCGACAGCCACCAGTGTGGTCAGGCTGATGTCCTGACTGATTTCCTCTGAAAGACAGCAGGTCAGCGGCCTCGGCGTGGTGCTGGAAGGAGCTCCACAGCCGGAGTGACCCACGTGGCTTCCTGAGGGACCCTGGCTGTCCTGGAGCACCGGCGAGAGCCGGCGCTGCCATCCTGCTGAGCTCAGGTGAAAGCATGGCCTGCGCTGGGCTGGCTGCAGTTAAACAGGAAAGAGGTACTGATAAAAACACGTCTCACTCTGAGGGCTAGGAGGGTGGTGGGGTTTTGTTTGTGGGCTTTTTTATGATTTATCTTGGAAGTCTAGATTTTCCCCTTCCCCCCCCCCCCCAA
>VZTI01004092.1:971798-987008 GCA_013397865.1 Struthidea cinerea
AAAAAAAAGAAAGAATCCTTCTTTAACTAATTTGGTAATAATAGTATGGTTTCAAAAGTACTTGTTTAGCCAGTGCTGACTTTATGCTTACACAGCTACCTCTGGCCTGGGAAGGATTGAAACCACAATGGCTAAGTATAGAGGCCTTTAAAATATCTTCATATATGCAGTGCCTGAGTACACAAACAGAACTGGTCTCTCTTCTGTCTACAGGAGCAATATTTTCCATAGGATTTATATAGACAGAGGTTTTCCCCCTGCATATTTATTAAAATAAAGATCCTCCAGCACTCCATCCATGTGCTGAATCCCATTCCATGGCCACCTTCAGCCTGATATAAGAAATATAATCTGTTCCTGAAGAAGAGTAAGCACTTTTTCATTCTGTGCTGTAGCAGACTCTTGCCTCAGGGTGGTTTTTTGATTGTTTTTCTTGGTTGTTTTGGGTGGGTTGTTTTTTTTTGTTTGCTTTAAGGAAAGCAGGGAATTTTTGCCAGGATTTCAGCCTTAGCTTTTGAGAGCAGCTCATGCATAAAGGAGAGATGCTCCCATCCCTGAAGTGTGTAGGATCCGTGGACTGAGTGACCAGAGCTGTGTTACGTGCATTCACCTCTGCAGAGAAGCACATCTGTGTGCAGTGTGACACTTGCTGCTGGGATGAACTCCTCCCTGCAGGCTGTTTCCTGGAGTCTGAATCTCTCTTGGAGCCTGACCCCCAAATTCTCTGTGTGCCTCCTTCTAAGCCTTTGGCTTAAGCTGCCTGCAGTTTTTGGGTAGTTGTGGGCAAAGCAGTTTGTCTGTTCCTGCTCTGTGAGTGCGATACCTCAAGCATGTCCTGCCAATTCCCAGCTGTGGGCTGGGTTTGCACTGACACAACATATTCTTGGTAAATGACAGATTGCTCTGAGCCGGGGCTGGCGCTCCTCGCTCTGCACGTAGCTGTAGGCAGTGCGTGACATTGTTCTGGTGGGAGCCAGGAGGTGGTAGGAGTGGCACACTGAGTGCATGCCCAAATTATGTGCTCCAGGGAGCAACACCTGGTGCACGAGACGTGCAGATGTTGCGTAGGTAGTCCTCAGGCGCTTGTAGATTCTCCTGTCGTGATTATCTGTCCTGGCTCTGGATCCTTTGCTGGCACACCAGCAACCCTGGAAATCCCCCAGCTCTCATAATAATAAGGACTTGTCCTTCCTTTTTGGAAGCTTCTCTAAATGTTTGTAACCATCTGCAGCTGAACATATAGACAGTTCTTTCAACACCGAGCCTCTTCTGACACAACACAGCTCCAGCGCAGTAACTGCGGACAGATTTTGAAACCCTTCTGTCTGCAGGGCCCGTGCTTCAGGGAGATGGCACGGAGGGGACAGAAATGAACATCTGCAAGTACACGTGACAAGCTGTATCTTTATTGTAATTAACAAAATTAAAATATTGAGACGTATAAAATCTTTGTAACGTATTGGTGAGGTAAATCTCTTCACGTTGTTGGGATCCTGGTTTCAACTCTTGCGGGCCACAAATGTTTGTGAGGATGGTAGTAGTTTCCAGACATGCTTACCATAGGTGTGGAAATCCACCTGTGCAATGCAACATGATAACTGGGCTCTTCGCCAGGCAGATGCTGCACAGAGGTGGAGTTGAAGCGTCTGAGGTGCATCTGCAGGGAGCTGAGTGGGAGGACTCAGGGAAAGCAGTGTTCATTCAGGACAGAAGAGGCTGTCTGAAACAGAAGACTCCTCAACTTTTTTTCTGTTGCCAGTTGTGGAGAGCATTAAAAACGCAGCTTAATTTGGGGGAAAAATAGACTATTTGAGGTGGATAGGGAGAAAAATTATTAGAAGTAAACTGGAAGTGGTTGAGTAAGGGGGCTGCAGGCTATATACAGGTAAGATAAACCCTTTTCAGAAATGATCCAAGTATATTTGATCCTACCTCTGTGCAGAATTTGGATGCTGATCTCTGGAAGTCCATGGTGTTTCAATGACACTGCAAGCACGGCTTTTCAAGGTTATCTGTGGCCAGCAGACTTTGTGTAAGCAGAAGGGCTTAGGAGTCCAGCAGCCAGGCTCACCAGTGGTACTCGGGACAGCAGGCTGGGGGGAGATCTGCTTCCTTGGAGGTAGTAAAGGATGGCTCTTCTGTGGCCCTGTGCACGGTGCTCCATTTATTTGGGTGAGAAGTTGGGGCTGGAGCTGACTCTTCACCCGATCTTACATTTCTAGTGCCACTAGTGAAGCACACGGGTCACATCCTATGCTACTACTTACTGGTGGCTGTGCATTCCTTACCTTGGGATGCTGAAGTTCACAAGCTGTGTTGCAGAGCAGGCCCAGAGAGTATCTCAAAGCACATCAGCCTTAATGAGCAATTTTGAGCAGGCTAGGCCATTTGTCTTTTTATCTTACTGTCTTGAAAGTCTGCAAAAACAGTGTCCATGTGGATGGAGAGAATGAGGTAGAGAGGGGCAAAAAAACTGATCCAGGAAAAAACAAAAACAAAGCCAAATGACATTTAGGTGATGCCTTAGGTTTTAACTGTTATATTTTTCAAATTCTGTACTGCTTAGTGTGTAACTCTGAAGTTTCTTGTAGCCTGTTCACTTCTGCTCTCTCGTGCCAGGCAGACATAACAAAGCCTCTCCAGGCCTGCTCTCCAAGGACACCCAGATTGTCCTGGGCCCAAAAAGTATAAACCAAAAGTCTCTAAAGTGGGGGGGCAAGCTTGGGGAAATTACATCATTAACTGAAGCTTTAATTGGAGAATTAACCCTGATATGCAAATGAACCAAACCTATAAAAGTGTGAAGGACTCATGACCCAGGGTCCATCTCGGGGTCCATCCTGGCAGCGGCCTCTGGCTCCCCAGGGGTGCCTTTGAAGGCCCTTCGAATACACACCTACCTTTATTCCCTTATTCCTGCCTAGTCTCTGTTTCTAGGAGGCCTCTCAAGGCATCATAGGCAGCATGCAAAATTGCAAAACCAAAATCCCCAGCTTAGGCACCACCTAGCTCCTGGAGGCATCGTAATTCCACAAATGCCTCATTTGACTTTTTCTCTGTGCTTGTCTGGGGTTTTTTAATTATTTCTGTTTTAACACCCCTTGGGTGCTGAGTTTTTTACTTAAATGCCTGCCCCAAAGTGCTTGAGTCTGATCACTATCCAGAAGGCAGGCATCCTGGCCCCTCAGCCTGCCCAGGTGCTTTCAGAGCACACCCAGCACATGCAGGCACGGTAAGATCAAAAAAACCCCAGTGGCAGCTGCCACTTTGTTTTGAAACATCTTGCACAGCAGCCTCGTGGTTGGGAAGCTCAGGGATCGCAACCTGCTTCTGCCTTTTAACCACCAGCTGCTTTATGCCACATGCTGAGAGCTCTTGAGCCGCTGCTTCCTTCACGTATGTCGTTTCCTGCTCCAAGTCTGGAATAACCATCTATGGAGAGTAGCCCTCTTTCTGACGGTTAGTTAGTGCCTTCTCCAGAAGGGATATGCTGGAAGTGAAGGGAGGCAGGGATTGAAGCAGGTCTTCCTCGGGCTAGGGTTGGAAGGCAGGAACGCCGCTGCTTGCTCTGGCTGCGGCTCACCTGCTGCTGGGCAGGCGGCAGTGGGGCAGCTGGGTGGGACAGGAGCAGCGCCTGGCTTCGGGCCCCGTGTGAGCGCGGGCAGCTCCCGGGAGCTCTGGGCAAGGCATGGAGCCCCTTGGGCAGGAGGGCCAGCAGTGCCTCTCCTCCGGCCTGCCCGGGCTCAGTGTGCTGGCAGGGAGTGGCTCCGTGCCCGGCCGGGAGTTGGTTTGGATCCTTGGTGGCGTCTGACTGTTCTCAGCACCGAGGACCCTAACGCCGGGATCCACCCTTGGAGCAAAGCCCCTAAAAGCTGGGTGTTACAGTGCGCGCATCTCCCGGGCCAAGTCTTTCTTGGAGCTTGCTGCACGTAACTTGTGTAAGACCTCCTACATAATGGCTTTGCAGAGCCAAAGCCCAGCCTGTCCGATGGACCTCATCCCTCCTGGCTTCTTGGCTTTTCACTTCACTGAGGCTCATGGGGCTGGAATCGTTTGTTTTTTCTCAAGGTTTTCTTTAAAAAAATCCGAGAGCGTTGCTTCTGTGGAAAAGCACTTCTGCTCGTTGCATGCTGCTGGAGTGGGACTCATCTAACCTGGAGTCTGGGATCTGTCGTGTAAGACAAGAGAGGAGGCAGGCTGCCCAGCCGAGCCCTGGTTTCGCTGGATCCAGCTGCGGTGGTTTAGGTTTCTGGCTGAGTCCATCTGAAAGCAGCACAGAGAAAAGCACAAAGAGAGGGAGGGTCGTAAGTACCCCCATTCTCTCCTGATAATCCCTTAAAAAATAATTGCAGGCCTAAACCTCTGGCCTCCAGCAAATTTTCCACTCGATTAGAGGCTTTTGTGAAGCCGGGGAAAGGGACACGCAGACTTGCACATTGTGCCGCTGCCCAAAACTTCCAGCTGGGATTTTTTCCATCAAAAGGGGATTTTAGTAAAACCATTATAAGGGGCTTAGTCACAGAAAAGCAGTTGAGCTGAGACAGGGGTAGATTAGCTTTAACATGCTTGTTTTTGGCACTAGGGACAGGGTGGAAGTTACACCCAGCCGCTCACATGCAGTCCCGCTGACTCCCTGGCAGGTGTGGGTGGGAGGTGATATTCCCCCATGTTCCTTCCCCCTGATGTCCCCCCGGCACGCTGCATTTGAAGCCGGCGGAGGCGAGGGAAGGGAGCGGGCAGCCCAGGCACCAGCCCTCGTGCCCTCTGATCTGGGTGGGGAGAGCAGAAGTCGCTGCTGCTCGGTTGGCCTTTGGTGTGGTCTGGGCAAGCCTGCTAATGGACAGGTGCCTCTGGGGCAGGGAAGCCGTGAGGGGAGACAGCATTTGGGGCCTCGGGGACCGTGTGGCGCCTTTGATCCGCGCGGGTGGTCCCCAGGCCTGGTGACAGTCCTGGTGGAGATGGCCGGGGAGCGGCCGGAGGGCTGCAGGCAGAGCCGGACCCGTCGCTGAGACAGACACTGCCCTGCAGGGCTGTCCAGGCAGCGCTTCCTGTCAGCTCCGCGGTTGTTGGGTCAGGCTTGCCATTGCCTGAAATAAAAGCTGTGGCAGCTGAAGGGTTTGCACAGAGAGAGAGAGAGAGAGGGAGAGAGATGGCTTCTTGGAGGGGCTGCTGCTGCTGGGAGCTCTTCCACTGCCCACGCTCGTACACCAGCATTTCCAGGGTGCTGAGTGACAGTCGGGTGGGGAAGGCTAGGAGGATGTCCTCTGCACTTAGTGTTTCTCTGTCCTGCCCCTCCCTCTCCAGGACTACCTTACGCTGGAAAACTAATTTCCATTTTTGCTGCTCCAAGAGGCAGAAACCAGCAGGACTGGAGATGGAAGGGGACTGTTTGGACATCACCTTAGTCAGGTCGCTTCCACCTCTCTTCCCCCATTAGTACTGATTTTCCCTTTTTGATGTCTGTGTATATAATGAGCCTGCAGAAGCTAATTATTAAAATTCTGTAAATTATAAGGTGTAGTGGCTTCTGAAAAAGACACCATCACTGTACCTGTAGCAGCGTAAGAACTGGATAAAAAAGACTATTTATGTGCTAAAAAGGACACACACATGCAGCTCCAGATACCTTAATCACTGCAGAGCTGTCCAGTGGAGTAACTGTGCCAACAACATAGCAAAGCCCTGCACAACAAAACCGAAATAAAATAATCTAAGCGTTACTTTAGGTTTGGTCCTGCTCCATTACCATTCTCACACTTGCATGCTTTTAAAAAAACCAAATAAAATAATTTTCTTGGTGTCAAGCGATAGATGTCAAGAGGTGGAGTCTTAGGGCAGAAGTGCTAAGTCTAGGATGGATGGTTTCCAGGAGGCAGCCCTTTGGGCTGGGGTGTGAAGTTCTCGCATGATGGGGTGCACTGATGGACATCCCAGCATAGGAAGGACGTGAACCTGATGGAGTGAGTCCAGAGGAGGGCCGTGGAAGTGATCAGAGGGCTGGAGCATTTCTGTGAAGACAGGCTGAGAGAGTTGGAGTTGTTCAGCAAGGACACGGGCAGGCTCTGGGGAGGCCTTGGAGCACTTTCCAGAACCTAGGTGGGCTGCTGGAAGGGGAGTTTTTGCTAGGACATGTACTGATAGGACAAGGGAGGATGGCTTTAACCTGAAAGAGGTTGGGTTTAGATTACTTTTCAGGAAGAAAGTCTGTATTCTGAGGGTGCTGAGGTCCTGGAATGGGTTGCCTTGAGAAGCTGTGGATGCTCTATTCCTGGAAGTGTTCAAGGCCAGGCTGGATAGGGCTTTAAGCAACCACTTTATAGCAGAAGGTGTTCCAGCCCATGGCAGGTGGATTGGAACTAGATGATCTTTAAGGTCACTTCCAACCCAAACCATTCCGTGGTTCTGTGATTGACTCCCAGTCCAGCTGCGCCGAGTGTGGCTTTCCAGTTTGGTTTATGGTGCACACGCTCAGGACCCTTCACCGTGTTCAGGCCCGAGTGCTGACGTGGTGAAGATGATGAGCAGCCTGGAGTTCCCCATCCCTTCGCACCTTCCGCGCAGCGTCACTTCGCGTCCGGGGCTGGACAGGTGGGCCCTTTAGCCCATCCGATTTCTGCCCGCTCCCACTTGGCGCCGCGGGTGCCCCCCCAGACACGGGGAGCGGGCTCCCGGCGGCCTCGCAGCCCCGCGCGGAGCCGTTAATTGCAGTTAATTACGCGCGGAGCCGTTAATTGCAGTTAATTACGCGCGGAGCCGGCGCGGCGCCGCACTCGGCGGGCAATGCTGCCGCCTGGCGGGCTCAGCGCGCACTGCAGCCGCGCCGCGGGCACGGGCACGGGATGGGCATGGGGATGGGCACGGAATGGGCATGGGCATGGGGATGGACATGGGGATGGGCATGGGCACGGGAATGGGCACGGGCACGGGATGGGGATGGGGATGGGGATGGACATGGGGATGGGCATGGGCACGGGAATGGGGATGGGGATGGACATGGGGATGGGCATGGGCACGGGGATGGGCATGGGCACGGGAATGGGCATGTGCATGGGGATGGGCATGGGCACGGGAATGGGCATGGGCAAGGGGATGGCATGGGGATGGACAAGGGGATGGACATGGGGATGGGGATGGGCACGGGGATGGGGATGGGCATGGGCAGGGGCACGGGGATGGCGATGGGGATGGGCACGGGGATAGGCATGGGTATGGGGATGGACATGGGCACAGGCATGGGGATGGGGATGGACATGGACATGGGCACAGGCATGGGGATGGGCACGGGCATGGGCATGGACATGTGTATGGACATAGGGATGGACATGGATATGGGCATGGGCATGGGGATGCGCCACCCAGCCCGTGCCACTGCAGAGACCGCGCCACTGTCACAGGCAGCAGCATGGTCTCCATCTGCTTTTCTGGTTCTCCTGGGTGTTAGGCAGATGAGCAGCCCAAGGGATCTCGTTATCCCCGTCAGCTCTGGTCAATTTGCATAGGGTGCCTTGGCCAAGGGGATGGAGATTTGCCGGAGCCCAGCCAGGCGCTGCATCCCTGGCAGCCCCGGGAGCCCGGGGGAGCAGAGGGAACCAGCTCACCTGTGGTACGACTGCCTTACAAGGCTTCTACCCAGTGTGTGGCAGGAGGAGTTGATGACACTGAAGGATGCACCTGGTTCACCCTGAGGCTGGGGAGCCAGGAGTGCCACTGCAGCTGTCACAAAGGGAGATAATGGCAGGGATTTATTGGCATTTCAGCTCACTGAACAAGGAGAGAGGCTGCTGGCTGTAGGGCTGTGATCTGTGTGCCCCTGCAATGCTGTCTGTGTGTGCCGACTGCCAAACCCCTAAAGATATCCAAGGGTTGTAAAGCTGGGACATTGAGGGGCAGAAAGAGGTGAAGTAGAGGGAGGAACAGGACCAAGCTCAGATAAAATTTGTTTGGGATTTTTTTTTTTCCCCAAAGCTGGGAGGGGAAATTGCTTCATCATGAAATCACTAGACTGTGCCCAGAGAAACAAGACTCAGAGGAAGGAAAATAACTAGGAGGAGGTTCCCATTTCTAGATCTGAGTTAGTTTCTGTAGCAGAATATGGGTTTGGTTTATGCCTTGGTAACCCTCTCATGTGGAAACACTCGCTCAGGGTACGTGTTCAGGCCCTGGTATTAAACTTTTGACACCTTTTCTAAGACACACCACAGATTTTAGGAAATTTTTGAGGAAAATCCCATTTCCATTCATCTTGCAGGGACAGATCAGATTCGGATCATTCAAAATCTCCATCATGCTATTTCAGTTTGGGCTGTCATTGAGCTAGTGCATATGGTAAATTTAATTAAGGAAGGGGGAGAAGCACTAGCATCCCTGCCAAATGCGGCTGGAGGCTGAACTTCTGGCACAGGAGCCTGATGAACCCTCTCCAGCTCTTTCTTTCGTGCAGCTTGGGGCTGGGGAATTGAGCAGGATGGCCTCTCTGGCTGGCCACGGTGGGGAGTGTCAGTGCAGCCCAGCCAGCAGCTCTGGCACGGGGCCTCGCTGATGTCCTGAGGGATCCAGCCCGCACCACCCAGTCGAGTTTATCCATGTATCTTTTTCCTCCACAGAAGGCACTGTCAAAGGGCTGCTGGCTGGAAGAGTGGCATTTAAGGTAGAGGAGAGAGAGAGAGAGAAAACAAAAAAAAGGGTTCACTTTGCTAGGAGCATCCCACATGCGTACCTAGCGAGGCTGCCAGATCCAGGGACATCCACCCTTGAGCTGCTAATGGTAGCCTGTGCTAACTTCTAGCTTTGGTTCCAAAATCTGTGAGTGTCTTGGCCACCCAGGTCTCATTTTAACCCTTCCCTGACCCCCAGAGGGCAGGTTCAGTGGTAAGCTGTATACTGTCTAGCACAGAGATCACCTCTGGCCGTAGCCCAGGCCCCAGGTGGTTTGCCTGACAGCTGCCCCGTGACCCCGTTATTTATTGCCGCGAAACAAAGGACCCCAGAGCCACCGTGACAAACTGATTCAGCCGAACCCGCAGTGTGCAGCGGTAAGGTATAAAATGTATAAATCTGTCATGCGTGGACCTCCCATGTGCTAGTCCAAGGGCAGTAGGACCCAGGTGGAGCCTGCTTTTCCTCCCATCTCCCAGGGAGAGGAGCCAGCCGTGGATCTGGCCAGGGGAGCAGCTGCTGCAGCCAACCAGGAGCCCCACGCACACGCAGGACTTCGCTGCAGCTTGCGAGCTGCCATCCCCAGCTGCTGCCCCTCGGTCCCTGGGCACCTCCTCTCCTGCTCAGTCGCTTCAGCCCTCTTCCACATCGTTCCTGCTCTACTCTGCTTTCTGCCCCCACCTCTTGAGCGTGGCCCTCTGTTCCTCAGAGCCGCCGGTCCATAAAGTGGGTCCCTGGGTCACCCGCCGTGCCCTGGCTCATGCAGCTGCAGGCAAGGGCCCTGCTGCCCCACCACTTCTGCTGGGCACAGCGGTGAAGGCTGGCACCAAAGCCACCGCTGGGGCACTGTGGGCTCACAGACAGGCGACTTCCAGCTCATTTCCAAGTAGTGGAGCGTTTTTTATGGTTTTCTACCCCAGTTGCCAACTGAGTCATGTTCAAAAATTCTAGAGTGGTCTGTTATGCTGAGAAGTTATGTGGTAATTGGTCTATGGTTGTTGGCCTGCATCTGTGTCCGAGGAGGTGCTGTCACAGTGGAGCATGAGAGGAAGGGATGAGGAGCACTTGCTCCATCTACGGGAACAGTCCAGGGTGTCTAAGAACTGGGCTTCAGGGAGGCTTTGGTTTTAGCAACTTCCTTTGGCTTGGGTTCCCCTTAAAAGAGGATGTTGGGCCATGTGGGCAATGCTTTTGGTTTGGGTTTTTTTCATAAGTTGGGAGAAGAAGTTCAGGGGATTTTTTAGGAAAAAAAAAATCCTGTCGTAGTTCTGGTTACGGAGCTTATGAGCACACACATTATATTGGAACATATAATGTGATCCACATGAACATGGGGCTTAATAAGGAGATGCCATTTTCACTCAAACCCAGCATAAAAAAACCTACTTTATGAGAGGTTTATCTTTCCCCATCCTTGGCTGGGACTGCTGCTGACCCCAGGAGCAATTACGTTTTCAGCTGTTAGGGGAACCTGATCTGGAATTCCTGTTGTTTATAACATTCATACATACATGCTCTTTTTCCATCAAGAAGTTACTGTAAACTCTTTTCTTAATGCAGGAAAGACAGACCCCAACACCTCCCTCCAAGCAGAGGAAGATGGATATAGTGTCAGGCTCAATTAGATCCAATTGTGGTGGCTTTCCCTAAAGCGAACAATGCAGCTTTTGTGAATGGACTCCCAGCAGAAAGCTTGGAAGTCTTGGAAAGGAGGGAATAGAACAACACACGCCGCAGAGTCCAAACCCCGAGATAGTCCAGGTCCTTAGGATGCAGAGGAGATGGTGTTTCTTTTTAAGAGGGCCAGAGCCAGGCACTACCTTCCCCTTTGAAACGCAGCACAAACATCAAAGAGATGAGGTGGGTAGAGCTGGCAACAAGAGTATGCCCAGGCCAGCCTCAGCCAAAATAGCTGTGGAGGCAGAGGCTGAGCACTCAGGGCAGGCAGGCGCCGAGGGGACCTCCTTTGGGACGGCATCCCACCTGGAGCAGCACCCAGCCAGGGCTGCTGGAGCGGGGAACAAAGTGGCCTGCTCAGCGCTGGAAGTGCTTAAAATGCAAATGTACAGGAACTTCAGACCATCCCCCTCCCTCCTCCTCGGCGCGGAGGAAAGCAGCTTAAATACAGCCAGGCCTGGAGAGGAATGTTAAAAAGAGGGGAAGAATCGCCCTCCTCCTTTCCATAGGGACCCGGGCCCGGCCAGATTGAGTATGCATGACTGAGCAAGCAAGCAAGGACAGCTCCTCTTTTAACTTTCCTGAACAATGGCTCTGGCTTCTTCCACCATTTCGCATTCCCCCTCCTTCAGGCAGGAAGGGGGCAGCGGGCGAGAGCCCCGCCGCCGGGCTGGGGGAGACGGGCTTTGTGCCTGCCCTATAAACACCGCTTAAGCTCCATCTCCAGCAACAATAAAACACCCCACGCCGGGGAGGCTAAAAAGGGACCGCAGCGGGTTAAAAGTCATAACGTTGAGGAGAAAGATTATGGTGGAGGACAAAGGACACCTTAGATTATTCAAACTTTTTTTTTTTTTTTTTTTAACACGGTCCCACTTTACTTTCTCTTTAATCTTCGGCCGCACAGTGGAAATCAACCGACGTTTCAGATTTCCTAGGTCTGCAAGGGCGCAGGTTTTTGGTGGTTGTCACTGCTGGGAAATGTTTTTATTTGATGGGTCTTCCATCCGGGGAGGGCCACAATTTAAAGCACTAAAAAATCCTCCACCATGCAATTTATCTGGAGCTTAAAAAAAATTAAGAAACGCAGGCCTTCTGCCCCCCCCACCCCCTCACAAATGTCTTCCTCTACCACTAAGTAGTCGATTCAGCTGCTAGCAAGTTTCAGCACTTCTGGTTTGTCTGACCTCAGACTCAGCTGACGCTGAACTGGGCAGCTGAACTGGGTTTGTCCCCAGGGATGCTGCCAGCACCCTCGCGGCCACGAGCTCCTGCCAAACCCCTTCCTTACAAACTCCTCGTGGTGATGTTCCTCAGCATCCTGCACTTCCCTCCCGCTCCTCCTCCCTCGCTCAGCAGAGCCAGCCCGAATCCCACCACCAGCCACAAGGCTGTTCTGACCAAACCCAACGCATACAGATACACGTCTTCAATAAGCACAGACAACACAGATACGTTTTTTTTTTTTTTCAAAAACATACTTCATATTTCCTCTTTTATTATATAAATATGTTTAACCTTTTACTGTAAGAATATAAAATGTTTTAAGAGGATCTTTGTTATTTTTTTTATACAAATTCACAAACAGTACAATTAATCCATAGGGGTCTCTGGGTTTGCGTTAACTCCGTGGTCTGGCCTGTTACTGTGAAGGATTTGAGATTTTGAACAGATAAGCAAAAAAAAAGCCAAGATATTTAAAAACAACAAAAAAAAACCAAAACAAAACAAAAAAAATCCAACCAACAAAACCCAAACTTACTCTTCCTCTTTAAAATAATAATTAAAAAATAATCTAAAGACCCAGCTCCATTTTATTGACAGAACAGAGATAAGACAGATGAACTTCAGTCTCCTCCCCTTCACATTGCAGCCCTGGGGCCTGTCGGCCAGCTCTGCTCCTCTCCACCTACCAACAGGAAGCCTGGCATAGTCACCTTTTGTAGGTGGCTTACGAGGGGAGGGGAAAGCATTTGCATATATCCATATATATAATTTTTTTTTTAACAAACTTGCATTTTACACATTTCTGTTAACAGTAGCCCAATCCTCAGCGTGGATTCTCACGTTACATATTTGTGCTAGAAGAGTAAAAATGCAGAAGCACAGTTTGGGTCCCCAGTCCCCAGTGAAGAGGGAGGGAGAGGCACAACCAGAATGTGAAGGTGGGACACAGTAGGGTAAGCCTAAAAAAAACAAAAATTAAAAAATTTAGGAAAAAAAAAAAGGGGGGGCGGTGGGGGCAGAGGAGGGGCAAAAAGAACAAACCCAAGGGGCATTATTCCAGTCTAGGCACAAAAATGTTTCAGTCTCAAAATCTCTTTCCTGTAAGAATTCCAGGGCTTTTGAGGAGGGGGAAAAAAAAAAGTAACAAATTAAAACGAGGTAGCCAGACATCATATATATATTTATATATATAGAATATATTCAGCAGAAAAAAAATGTACTTAAAAATCCACAAGAACAGCAACTTCATATGTCTTTAAAAATAAAACCATGTAAGAAAATGAATACTGTAAAGGGGAGAATGAGTGAGGAAAACTGGGATCAGTTACAGGACGTAAGCAAGGGATAGATGGGAGAATAAGAGGCTGTTTTTGTAGCAGTAATTTTTTTTATGCATTTCAAAATAAAAACAGGTCACAGTATCTCAAATGAAGCAGAAATGAAGCTGGAGATTCTTCCTCATGTCCCCCAGGTAGAGAGGAGTTAGAACTCCCTTCTACCTGCTCACCCCTGACCCAAAGAGGAATGGATATGTGGCTGGATATGTCTATCCCTGTTGCCAAGGAGGAGGAGGGGAGAAAAAGAGAGAATGATGAAAGGGAAGACAAGTCTCGGTAACTCTCAGTGTCCCCCAGTGCACGGGAAGGCTTAAGAGGCTGGGGTCTGTGTCCAGTCCCCACAGAGACAGGAGGAGGAGGAAATGGTATATTCATCTCCAGTGGAGAGATGGGGAGAGAAAATGGGGTGCCTGGACTTTTCCATTACCCATAGTGCAGGATGACACGGAAACATACTGACAAAAGGAGAGGCTGTAGCTATCGCTAGTCTCAGTGCAGTGGAGAACTGGAATAGTGGGAGGTTGTATCCACCCACAGCAGAGAATAACATGAAACTGGAGACTGAAGAGAGATTTAAAAGGGGGGAAAAAAAAAAATCAATGTACCTAGGGAGCAGTATTTCTGTCACAAATGTGTTGACAGGGGAGGGGCAAGCACAGAGGCGGAATGGTTGTTTTATCAAAAGCTGTGTCTGTGCCCAGCGCAGGATGTCTGGGTGGCTGGGTACACAAGTGCAGCTAGGAAGCCTTTTCTGCTGTTATTATTTTTTGTTCCCATCTCCATTCCCACTCTCCTTTATATAAACCAAAAATAATCTATTCTGAATACATGGCAGAACAAGGGCCTTTCTTTATCCATCCTTAGTGCTCGAGGGGATGGAATCTGGGAGTGGGGATAAAGAGGGGTGTCTCGAGCCCCAGTGCATAAGAGTGAGGGCTTCTACCTCTTCTGCGGGGAAGGATGCTGTGGGAAGGGAGAGCTCTGTGGCCCCAGCATGGAGCTTGAGGCGTGACCTGGAAAATGGATAGGTGCTTTCTCTCTGTCCTCCTGCTCCCCCTTCCTCCTCCTCCTCCTCCTCCACAGCAAGGATAGGTAGGCAGCAGAGAAGGGTCAAGGATATACCCTCTTTCTCTGTGTTCCTCCCTGCGGTGCCAGAGTGCGTGGGTAGCATGTCTCTGTGCATGCCCCTCTCTCTCTCCTCCTCTGCAGCAGTCAGTCAGTCAGTCAGTGAGTCCCTCCAGAGGAGATGGAGGTCTCGGGGCACCCTCCTCCTCTCACCTGACCTTCTCACTCTCAGTCATTTCCCAAAGTCCCAGGTTGAGCACCTTGAGGCAGGGCAGCTGGGTGATGCGCTCCAGGCCCCGCTTGGTGATGCGGGTGCAGCCGTAGAGGTCGATGCCTGTGAGCTGGCTGAGGTGTTCGGCGATGAGCTCCAGGCCCTTGTCGGTGATGCGGACGCACTGGCCGATGTTGAGGGTGCGCAGCCCGTGCATCTGCCGCACCATGCGGTTGATGCCCTCGTCACTGATGTGGCAGGAGCAGAGGGACAGGGAGCGCAGCCCGTCGAGGCCCTGTGCGATGTAGGCTAGGCTCTGGTCCCCCACCTTGTCGCAGAAGGAGACGTCGAGGCCGGACAGCCGCAGGCTGCCCATGGCCAGGTGCATGATGCCCGTGTCGCTGATGTTGTCGCAGGAGCGCAGGTTGAGGCTCCGCAGGCTGCTCATGTGCGACAGGTGCAGCAGCCCCGCGTCCGAGATGCCCCCGCAGAAGCTGAGGTTGAGCTGGCGGAGGCGGCCCAGCCCGCGGGCCAGGTGCTTGAGCGAGAGGTCGCTGAGCTTCTGGCAGTCCTGCAGCGTGAGCTGCTCCAGGCCCAGGCAGCCCTCGGCCGCGCTGCGGGTCATGCCCGCCAGGTGCCCGATGCCCACGTCGGAGAGGTGCCGGCAGGAGCGCAGGTTGAGGCTCTTGAGGCGCTGCAGGCCCCAGGCGATGAGCAGGAGGCCGGTGTTGGTGATGTTGCTGCAGCCTCCGAGCTCGAGCACCTCCAGGCCCTTGAGGTACTGGGCGATGCGGCCCAGGCTGCTGTCCGTGATCTGCTTGCAGAGGCTCAGGTTGAGCGAGCGCAGGGAGCTGATCTCCGCCACGAAGGCGTGGCTCAGCCCGTTGTCGGTGAGGTTGTAGCAGCCGCTGAGGTTGAGGCTCTCGATGTCCGCCATGCCCTGGACCACGTAGCTCAGGCTGCGCCGCAGCGACAGGATCTGCACCCGCCGGATGCCCCGCGCCGCCAGGCTGGGGAAGAGCGAGGGGTTGGCGCGGC
>VZTI01004092.1:987898-1007332 GCA_013397865.1 Struthidea cinerea
GGGGGCGCCGCCGCCGCCGGGCCCGGGCCGAGGCACCTCAGCCGTCACCTGGGCCCGCCCCGGCTCCGGCACAGGGCACGGGTGGCAGCCAGACGGTCCTCGAGTGGCCAGAGAGCGAGTCTGGTGCAGTGCAGGGGCACCCACACAGGAAAGAAGTTCTTGCTCGTATTCAGGAGGAACTTTCTGTGCGTCAGTTTCTGGCCATTGGCTCTTGTTCTATTGCTTGGTGTCACCGAGAAGAGCCTGGCTCCTTCCTCTTGACACTCATCCTTCAGATACTTACAGACACTGATGAGGTCCCTTCTCAGTCATCTCTTCTTGAGGCTGAACAGGCCCAATTCTCTCAGCCTTTTCTCACAAGAGAGACGCTCCAGTCCCCTCATCATCTTTGTCACTCTTCACTGGACCCTCTCCAGGATCTCCATGTCTCTCTTGTCCTGGGGATCCCAAAACTGGATGCAGGGCTGAGTAGAGGGGCAGATCACCTTCCTCGACCTGCTGACAATACTTTTCCTAATGCATTACTTATCCTAATTCTCGCCCCGCTTCCTGCCCTGTCAGTGCAGAGAAGCCGTGGTGGGTGCTGTGTTGTCACCCATGGATGACAGGTCCCCACCGGGGCAGGAGTGGTGGGGCTGCAGACAGCAGCGCTGCTTCATGGAATCGCAGAGTCAATGAGGTTGGAAAAGACCTCTGAGATCATCGAGTCCAACCTATGACCACGTCAACCAGACCATGGCACCGAGTGCCATGTCCGGTCTTTCCTTAAACACCTCCAGGGACGGTCACTCTGCCAGCTCCCTGGGCAGTCCCTTCCAATGTGTAATCACTCTTTGCTGTGAAGAAGTTCCTCCTAATGTCCAGCCTGAATCTCCCCTGGCACAGCTGGACACTCCAGCTCAGCGTTGTGCCACACTCCAGTCAGCCCCCTCACTTCACCCCGGTATCTGCCACTGGGCCACCTCTGCATCGAGGTTTGCCAGGGCAGGTAACTCCTCGAGCTCTCTGGGAGCCCTGGGCCCCATGAGGAGGGACAGGGGTTCGTGCAGCTGCGGAAGGTGGCAAAGGGAAAGTGGATGACTGCCTCACCTTTGCCTGCTGGAGCGCCGGCTGCTGCGGTCTGCGGCGTGGCCGTGAGGCAGCGTCATAGCCTTGAGGACCAAAGTTTGGGAACCCTGTGTCCAGGCATGCCTGCAGGAGCGATAAGACAGGGCTGTAAACAGCTCGGAGATCTGGGTAGCTGTCAAGGTTGCCGTGCATCTCTGCATGGACCATTTTAGGGCCTCTTGTAATGGGAAATGGAAAATCTCCTGAAAATGGCTTTCAGCTAATGGCCTCCTTGAACTAGCTCTGAAAATTGCTGAAGTACTCACATAAACCGAGCAATTTACAGTGATTTCCAGCAATTTCAAGAAAGAATGTTTGAAAATCGTGTTTCTTATGTGTCTGTAGCCTCTTGTAATGGTAACTGTGCACATCTCAACACCGGACAGTGCTGCGGCAGTGTTAAAAATGGCTTAAGTGCTACCGGAGATCAAGTAAGGCTTTTCAAAGCAGTTTCAGAAGAGCAGGACTGCCCTTTCTTTGTAAAGAAAAAATAAAGTTTGCATTTGTTCAGCATGACAGGGTGTGTTTCTAATACTGTCTGGATTGCTAAAATACTGCACAGAGCAGCCTAGTTCTGATGTGTTTGCTGTACTGATGCCTTCACTAACCTGAAGGAATAGGCTCTACTTCAATCATCATTTAAATTTATCTGCTGCAGAAGCAGTCATGGCTCCGCCTTCATGTACAGATTCCCTGTGAGTAGATTCTGTTGCCTGCTTAGAGGTTAAACATTTAGATTTCACCCTGCTTTTTTTCCTTTTTGCTTTAAGTTGGAGGCAAGGCGAGTTGAAGGACTCTGAGGCCCTGATCCTGCAATGAGTTCCCCATGCATATAAACATCACTATCGACATTAGGCTGTGGTTTGGCAGCGCACAAAAGCCAGCGGTACAGCTCCTATTATTGGCTCCAAAATGGGGTGGCCACATGATGTGAAGCGCTGACCTGGTATTCATTCACCCTGCCTGCTCAAGTTAATTCAAGAAGTTTTTGACAGGTTAACTTTTTACTAGCAGACTTTATGCCGGCTCAGGTGTCACTGTACTCAGCTCCAGCCAGATCAGGTATCGTCTGCACCCCTGTGCCTGGCACGTGGCCAGAGCAGGATTGGCGCTGGCCCCGCATCCTGCGCTCTGGCTCATTCAGCAGCAGCCTGATCACATGCCTTGGCCTGATCCCGATGAAATTTGTACTCCTGGGTGATCCAGCAATGCGCAGACCTGGTTTTAGTGATTGTGGAGCCGCAGTCACACACAGGAACTGTACTGGGGTGTCACCCAGTATGAATTCCCTTTGTAGCATTATTTATGCAGTTTGTGCTGCCAGGAGGTTGGTTAACCATCGGGTTAATAAGCAAAAGAACAGGGGCAATAGATTTTTTTCTCTGCAGATCGGCTGTGCTCAGATCAGTTGTAGAGCATCGCAGCTGAAGTGGAGAATTTCTGTGGGGTGAGGAGCAGGTGAAAGGTGTGGTGTCTCACGGGCCTGTCGTGGCAGGGATTCCTTGTCTGGAGGCAGTGGGAACGCTCACAGGAAGGGAGTCCAGTAGACATCAGGCAACGTGTGAAGGAAACGTGGTACAGAAGTGTTGGTGTATCTCAGCGATTGCGGCATTGCTCATAACTGGCAACGCTGCAAGCGAGTTACACAAGTCACTCTGAAAGAGTGCTAATGAAGGCTTTCACCGTGTTATCCCAAACTCAACTGCGGAATCTTACCATGGAAATAATGTGGTATTTCCTTTCTCTAAGCCTTTCAAACCACATTTGAAGGGGAGTAGGAAAAGGTGTGCTCTTCAAGGCAGAAAAGCTTACCTGAAATACTTTTTTCTTTGTGTCTTGGCACGCTGTGTCTGTAGTGCCTCATGTGTGTAGCCAGCAAAAGTTAGAAATAGATTATGCATTTTCTGGAGACTCTGAAGTTCTCTTTCTCACGTGTTATATACTTAGAGCATCTGTGCTTCTTTGTGAACAATTAAGGTTTACTTATTGAGTGGAACAGCCCAGAATTTGGATTTATAATCCTAATCTACTGTAGCATTGATTTGGGGGAGAGGAGGGCACAGAAATTACTATTTTATCAGATTTTTATTTCTCAGTCTAAGTGACATGTTTGGAAATAGAGATTTAGAAAGACAAAGTACAAAGTGCATGAAAAGGGCCAATTTGTCACATGGTTGTTCAGTTGACTTCGTGTTTCCAGGAATAAAGGAATATGTGCCATGTTTTTCGTGATCTCCTGTGGTATAAATAGGAGGTGGTAATCACTGTGTGATAAACTGCTTTTTATTAAAAATCCCTGCCTGCCTCTCATGCACTCTGATGGCTGATCCATCCCCCTGGAACCATCTCTAGCATTCCAGCCCCTCGAGCGGCTCCCGACAGCCACACTCTCTTTTAGAAAGCACTTGCCAGATAAATGCTTCATTTTTTTTCCCTCCAATTACCCCGGTGTTCAGCGGAGGCCGTACAGTTTTGCTTGGCAGGGGCTCAGGAGGATCCACATAACTCACTCGTGGCTTCTACGATTGGAAGCAGCTCGTGCTGATAAAGCTGCACTGTTGTCTATCCTGCATCTTTTATTGCATGGTTGGGCATAACATCCACCAGGTCTCTCTGCGGCTCCCATCTCAGCCTGGCCTTGTTTGTTACTTTTGCCTGTCAGTTTGCAGGGTAACTTTTGGCTCACATTAGTCATTTGAGAGATAACAGAGCCCTTCCCTATCCTTCCTTTTCTTCTGCCACCCTGCTCCATGTGCTTTCTGCATTTTCATAGCTTCAGCTGCGGAATGAAAAACTTGTGAATTTACCCACAGGAATCTTTTTAGCCTTAGGCTTTTTTTGCCTATGGGCAGTGGCCATTGGGACTGCGGGACAGAAGTGACACAAAAACTCTTGGACAAAAAAGCCCATGCCCAGCTAACCCTTCGCTCTCTTTTGATCCTTTTAAACTTAGATGCGGCCACACTCCAGGGGCTACAGTTGTCCTTCACAAGTTGGCTTCCAGACCTTCTTCATCAGATTTGAAGCGTGACCACAAAAATCAACTAAGTGTGATACAACCCATGGTCTTAAACTGGGTTTAAAGTTGGTTGAATGGAGCTTCTTCAAATTCTATTTGGGGAATGTGTTTTTGTGTAGGAGTGAGACCAAAAGGGTCCTTTTGGGGCTGTTGTAATAGGGCAATAGTTAATGGTTTTAAACTAAAGGAGGGTCAGTTTAGAGACAAGTTTTTGACACTGAGGATGGTGAAACACTGGAACAGGTTGCCCAGAGTGGTGGTGGATGCTGCATTCCTGGAAACATTAATGGTCAGGTTGAGCAGAACTCTGAGCAACCTGGTCTAGTTGAAGATGTCCCTGCTCATTGCAGGGGGTTGGACTAGGTGGCCTTTCAAGGTTCCTTCCAAACCAAACTGTTTAATGATACTGTGATTCTGCATTGCTGACAGCCAAGCCAGTGTCTTCTGACATGGCTCAGCAAAATGAGGGTGCCAGCTTGTGGAGGGAACGTGCTGCTCATCACTGGTTCACGCTGACTGGACTCCTGACTACTGCTGAAGAGCTTTTCTGCACTTAGCAAGGTGTCAGGGAAGCTGGGCTGCCGTCTTTTAGAGCTTCCTTTTCTTCGTGAATGTAAAGCAAAGACGATCCTCATGAGCCCTTCTGTGAATGGAACGAGTAATTACATGACAAAGCTCTCTTCTAAGAGTTACACATGGGAGTGTAGGCAGAACGGGTGGGTAATGTGCAGAATTTAGACACATAAGCATGGGTGCATATCTGTGTGCATGCATACACACATATAAATCAGCATAGGGTGTTAAGTGAATGGATTATCTTGGGAATTCATGCTGGTTGTGATCTTTAGTTTTTTGGTCAGAGATTATAAAGAAAATTTGACTGCTCAGAGGGTTATCTGGAAATTGTAATATTGGGATCCTTTTGCCTATTGAGCTTTGTTGTGAAGACTAGGTTACTATGAAGCTTTCCTTTAAAATAAAGTGAGTTTTTGTACTTTGCAGGCTTCATGTCTCTAATAAGTGCTACATGAGGCTGTATTTTAGGATTATGTGCTTTGTCCTGCACAAAGTAATTCTCATCTGCCATGTATTTCCCGGCATCGGGTGGTTTTTTCAAAATACAATGTGCTGTGGGTATGTGGTCAGATGCTGGGGCATAATGCAGAGCTGATGTCTCAGTGCAGAGTCCAGCTATAGATTTGAGCCTTTGGGATTTGGGTATTTTCTTCAGGTCTTCCTTTTACTTGCCAGTCAATATCTGACAAGAACATAACTCTGCTCATATGAGGAGGAATGGTCAGAGGGTGTGAAGTGTGGGTGGTCTGGATTCTATTCCCAGCTTTGCTGTTAAATTGGCCAACGATTGTAGCTGCTGTAACAGATTGAAGCAAACATAAATGAAAGGATTTCTTGAAGAATCAAAACAATTTATTATTGTCCAGACAGCTCCCTCGAATGCCATGTGCCTCTCATGTCTGGCTGTCTGTCTGCTCCTGTGGGACAGGACTGTCTGGTCTCAGAGCATGGGACCTGGGCCCCTGCCCGCAGGCAATTCCCTGGCGCAGCCATGCACGTCACACCCTTCAGGGCTTATGTGGAGCTTGGTACTCAATGGTTAAAATCATCAAAGGGAAAGTGCTTTGGGAGGGAAGGATGTAAAACCTCAAACCTGAGTGCTTGCAGTTCGTTGCACTGGGTGCTATTTTAAGTGTTGGGCTTTGTCATTTCTTCATTAGCAGTGCCTAAGAAGATTGAGATGGCAGAAAATATCTGATGCAATCGTTATTATTAAAAGCAGTGGCACAAAAACAAAGAGACCTTTCAGGTGGTAATTGCTTTCATAAGCCATTCCTGGGGATTGAACTCTGAGACCTCTACAACTTGATCTAAAAGGGGCAGCCCTTGCAGTCACAGCAGGAACATGTGTGTCTGACATGCTGTGTGGTACCTGTTACAGCAGCAGGTCTGTGAAATCTTCCTTTGTAACAGCTGTTTGGTCCAAAACCCAGCAGAGGTGGGTGGATAGATGCTCTGTGTGTGCAGCTCCGCTGACAGCCAACACGTTCAGCCTGGGATGGGGGAGATGTTCTGGCCTTTGGCTGAGGCTGGAGCAGAGTGGGTGCAGCCTCCTCCCTGCCAAAAGCTTCCATGCAGTCAGGGCAGATTGCTGGCCAGCTTGTGAGTAAGGGTTTTTTGGCTGTCAGGGAAGCTTCTCCCTGTGCTCTCTGTCAGAAGCTGCAAGAAAGAAAAGACATCAGTCCCTGGGCTTTCCAGTCAAGCCTTGCATGGGGCCCCCGGAGTGAGGTCCAGGGACAAGTAATTCTTATATTCTTGCCACAGTGAGAGTGAAAGGCAGCCTCACAAGAGGACAAGCTCAGCTTAGGGAGGGTTCGGATGTAGCTGTGTGGTTCTTAAAATGCAAGATTTTTGTGCCCATGGATTACTGCAGCATTACATTTAACTATTGTCTCCTCCCTGTCTGGACTGTGGCCACCAGCACATTTTCAGGTAGTAAATGGCATTCTGAAATTGGCAATTCACTCGAATTGGACTAAGTTATGTCACCTGCCTTATGAGCACCGGCTCTGAAGTGAGTTCTTGGAGGAAAACTGAAAAATAGGGCAATACTGTTTTGGAAACATGCTGTGAAAATGAGATTCACCATTAGAGCCTGGCACAAAGGTGAGAGTTAGAAAATACAGTTTTATAAGGAAGGCAGGCTAAAGACACAAAATACAATGTTCTACTCAATGGAGGATTTGGATTGCTTCTGGCCAGAGGAAGGTTACTGTAACATTTTATTCCTAGAAGTAACAGCACAGAAACTGTTTGTGCTAAATCCCCTTGATTTTCTGAAAGTTCTGGTGCAACTCTAATGGATGCACAGAAAAATGGTCGCAAAGGGAGGTGCCTTTCAAAAACTTCCTTTGTTCTTGCTTCTCTTCTTGGGTTCGTGTGGAAACTCTGAAACCCCATTAAGGCAGCTGAATTCACCAACACGTGTTATCTATCTGTGCACGACAAAAATTTTGGAAATCCTCTCTGGAAATGCGGGGGTAAAATTAAGGGCAGACACAAACAGGGCAGGGAGAAAGTATAGAGTTCACCATACTGGAGGTGGAAATATAAATGGGTAGAACAAGATCTGTGTTTTACACTCGTTCTTTCAACTTATGTCTACACTGTTCATAAAAAAACCCCCATAATAAACCTTTGCCTACAGTATAATTAATGCACATTAATTCGTGTGACCAGACCCTGTCATGTACAGTGAGAATACAACTTTCTCTAATTCTGACGGTGCCAAATTTTTTTTTAAATGTATGCACACAGAAAAGTATAAGCTAGAAATACGGCTTTTACTTCTGGGTTATTTTTCCCCAGCATACACGCTGACTAAATTATGTGGAAAAGCCTCTTTCTTTCCACTGTTTCACCCTTGAGATCTAGTATTTTCCTAGTCTTGTCAATGTTGTTGTTCCACACCTTTTGCCAGCAATCCTGATCTGTATTCTTTAGGTTCCTTTTGGAACAGTGAATCCTTTTGTGAGAAGATTATTCCTTGATGCCCTGAAGCAGGAAACATAAACAAAAGCCTTCAGATGTATTGAAATCTGTGAAAATATGTATAGAATGGCAATGGTTGCCACAGGACATGGGAGGCAACAGGTAACTCAATAATAATAGTTTGCATATCCATAACACCTCTTCTGTGGCAAAAGATGTCGATGTAATCATGTAATACTTGGAGCTTTGTAGCATTTCAGGGTCCTTTGCAGGTTTTAGCCCCGTTTCATCCGTGATGAAACTAAGTCCCAAAATGTCTGTTCTTCATGGATGGCAAGTGAGTACCTGCGGCTTAACTTGGTTTGAAATGGGGATGTTTGGGCTCACGCTGTCTCACTAGGTGCCCAGAAGTATAGGCATGAAATCAGGTTTTGGAAACTGAGAGCTGAATGACTTCCCAGCGTCACATGCTGGGTTTGTTGCAGGGCCAGGAATACAGCCCAGATCTCCTGGCTCCCTACCCACTCCCTGAGCAGCAAGGCCAGTCCTCAGCTCTGTTTCAAGGGATCCTAGAGAGCACTGGCATCTTAGCAAGTCAGCTGGCAACTTCACTGTGTTTTGTTTAGAATGCTTCACGTTCTTCCATCTAATTCCCACACTGAAAATTTCCAGCTTCCTATTTTCTCCAAGCTGTCCCAGCAAGACATGTTGAATATGCAGATGTGGGGGCACACACTCACACACGTGCTTTTCCTGAAGCAACCCCTCAAAGTTTCTTCTGGATGTTTGTTTTACTCCAGTTCCTGTAATCCCCAAAGTGACATTAAACAGATTTTTTTTGTTTAACCTTTGTATGAAACTCTGTGTCTCTCTCTGTCACTTTATTTGTAAGGATATGTGGTTTTAGTTACATTTGGTTACATTCCCTTGTGCGTGGAGGAGACACTGTGTAAATGAAAACATATTATAATTATTACACACCAGGCACAAATGTCTTCTCAGACATCTCCCATATATGCCTTCTCCAGAACGTGTTTTTGAGTGTGCACATCACTGTATTTTCAAACGCATTCATGTAGTAAATAACTTCTTTCTCTCTACAACTGTTCAGAAACAGGAGGGCTGTTCACTCGAAGTCTTGGAACTGCATCTCAGAGGCAAGTGAAATTGTGCCTGAGAGCAGGAGTGGGAGCCTTGCTAGCCCATTTCCTGATGCTGAATCTCTCAGTACAAAGCTGGCACTGGGCTTGACCGAAGAACTGCACGCTGTCAGCACGAGTGAAGTCAAGACAGTGAAAAAGCTGGCTTCTGCTTCAAGTGAGGAAGTTATTTTGCTGCAGCAGCATAAATCCTTAATAGGATTTCTTGCTTTCCCTCCAGTGTAGAGACTCAGGCAACTCCCTCTTTCCTTCTACACCTTGCCTCCTGCAAGGATGGTGCACATATCCTCATGCAGCAGCTTTCTGAGGTCCACACCTGCAAGCAAGCCTATAACCCCTCTGTGCAGTGCAGTAGTCTTCCCTCTCCTGCAAGACAAGCAATTCCTATCTTCTCTGCAGATACACCGGGGGTTTTTTGCAGGACAAACACATTTTCCTTTGCAAGAACTTTGTAGTTGTCCAAAAAAGCAAAGGTTGCATTCCAGGTGTACAGCTGTTCCACCTACAGAAATACTCTAGTCCTGTCTAGTCACCTTACTCAATAACACATTGCCAGAGAGAATAAATATGTTCAAGAGATTGGGGAAAGAATCTCCAGGACTGTAAATATCCTTTGGGATTGTAGCATAAAATAGATCAGTTTAATTTTCTTTATTTCAGTGACAGTTGGAAGAACTTAACCCGCTGGATTTCTCCCATTGAGTATGTGTTTTCCCTTTAGTTTCAAGGGAAGAATAAACACGTTTCTTTCTTTTAAAAAAAGCTGTCTCCTATAGACTGTTCTCTTGTGTGTGGTAAGTTCTGCACAGGGTTTAGTGTGAACATGGACTAAATAATGACAATATTTACATGTTTTCACTGGGGGATATTTAAATGCATTAGATCCTGTAACACGCAGCATCCACAGGCAAAATCACAATGCTGGCCCTGAATTAAATGCAGCTCCCCAGCAGATGAAAGAACTGAATTTCAGTCTCAGTCAGCTGTAACCAAAACGAGAAGCTCAGCAGATCAGCAGCGGTGCTGGGAAGACAGTGTCCGAGCTGAGCCCTTGGTGCAGTCACCAGCCCGAGGGTCAGATGCCCACCCTGCCTGAGGGTCAGATGCCTGCCTGATGGTCAGATGCCCACCCTGCCCGAGGGTCAGATGCCTGCCTGATGGTCAGACGCCCGCCTTGCCCGGCTCGGCAGCGCTGCACATGCAGGCACTGCGGGGAGGCTCTGGTGCCAAGCGCTGGCTCTGTGTGTGCTCCCCACTGCAAATGCCAGTGCCACGTGTTCTGTGGCCAGAGAGTGCCATTAGCATAAAGGAGTGATGGTGAGAGGGGAGGGGAGGCAGCTCCGTCCCTGCAAGGCACCTGGCCTGATGCCCACCCTGTGCCCAGGGTACAGTTTGGCCACAGGAGAGGCCAAAGCCTCAGGCTTCCAAGCACTGCTTGCTTCTGAGGAAAACGCCCTTCCCTCTGATAAATTAGCACATACGTACCTGAATTTTCACCAGGAGTGAGAATCACTCAGTACCTACTCGTTTCCTTCTTCAGGTGAGATTCTGAGACCTGGTGCCAATCTCACACCATCTGACGCTGTAGGCGTATGGTCATTCAAAGATGACATCAACCCACACCGTGGCAAAAGAAGCAGTCCTGCCCTCCCTCAGCTCTCGACAGCAAACTGGATTGAAAACTGGTTGGCATTGGAAGTCAAAATCTCCAAGTGCCTTTCTGAAGTTTGCAGGAGCGCAGTGATCTGGATTGGGCAGCTTTATCCGGCCCAGCTGCACCTGCTGTGGGAACGGGGACTTTTAAATCCGTATTTGCAGGGCTGCAAAATGTGGGTGTTACCATCTGGACTCTCAGAACAACTCGGGCCCAAATTCTCTGGTGCCAGTCATTCATGGGCTTGTGCATTGCTTTCTGAGTAGATGAGGAGTTAGATAAGCACCTACATTTTCCAGATAATTTAACCCCTTGGAGTTATGTTTCTGGTGGCTACAACATTTTTCATGTCCAAAGCAGGAAAGGAAAAACAGAGTTTTCCACAGGCACCTCTGAAATCTGATTCCTTGTTTTGAAGCCGAGGTGTGGGCTGAGGTCTTTGGAGGATGAAATTGCCACTGGTGGAGTGCAGGATGTGCTCAGAAAGCCTCACCATGGGTGGAAAGTCGGGCTGGTGACAACTTGCACTGGCTGTGTTGATGTAAAGCAAGTTTTGATTTTCGTTAGCCCTGCTGGGCAGGCAGAGCTGTGGGAGGAGGAGATGGATGCTATTCTAGTGTCTGTACCACCAGCAAAATGTCACATTAGAGTTTGTGTTGAGGAGAGAAGCAGGAAAAAAGCACAGCTTTTTTTGGAAAGCTTTTGGATAGCTTTGGCAGTTGAAATATCTATATAATATGCTTTGAAAACTGAGGCAAAGTCAGTGAAAATGAACAAATTTGAGTGAAGTGCACTAGCAGCTTCAGCTACTTTTCCAATGGTGGTTTTTTTTCCTTTTTGGGAAGGATTTACAAAGCAGCAAATGCTGGCACAAATACTGGGAACCTCATCTGTAACAAATCAGGTAATTTTACACAGAGCCATCTCAAACTAATGCTTTGTTATCCATTTTTTTAACAAAGAGTTGTTTTTTTTTTTTTTTTCTTTTTTTGCTATCGTGTTCTTGCACTTCAGGCCTTGCTCTGATAACACAGGGGCTTTGGCAGCATCATAGCTGTGTGTATTTCCTGTCCGGGAGGCTGATGTTCACTCTCTGTGCAGTTGTGCCCCCGGCCTGTGGCAGTGAACGTACAAACAAGATCTGTAATAGGATACCTTTATTTTCTGCAGTTCAAATTGCACGTAAGTGATTGGTGCTAGAATGAAGTTGAGATATAAAATTATCTCCTTTTTGGTACAAATGTATATTGCAGTCTATTCCCCAGACAGTTTGAATAGGTTTAGCTTAAATCTGTTGCACCCAGAATTAAGAGGAAATTCCTTCACTGAAGTGTGACGGTATAGAAGAAAAGGTCTGAAATTGGTTGAATTGGTGTAATCTCCTGATACAGAGAGGGCTTTATTTATAGTTCTTCAAACTTTACTGTAGTTGGGGGTTTTTTTAATATAAAACACAGTAAGCATGCTTGAAAAAAAAATGGTTTTTCCTTTGGTTTGGAAACTGAAAACTATGAAGATGATAGAATTATACACTTGGGCATTATTCCCAAAATGTTCTGTATTTGAATCCACTGTATTTGAGCAGGAACAACATTTAATTGATGGCAGAATCATTTGATGGTTGAAAGAATGGGAAAAGCAAGCAGATTTTAATTTTGATCCCAATTCAGCAAAAATGAGTAGGGATATACTTACTTTCAGGCACCTGGTTCAATGCTTTACTGAAAGGAGGTAAATCTGCACCACAGATTTACTGTTTTCAACCTGTCACTCAGCCCCTCTGGCACCTCTCTTTCCCCTTCTGTAAGGTAAGGGAAAAATAGTGGCTGTCAGGGTTATGGGGTCTAAGGGATGGGTGTATGTGCTTGCTTTGCAAGTCTAGAGTGGAGGAAAAGCTGGCCATTATTATTTTTATTAGACTAGACTTTATAAGAACCTCTTTGAAGAGTCTTATTAGGAAGGAGAAAAATTATAATGAATTTGGATTTATTCCAATGGTTTCCTGTTTCCTTTGGAAATGTACATGCCAAGCTTTGCTGGCAATGATTTAACTGACAGGAGGGTCCTGATCTGACCCAGTCTGATGCCGGTCCCTGTGACCTGCACTGAGGTGCTCAGTGTCCAAGACACAGCAGTGAGCAGTGCGTCTCCATTTCCCCCGGTCATTCACTCCTGGAGAATTAAGAACCACTGCAGCAGCAGTTTAACTGTACTTTGAATATTTGATTTCCTTTGGCAGTTGATGTAATTATTGCAGAGTATGGAACAAACTAAAAGGAATATGTATCCGGACCGAAAATGAGGTCCAGGCCTGTGAGATGCAGAGACATAAATCTCAGTTTGGTATGGGTCCACTGGGACTGGGGGAGCTGGACACCCGTTTAGGGAGGATGAAGGTGCTCTGTGCTTTCCAAGATCAGAGTGAGGAAGGGAACACTTAAAGTCATCCAACTGTTTCCATCCCCTGGCCTGTTCTAAAATCTCTGCAGAGAAGTTGCTTTGATTGCCGTGCACTGCCTCCTTGCTCATGTTGTCAGAGAACTTTGTGTTCTTATGCTTCCCAGCCTTCAAGGAGGGCTGACGTGTGTGCTCATAACCACCATCATCTGAGTGCAGAGTTCTCATACAAATGCTGCAGCCAGCATCAGCTCCCCAGCAGGACAGGGGCTGCTCTCCTGTCACTGCTTGAGGGGTCTGTGCCATGGTCAGAGACAGCAGGCAGCAAACCAGCTCCCAGGGCTGGCCTCTGGAAAACAAAGGAGGGATGGATGTTCTTCTTTTCACTTTTCTCATGTCTTATTCCCCTCTAGGATGGTTAATCCTTCGTGTAAATTTAACATTTGGGAAAGCTAGATGTTAGCTAGATGGCCTTAAGGGATGGAGTCTTTCATTCTTAGAAACCTGATGCTGGGGAGCAGCAGTGTGGGCTTCCTAATCCTGCCTGGGCTTGTGTTTCAACCTGACCCCCCATGGCTCCTCTGAGGGGGCCTGGGGAACATTTTCTGAAGGTGAAGTTGTTAGTGTAATTTAAGGAGATTTAAGGGGTGCTTGTCTGGCATGGAAGCTGTCACACAGTGGGCATCTTAAATAAGCTGCTGCATGGTCAGCAGAGGATAATGCTTGGTACTTCTTTCAGATATATGTGTCTAGTGATGTGTTAGATTTATAACTATACATATAGAACTGGTCTAATTTCTCATGGGACTTTCCAACATAAACAGAGGACGCTAAGAAGGTTTCAGTTTGTGATTATGGATGACTGCTGCAGCCCCAGAAACCCTGGTATTATAGTAGTCGTGGGAACAAGAAGGGCAGAATTTGGGCTAGGCATGTCCTGGTTCAGGACGCTGGCTCTCAGCTGAGGCTGCCAGCATGCAAATAGAGTTCTCATGTAAAATGGAACCGGATGGCTCGGATCTGTCCATGGGAATATCATAAATGTGGAGAGTTTCCAGACAGCTATATACCTGCAGGGATGGGTCTGTGTTGCTTCTTTCTTGATTTCAAAGAATCTAAATCAATTTTGTTTCAGCACATGCAGCTTCTGCCAAGTCTCTTGCACTTTTCTTTGGGACATCTAGTTGGCTCAACACTAGGATTTAGTCTGCTGTGAGAGTGAGTATGAGTACCACTGAGTCCCCTTGAGAGGGAGGAGGATGATGTCCTGATTAATCTTTGGAGTTTGCTTCTTTTCTTGTAGCGGGTGAGATGGTCTTGCTCCAAGTGAGCTCATTGCCTGTCATGAAACACTGCGTTGAAAACGACAATGTTCATTAGGCTACACGTATATTCTGTATCTTTCACTAATGAGAAATGGTTTTATTCATAGAATCATTATCCTTTATACATATTCTGGTTTTAAATGGCAAAAATGTTTAGTATCTGGCCTCTTTTGTTGTCTAGTACTTCTGCTTTATTTGCAAGCCTCCTCCATTCTTGCTCTCCTTGGTGAGGCACTTCAGGGACAGCTGTCACTGAGTCTGCTGAGACTGGCAGGTATATCTTGGCATTTGCTGCACTACATGCCCTGGTGACAGTGAGGCTGGATGTCATTGGCCGGGGGAGTCATGGAAAAATGAAAGGGCAAGGTAGTGGTGAAAGGAAATCTGGATCTGTCAGCAGGGGTGACAGGTGATGAGATGCAGAAAAAGGTAGTGCATGAGCACATCAGGAGATAAAACCGAGTCTGTAAGTACCAAAAGAAACAAGCAGGATATAAGCAGGAATAATCTGCCTTTCCAGCAGAGACAGACAGTGCGTGACAATTCAGTGAGGCAAGGCAATGTCAAGACAAAAGGGCAGACATGAAGGACTGATGTGCTGGGATACTTTAAGAAGGTTTTTATTACACCTTCTCTAACATCCCAGCTGTGTCTGGACCTATGGAGGTGGCTCCAGTTGCTGGTTAAGTAATAATTGCAGTACAAATAAATAAACACATTCAGATCTGGGGAGGTTGACGCCAGTACAGCAATGTGGTGGTACAGTGCTGAGAGAGGACAGGCTGGCAGCAGGGGAGCAGCACAGAACCAGACAAGTCAGGGAGTGGTGAGATAAAAGATTATTTAGGTTTCTGTGGGAAGACTGCAATTTAGCATCCAGTGATTTTGGCTTTTTTTTATTTTCTTCTTCCTTTTTTTTTTTTTTTTTTTAATCTACGCTCCCTCTAAAACTGGTTCAGCTGAATGGGCAAGTATGTGACTTTAATGAGATTCCTGAAGTCTTAGTGAGGACTGTGGTTAGAACCTGTCTGCCAGAAGCAGATGGATAGCAGGACGTTACGATACATCTCTTGATGCTGTCAGCAGCAGGTCCATGGCACAGAACCAGAGGGCAGGGATTCCCCTTGGAGCAGCACATGTAAAGCCTCCTTCCTGGGTGTGCTGGTTTTGGCTGGAGTAGAGTTAATTTTCATCATAGTAGCTGGTATGGGGCTGTGTTTTGGATTTGTGCTGAAAACAGTGTTGATAACTCAGGGATATTTTGGTTATTGCTGAGCAGGGCTTGCACAGAGTCAAGGCCTCTTCTGCCTCTCACCCCACGCTGCCAGCGAGTGGGCTGGGGGTGCACAAGGATTTGGGAAAGGACACGGCTGATCCCAACTGGCCAAAGGGATACCCCAGACCGTATGATGTTACGCTCAGCAATACAAGCTGGGGCAGGGAGAAGGAACAGGGGCTGAACCATGGCACTGGGCAGTGCGTCTCTACTGGCTCCTTGAGCAGAGGAAACTGCTTCAGTGAATATCCTCCGCATCTTGAGTAAGAGTCTCATGTCAGAGAGAGCAGTAAGTGCTTCTGGATGCACTGGGCATTGCGAGGCATTAAAAGCAAGCATTGAACTGCAGTCAAGCTGCAGGAGTAAACAGGAACTCGAAGGAAGCTCCTGATCATTACGGGAAGAATGTATGTCCAGTTGTCCCCAGACCAGAAGAAATCAGACAAGTTGCAGAAATGAGGAACATTAGAGTCATGTGGAAGAGATGTTTTCTTTCAACACTCCTTGTAGCACTCGATAAAGATCTGTGTCACACTTGGGGACATCCCAAATTTTTAAAAAACAATAAGGGTAGGACAAGGAATTTGCATGAGTAACCCTCCCTTTCTCATTTATCAGGGCTGTCTTCCAGCAAGGGTTCAGCTCTTTTCACGGTCTGCCAAATCTTTGCAAATGATCTCATGGACATGACCTCCCTTTCTTGGAGTCTTGCAGCTTTCCTCCAGCAAACATGGCAGGGACAGTGTTGGGAAAGCAGTGATAGCTCTCCAACTGCTTTGCTGTGCTTTTGGAAACTGGATGTGTAAATTTATGCTTCATGCACAGTTGTCACCTCTGAAAAGTGAACAAAGGCAAACACAGGTACAAATTTCAGGCAGCCAGCCAACACAGTAGACAGTTGCCTAGGGCAGCAGACTGTTGAATGCAGCAGAATGCCAAGGCTTTTACTTAGATGAAGGCTTGGGTGCCGCTGCTCTGCCCTCTAAGAAGCATTGGATCTTTAATCTAAGGGTTGATATTCATGTCCTGTTCTCAGGCGACAGCTCTTTGCTTGGCCCAGGTGATCCTTAGCGATCTGGGTGCGAGCATCAGACCTGCAGTGCTGCAGCAGGTTCACTTCTGCTGTTTGAGTGATCCATGCCCACCGGAAAGGGTGGGATGCGGCCTTTTTCCACAGAAGTAAGAGCAACCTGTGGTTTTGGAGTTCTTCCTCCTGCTCCTTCATCCCCTAGTGTAGCAGGAGTGGTCTGAGTTGGTGCGAGTGGGCTGCTGCAGGGGAAGGATGGTTTGGGATGAAAGTGGGAGTCACTTGGATGGTGAAGGATGGACAGGGATGATGGCCAGGAGGGGTGGTCTGCCTGCAGTGAGGTTGGGCCGTCCTACCTCATGCTTCACTGACTCCGTTCATCCCAGCCCAGCAGCAGCCCTGCTTCACCCCACCTCTCATCCTCACAAAATTTCACTGATATCTCCCACCCAGCCCTGCTTGGGCAAATAACCTCACAAAGCTGTTTGAACCAGTCCCACAGTTGGGCTTAAAAAATATCCCAGGCTTTTTATTTACAAAATCAAAACCTCGCAGTCAGGATTTTGGTGGCAAGTAGAAACAGGCGCAAGAGGGGCAGACCATATTCTTCAGACCACCAGCCAAGTGCTTTTCAGCTTTCCGTCTGGAAGTTGCTGGCTGAGGCTAAATCCCTGCAGCAATGCCTCACCTGCTATTATCACTTTATCTGAAGTCATAAACACAGTCAGTGCAGAAATTATTTCCAGCACCTTGAAAAGGACTCGCTTCCATAATTCACATATTGGCTCAATGGCAGTTGCTTTCACCAGCAGCAGATTTTAGGTAGAATTCAGAGTTTGAGACCTCTCCTGCTGAAGGAACTCCTTTAGTTGCCACCTTTGACAGGATATTAGGCTGGCTGGAGAAGCGATCTTATCCCATACAGCAGTACTTATGTCTCGTGTTTCAGAATAGTATCATTGCCTTGCTTGTGCTCATTGGCAGTCAGGTTGCTACCAGCAGTATTCATAACACTTTACTGTTGTTAATCATCGTCTGCCTGTGCATATTAATACTTAAAATGAGATATTTAATTAATGCCATGTGTTTCTGGACCAAGCTTCGCATGAGCATCTCCCAGGCTTTCCCGGCTGGAAAGGTTTTTGTTCCCAGCACGCCACGGTGCTGTCAGTGGAGCACCAGTGCAGGGCTGCCTGGTGGTGTGTCCTGGTCGCCCCGTGGAGCGCTGCGACTGCGCACATGCGCTCGGAGAAGCTCACACGAACACGGACATTGACATCACCTGTATTTGTGGAACTGCCTCATCAGCTGCTGCCGTCTCACATTCCTGGCTGGGAGAGGCACCCGGGCGGCTTGCCATGGTTTACTCCTTTCTCAGAATCCGCAGGGCGAGGGCAAAGCTTGGAGATACACTTCTCCCATCATGTCATCTATTTACATGGCACATGCTGTGTGTGTGTGTGTGTGTGTGTGTGTGAGACAGCGAGGGCTTTTATTTTTTTTCCCCCTGCCCTAGTTCTTCTTTCTGGCTGTGGCGAGATGGAAAGGTGGGACGCTCTCATCTCTGCCAGCGAAAAGGTTTTCTGTATCTGACGCTGGTTTGGAAATTCTTTAGGTGACATCACACCATGTCTGTGCAGACTCATTGTTTGTCATGGAAAAGCCATTCATCCATACACAACTTCCTTCCTCCCCAGACTCACGGAGATAAACTTTCCATTCTGTCTATTCCCTATAGAAACAGACCCAAAACATGTATGCGTGGCTACCCACACATACACCTCGCCATCCCTCCGTCACGCTCGGGGCTGTGGGAGGAGGAAAAGGGAGGATATAGAAGATGTGAATAAAGTCACCCTGTTTTCTTCAGACATGGATCCTGCTGTGCCCAAGCAGTAAAACTCCCCTCCCACTGAGGTGCTGGGTCACACAAGGCTTTTTTGTCCCGAGGCTAATTCTGGCACTTGCAGCCCCACATCTGCCTGCCAGGTGAGATGGGCCACCAGCTGCAGGTACAGCACATCTGGATGGGGGAGGAAGCGAAGCGTGCTGCAAACAAACACAGCAAGTCCACCGTGGCGGGTGCAAGGAATTCGATAAAAAATATACTTCAGCAGTCTGAGCTGCCGAGGCTGGTGATTCATGTCTCGGGTGCTGCTCGCGAGGCAGACGGCAAGGCTGGGTACTCGGGTACCCCGCAGCCACAGCCTGGGGGGACCCGCACGTTCAGCCTGCCTTTGGGGACCCGCTGCTGCAGGGGCTGGGCTGCGGGGACACCAGGCCTGGTGAGGAGGCTGGGGCGGGGAGGGCATTTTTCCGTGGAAGAGAGGTGGGAACCGTGCGGTGCGGGGTAGGACACGACAGTGGGAAGCCTTGTAGAGATGGAGGCAGCGGCGGCAGTGTCGATGGTGTGATAAGGTGGCTGTTTCCCTACGACATGAAGGAGGCAGGGTGTGAGGAGCATGTTAGAAGTACCTGCACGGTGCAGGATGCCTGCATTTGCTTTTTGCCGGTGTCTGGGAGAGACAGGGCTGAAGAGCTGCCGGATTGCCCTGCCTTCGAGGTTCGCGGTGATTCCAGTGGGGAAGGGAGAGGGCGTTTGGGCAAGAGGAGCTGTTGAAGCTTTCCTCCTGTCCACCTCCCCTGCCCGTAAAGCCATTACGCTCCGATGCCAGTCCTGTCTGCACTCGTCGCTGGCGGCCCGGCCGAGCCTCGCAGACCCCCCGCCCGGGCACGGGGCTGGGGCCGTGGCGTGGGGCCCCTCTGGAGGCCGTATTTGGGGAGAGGGCAGCTCATTTCCGAGCCGACTCTGCATTACAAAGGCAGCGGGGCCAGCGCGGCGCTTTGATGTGCCCCGCCGGCTGCCCGCACACCTGCGGCCGCGGGGCTCCGGCACCGCCGGGCCGGGGGCGGCCCCGAGAAGCCCTCCCGGCGCCCGCAAGGGCGAGAGCAGCCCCGCGCG
>VZTI01004092.1:1007541-1030053 GCA_013397865.1 Struthidea cinerea
CCCGGCGGCCGGCTCCGCGGGGGCTGCCCCCGCAGCCCACCATGACCGGGCCGAGGCTGGCCCTCGCCGCCGCGCTCCTCTGCAGCTGCACCTCGCCGGTGGCCGACGCCAACTCCTGGTGGTAAGTGAGGGGAGCCGGCGGCGCCTTTGTCCGCCGCGGGCCGGGGACCGGGACCGTCCGGGGCCGTGCGGCAGCTCCCTGCCCTGCGCCCTCCGCGGGAGCTGCCCTGCCTCCCGGGCTTCTTTCGCAGCAGCTCGCTTCTTTCCAGGTTAACCCCCCCCCCCCTCTCCCCCCCCCCGCCCNNNCTTCCCCCCCCGCTGTCCCTGCCCAGTTTCGGGAGACGTGGGACGCAGCCCCTCTCCTCCAGGCATTTCTGGGCTCCTTTTGTACGGGCTCGCTGAAATGCCGTCCGGGCTTTAGGATGTGGGGAATGCGTAGGGAGTGGATGGGTAAGGTTTCCTACCCGCTGCCAAAAGCCCTGGGAGCAGCCGCGGAGCCCCCTTCCCCCGAAGAGCGGAAAATAGCCTGGCTCAAAGGCAGGCATCGCTCGCTGGCGCTGTGTAAGATAGCTGCTCGCTTTCTTCTGCAGAGAAAGTGCTGAGCTTTCTCTCTGCCCCCTCCCCATCCCGGGTGTCCTCTCTGTTTAAACTCGGGTTACAAACGAACAGTGTTGCTCCCGCTAGAGCCCTGAAAAAGCCTCGCATCTGGCAGAGCCGTGGAGGGAGGCAGCTGACATGAGAAATGCGCCCGGGCTCCCGGAGCGGGGCTGAGCTGGGCTGGGCTGGTGGGGAAAGGTGTCGGGCGCTTCGCGGACGGGGCCTCTCCCTCCAGACTCCCTGGGATGTTTTTCTCATCGTAGGTCTTTGGCCATGAACCCCATCCAGAGACCTGAGATGTACATCATCGGCGCCCAGCCGGTGTGCAGCCAGCTGCCGGGGCTGTCCCCCGGGCAGCGCAAGCTCTGCCAGCTCTACCAGGAGCACATGGTGTTCATCGGGGAAGGGGCCCGCAGCGCCATCAAGGAGTGCCAGTACCAGTTTCGGCAGCGGCGGTGGAACTGCAGCACGGTGGACAACACTTCCGTCTTCGGCAGGGTCATGAAAATAGGTAGGAGCACCAGGCAGTGCCGAAGTACACCCAGCGGTACAGGGGCGTGCTGGGCGCAGGCCGGCTGTCCCTCTGCACCCCTCTCCCGTCCTTCAAATACATATGCAGGAGTCATGAGCCCCATTAGCACGGCCCCTAGAGCTGCCTTTAACGAGCTTTCCCATTCCCTGGTCAGGCGAGTACTGCCTGTCCTGGGTGGTGGCACCAGTGCACCTCCGCCACAGCAGGAGCCAGCTGGGGCAGCGGGGGGCGAGGGGGACACAGGATTTTTTGGGGGGAGCACGGGAAGGTCAGGAAGAGGGGGGGCTGCCTCTGTTTTGTGTTCTTTAAAGGTAATGAGGGAAGAAGCTGGAGCCAGGAACAATGGCCCCGTGTTATCGTTCCCAGCATCTCAGACAGGGAATGCAGCCCTGAGATGTGGGAAATACGGATTCTCCCGGCTTGGAAATTCCCCCCCTTCCCTGTACTGCCACTTTCTGTGTAAACCTAAGAGATTTTTATAATTCCTGCCCTCCTGGCCGTAAGAGGCACATTGGCAGGCCATTGCTGCACTTGAATTGAGGTGTGACCTAGTACATTGTCCCAGCTCCTTTTGAAATGCAATCATCTGATGGCAAGAAACTGAGAAATGGTTTGATATGTCCGACAGCCAGGCCAATAAAGAAAAGGTGTTAAAACAGCCACACACACACGCTCACACTCTCTCACTCTCACAACCCCTGTCTGAAGGTTTTGTTTCCCACCCACAAAGCCAATCATTTACACTGAAGAATCAGAACTATTTCTCGGTTGTGAACTCGAGGGATGGAAAAAGACCTTCAGCTCCTCTACCCCCAGTATTGCTCGCACTTCTTATGGCTTCACTCTCAAAAAAACCGCACAGGCAGCAGGACACCAAGAGATGCATCTTTAATACCTCTGGGGCATTTAGGCGGTAGGGCACCAAAGCCCTGTGATCTCTTCCGTTTGATCCTGAAATTCATGTGCCATCCTGGAGAATTTTAGGGATATTTCTGCATGTGTTACTCAGTCTTGCAGAATTCCTAATTCAGCCCACCAGAGCTACTCTTAATTCCTCCCTTTCTGCCCAGCTCATACCCCAACAATTCTTCTCCGGGGTACTCCCCTGGGAAATGCGTTTCCTGACGCACACTTCCAGTTCCTGTCACACATCCAAGGCATCTGTGCATCCTTGATCTCTCACTTTCTGATAGCAAGAGTGGTGGCCAGATGGGGCTGCATGCAATCCCAGATTGTTAAAACTTGTGCTTTGGGGGATGAAAACTGAAATTTCATCCACCAAAGGAAAAGGACAGAAAATACACCTCCATCTCTCCTTTCTGATGTCAGTCCCTCACGTCTAACGTCTCCTAAAGAACGGTGTAAATTCAAATCCCCAAAGAAATACTTGTGACTCCACAAGGATGCAAGAAAATAGGAATCTCCGTCTGGAGCAATCCTCATTCTCCAGTAGCTTCCTGCAGCTCTAGGTTGGTGCAGTGAGAGGGTCCACACTTGGAGAAGAGAAGTAAGGGGAGAAGTAAGGGTGAACTAAGAGAGCAAAGATCAGAGCTGAAGGATGAAAAGCTGTCAGGAAGAATCCGATGTGTACAGGAAGAAGGAACTAGAGTGGATAGCGGAAGTGGGAGGATTTCTCCTCTCTGAAATGAATTTGATCCTGTTAGTTAAGATTGGGAGTAGATTTCTTTGTGTTTCGGTGAAGGCAGAGGTGGTGTAGGTATGTGATGGGCATGACCATCGGTCCTGTTCCCTCTGTTTGGTTTGTGTGTGTGTGCAGTTGTTTGTTAAGCCCTGCTGTATCTGTAGTGGGAATCTGCTGATGGCAGTGTCTGTGAGGGGACTGCCTGCAGTTGCCCACTCTTTGAAAACCTATCCCGACAGGGCTTTGAAACCATTCTCTGGTCAGTTAGAGCACGTTCAGATGCTTATACTCCAGCACAAGGCTGCTCGAAAGAAAAATGTCACCAAAGGTGTCCTGGGGTGTTCCGGGATCTTTGGTGATTCATGGCTGTTATCTGTGTCAGTGATAAGCTGCTGTGGAGGGAGATGCTGCTTCTCCTCTTTTTTATAGCTTCACCTTCCGCTTTTACATTTTCCTACTTTGTAATGAGTCATTGCTTATCACTTCAGCAAATGTATTTTCCATACTGGGGAAGAAGACAAAGCCTTTCAATCTCTTAGGTTATGCCAGTTATAAAGTCATTCTTCCCTGGGTTCATACTGTGTGTCTGCCTCCTGTTTTCAACCTCTGAGCCCCAAATCTGGACCACAGCCCTTTTTCTGTACTCTGTGCCAGTGGCACGAGAAAGGTCTGGAGACCAGAATATCTGCAAGAGTGCACAGGCATGCCAGATTGTTGTGGAGAGGGAGGGGAAAGAAGATAAGAAGGACCCAGAAGGTGTACAGTGTGCCAACAACCCTCGGCTGCCCACCCACCGATGCGAGCATGGCATACATTACATGATGTCTTGAGCTGCACTAGATTGTGAGAGGGGAGGAGAACGTGACTGGGCCAAAGCCTGGGAGATCTTTGTGAGAGCGTTCACTCAGAAGCCTGGAAGATCAGTTTCCTTTCTCCGTCGCAGAACTTGACTCACCTCAGAAACAGGAGAGCTGGTCGGTCTGCGTTTAATCATTACACCTTCATTTTGTGCTTTTCATGGGAGTGAGGCAGTCCAGTGATAGAGCTTCTGGAGGGGCACCCGGGGCACTGAAGTAGGCTGCTTTGGAGCACTGTTTTCCCCTTGTGTTTGTGTTGTCATGAGACTTGCTCTTAGGTTTTAACTGTGGTTTATTCAATAACAATATCTAATGATGTAAAAAATTATCCTTCCGAAGTTGCTTCCTGTTCTGTCAATAGAGATTTCAGACTGCACATGTGTGTGTATATATAGCTCTATGCATTATATACAGACACATTCCTTACTGCCACATTTATGAGGGGGAGAGGACAGAGCACCCCAAAAGGTCATGTTAGAATTTCCTCGGGGGGAGGAGAGAACATACCTCCTCCGGTGGAATCCTAAATGCAAGGCTGGAGTTTCCAGGTTAGTCCAGTCATTTCTGGAGCCAAAGATCTTATCTCTTCTGCCTTTTCAAATGCTAAAAGGGGAAAAAAAAAAAAGATAGTCATAAAAGCAGAGAACAAAGAGAAATATTTTTTCCTTGTTTTTCTTTGAGATCGGCAAACTTTAGGGTAATGCTTTTAAAAACAACGAGTTGAAACGAAAACTTTTTCATTAAAGAAGTTAAGGCGACACACTTTTGTGTCAGTCTCCGCAGCGGGGTCCGTTCTTCTCCCATCTCCTTCTCGAGCAGCTGCAGAGAGGCGTGCCGCGGGAGCCGAGCCTTGCCGGGGCGCTGCCCACGTCGCATCCTCGGCGGTGCCCCCGAAGGCACGGTGCTCCCCGGCGCGCCGCCGGTGGCAGCGGGCACAGGAGGGCAGCAGAGCTCCGCGGAGCTCCCGCGGCGGGCAGAGCCTCCCGGGCCGCGGCAGCACCGGGCAGGAGGTGTGCGAGAGGGCAGAACAAATTCGGGGCGTAACACCCCCGTCCTTTGAGACGGCAGCACAGAGGTGCAGAACTAGAGTGAACGTTGAGAGGACGAGCAAAAACCCAAGTACTTTTCCAAGTATGTGCTTTATGGGCAGCATGGTGGGGAAAAAAACGCACCCTGCTGTGACTTGTCCCAGCTTCTCCCACCAGCAGCCTCAGCAGCCTCAACAACTCGTGCAGATGCGGGGGCTGCACACTGAGTTATGCTGCTACATCTGACAGGTGGAGATGGTTAAAATATGGACAGTAAAAGTGTAAATCCCAGTGTCTTTTCAGGGACCTCAGTCAGGCTGTAAGGATGCTAAGCACCTGGAGTCATGCAGGCTCTGTTGCACGAGCTGCCACAGTGTGAGGTCCTTTCCTTGCATGTATTTTAATCCCTATAGACAAGGGAGTGCTCTCCTTAAAAGGATGATTGTCCTCAGGGTGTGTCCTCAGGGCTTTCTCCATACAGGTAGGGGCAAATTGGACTGTTATCTTAAAATACCCATAACATGCAAAACAAACCAGGTGAGTAAAAGCTTGATTTTGGGTCCCTTGTGGGCCAGTTTCAGCTGAGTTGCCTGAACTAGGAGTCGCTCCTCTGTATCTCTTGGACCAGGGAGGTTTGGTGAGCATAGTTCTCTTCTAATGACCTGTGAGTAAGGACCTCCCTTCTGTATTGTGTGTCCTGTAGCATTTTATCAGCTGTGTTCCAGAGCAGAAACCCTTGGTGTTCATCTCTCATTTAGGCGGGGGGGGAGGGGGAGGAATAAAAAATCAAAAGTTGTTCTGCTAGGTGGATGCCATTTTCAGCCTCGCCTTTGTCTTGGGTCATTACCACTAAGCTGGTGATAAGCTGCTATTAATTAGAGATTGTCAGCACGTGTGAATTGGAACAAGAGCACACCAAATGCATCAGCTCGGCCCTGCTGAGGGAGCTGGCACTGAGAGCGTCCTGAGCTGGTGATAAACTATGCTTTGAGGATCTGCCCTTAGAAGTCATTAAAATTTGCTTGAGAGCATCTTGCTGGGGTTTGGTGTAAGTAGCCCTTCACAATTAGATTGCTTATTCTAATGAAGCTTTGGCAGTTGTTCTCTTTATCACCTGGAAGCTTGGTGATGAGCACAATGGCTCTGAAGGTGTTGGTTTAGCTGTTTATTTGACATGTGGTGAGTGCAGGTGTGGATTGCCTCCTTGTCCCTCTCGCCCTCTGCAGACACTCGGCACTCCCGGTGCTTGGCCTCATGCAGTGCTCTGGCTGTGCTGGTGCCCCGGTCACGCTGGGGCTGAATCCCTGCCAGGAACACAGAGCTGGAGACCTGATCCAGCTGCTGAGCTGTGTAGGGCATACACTCCAAGCAGGGCAGTCTCTAGTAAACCTGCTAATGGAAAGTCTTTTCATTTATTGTGGTCTACATGGGAGTTTTTACTTCTCCAGCACCGTGGTTCTGCAGGCAGTGGAAGAGCCTCTGCCTTGGTGCTGTAGCGTGAAAATGAGTTTCCTTCACTTTGTCTGCAAATAATTTTCAGCTGACCTTATGTAAACCAAAATAAGTTCAACGAAGAGGAGCCCATAAAGACTGCATGTCCCAATTAAATGAAAGCCATTCCAGAGTAATAATTGGCTTAACCAGAGTGCTCCTTTTGCACAGACCCAACCTCGTTACTTGTTCTTAATGATTATTGGCAAATGCAGTGGCTAAGTCGGCAGCTGTATTTTCAGCAAGTGAACAACCCTCTTGCTGGTTGAGAGTTTCCTCCAGGTGAGAATGAAAGGATAAGTGATGGGGAAAGAGGCTGAGCAGTCCCTGCCTCTGGAGTCGCTCTCCAGAGCGGGATGGAGCCCTTGCGCTTGGCTGTCGCATTCCTTAGTTCCAGTAAATCCCGTGCAGCCTCTCGGAGCACGCCGTGCCCCGCTGTCTGGAGCCTGTTTGCGTGCTCCTGGCTGCGTGTTGCACACGAGATGAGCTCTGCCTGGGGTTAATTTGCTGTCGCCCCTCGCTCCCAGGTAGCCGAGAGACTGCTTTCACCTACGCCGTCAGCGCCGCCGGGGTGGTGAACGCCATCAGCCGCGCGTGCCGCGAGGGAGAGCTGTCCAGCTGCGGCTGCAGCCGCACTGCCCGGCCCAAGGACTTGCCCCGAGACTGGCTGTGGGGCGGCTGCGGGGACAACGTGGAGTACGGGTACCGCTTCGCCAAGGAGTTCGTGGATGCCAAGGAGAGGGAGAAGAACTACGTGAGGGGTTCGGAGGAGCAGGCTCGCATGCTGATGAACCTGCAGAACAACGAGGCTGGTCGCAGGGTAAGAGGAGCGCTGACCCTTTCCTTTTTCTCAGAGGGAGAGTCGGAAGGCTGGAGGTAGCTGGATATCAAATTGCTTGGAGGTTTGATGGGGGATAATCCAGCGATGCCCCAATAAAAGTGTACGGCCACATTTTCCGCACTTTTGTGAATATTACAGACAATGTTGACAGTATTCCAGTTTTACCTTCCACTGCCAGCTAACGCCAGTGAATTTTGGGGTCTGTTGAGATACTGTATGGCAGACATATGCAGACATTTAAGCCCTTTCCAAATAAACAAGGTGCTGTTATGGCCAGTTTTTAAGGTTTTATGTCTAAGAAATCAGCTTCCCAGAGCTCTGAAAGCGACAGGCTGGTGGCGAAAAGAAGAGCGTTTTGGCATGTAGAGTTCTCTTCCACTACTGTCATTCAGATTTTTGGGGACATAAGGCCAGGAGCCTGGCTCTCTCTGAAACCTAGGCCTTGCTCAGTTACCTCGGTACTGGGCACAATAAATAGTTTGTGTTTAGGTGACAAACATTTTCTGAGAAAATTCATGGTTTTGATCTGAGGACCCCTAGAGATGGAGAATCCATCACTTCCCTTTGTAGTGTGCTACCAGCATTAATCACTGGTTCAACTCTGAACCTGATGATCGTTTGAATTTATCTGGCACCAGCTTCCAAGCAGTTCTTTTTCTGACTTTTACAGCTAAATCTAAAACCCTCTTAGTAATCAGAATTTCCTTGGCATACAAGTATTTATCTACTGTAATTTATTCACCATTCTTTCTTGACAGAGTAGATTGAGCACTGAAGACTCGCTCACTTTCAGAGGTTCTCATCAGCCATCAAATCATTTTCCTGTCCCTTTCCAATTTTCCCATACCCCTTTTGCATGCATTCGGTGTATGCACTTTCGCTTTTCACACAATTCCTCTGTCTGTGATTAATAGCCTGGAAGGTGCAGCATCACTCACATGCAGTGCAGCTGTGTAATCCTGCCTCTTTCCAAAAGCAGAACAGGAATACTAGCTCGAACATTTGTGCATTTTCCCCAGGGTGTTTCAAATTTTTATCATTCTTACCTAGAAGTAAGCTTTTCAAAGGTTAATTTTATTTCTAATACATGTTAAAAAATCCCATTAAATGTACTTAGTCTTGCTCTTCTGCACATACTTAACTAATATCCTTAGTTTCCTTATCAATTTTCTGCCCTTTCTTACTTCTAATTGTTACTGAATCATCTTTCCCTTTCCCTTGGATGTCTGTCTTTTCTGCCTGTAATTCCAGCTTCACTTTGCCACCAAAGATCAGTTCTATTTTTTTGGTTGTGAAGTCAATGTGTCAGGTGGAAGCATTGCAAGTACTTCATGGCTCTTTTGCAAAACCAAATCGGGGTAAATTTGCAGTAGGTGAAAAACTGGACTTGAAAGCTGTGTAACTCAGTGAGTTTTGGTTTGGGATTGGGTTTTTTTTTTTTGGCTTGGATGGGCAGAGGCTCTGCATTTGCTTAGAAATGGGGGTGTGTGTGGTGGAGTAGTAGCCTGAATGTGACATTCTTTTCTTCATTACTTGCTCTGAACGTGCTACGTATCTGGAGCATGAACTTGGATTACTACAAATAAATACCCTGCCTAAAGCACGGAGTGGACATGAGGGGTCCAGAGACAGAACGTGCCCCCTGGTCTGAGGTGCCAGCTGAACTGCAGTAACACAGATTAGATGAACACAAGTCATTTTAGATTACATTAAATTAAATGGAAATATAAAGCAGTGTGTAATTAAGCTTGTGGATTAAAAGAAAAAAACAAACCACAAACTCTGATAAACTAAGGGAGCTGGTTAATAAGCTCAGCCGAGGAACTGGATGTGGAGGAGGTCTGGAACTTTTGCAAGTTAAAGATGCTAAAGCCATTACAACTCTGCATGCCAACAAGAGAAAAAAGGTTGTAGGAAGACTATCCAGACCTCACTGAATGAATAACTGCCACAGAATAGACCAAGAGCCTACTAAGAATGGAGGAGAAAAGAAAAGATAGCAAAGAAATAATGAAAAGCTCTGTCTTAGAGGTCAAGAAGTGTAAAGAGGAGGTGAGAACAGTAAAAATCATGCTGAATCAGACCTTGCAAAGGCTAATAAAATAAACAGCAAAAGTTCTTTAAACTTTGCAAATTGGAGGAGATTGGAAGAAAGGAGACAGCCAATGAGGATGGGGCTGAGTCTCAAGCAGAGGAGTTTTGGTACCCAGAGTGAGTGAGTGCTTTGCCTGGGGCTGGAGTTGGAGTGGGGGGCATTGGATATCTCAGAGGAAAATAGGAAATAGTTTGAGAAGACTTTTCCAAAGGTTGATCACACAATCATTTAGAACATCACTGATTTTCTCAAAGCAGACGATCTGATAGGTCTCATTTTTGTGAACTTCAGTGAAACGTTTGAGGTATTTCCCACATGGGAAATTCTTGGTTAAACTGGGAAATATAATGAAAATTGCAGTAGCTGTGAGATGGACAAGAAACTGGTTCAAGGAAAGATGTCAGTAAGTTGTGTGAAAGAATGTAGCTTGATTTTAATGGAGCTTGATTAGCAGAGCTCATCAAGGACTTGCCCCTAGTATTTTTGTTTCTCAGCCTCAACACCAGCATTAGGAAGGGGCTGATGACCTCTGGTGTCGGTGCAAAGGTGGCAAGGTGTTATGACTACAGAGGGGAATCTGAATTTTGTACAGCAGCTAGTGACACTCAGTAAAACAGCATTGAAGCCCATCACCCGAGCCCTTGTATGAAATACCTCTTTAGTCGGTAGGAAAAGAGTAGGAAAGAATTGGTGGCAGCAGTCGGCTGCAAATGACTGCAGATGTAATGTGGCTTGGAAGGTGGTAAATATCCTGTAGCACACTAGACATAAGTCTTTTTCTACAACATGGGGAATACTAATGCCATTGTATTAAGCTCTCGTGAGGCCCCAAAGTATTGTATGTTCTCATATTCCAAGTAAAATGACCTCAGAGTAGAAAAGCCTTGTTAGGGCTGACCCAAGGGATAGGAATCTTTTCTAAAGAAAGTGGGCTAGAACAGCTTGCCATATTTAACCTAGTAAAGTGAAAGTGGAGAGAGGATATGACTGATGTCTGTGTTTGTGGGAGAAATAATAGGGAAGGAAAAGTACTTTTTAAGCAAAAGGCCAATTTGGCACAATAGCAAATGGGCATAAAGTAAATACACATAGGCTGGAAATCAGAAAAAGATATTTTACTGTTGGAATAGCAATCAGAATAATTAATGGTGGCTGAAAATGTAATTGCTTTTAAAAGGGCATCCTATGCATTTAGGGAAAACGTTACTTGAAGCAGTGCCCACAATAGCGAGAGATCATAGTTAATAACCCAGGAGGTCCTGTCTCATCCTGCATTCCTAAACCTCTGAGATACTGCTTTTGTAAGTAGCAAGGTGCATATGTAACTCCACGTTCCCAGAAGTTTATGCTGAAAGAAAGGACTGCTGGAGACCCGGCAGTGAGCACTGCAGAGTGACCACCAGCTGCCATCCCACTGCAGCCCTGCCCTGCTGTCACGGCCAGTGTTTCAGCTGATACCTCCTGATCTATAGGCAGATTTTTGGCATGTCCCTTCGCTCAGCTTCCTATGGCTGAGAAAGTTCTCCTTGAATCCTGAGGAGCTCTGGTGGCAGGAGAGAGATTGTCCCTTCTCTCCGTGGTTCTCAGAAGGAGCTGGGGGGGGACAGGAGGCAATCAGAGGTCTTTTATCTCTCAGGCAGTGCTGACCCCGTCACCCCTTCACTCCACAGTGGAGTCCTTGTGCTGGTGGCTTCTGGCTTTATTGCTCTTGTTTGTTTGTCTTTGGCTGTTATCTCAACACATCCTTTCCTTCCATCTGTATTTTTCTCCCAACTGGTCTCCGTTACCCTCTCTTGCTTCTCCCCACTCCTTATCTGTCGCTCTGTCTGGCAGACTGTGGCAGTCAGTCCTTCCACGCTGTTTACCCAGTCAGCATATGGCAGCCCTCAGTCATCAGTCACTCCAGCCACTGCCAGGAGAGCCTGCAAGGGAGTCTGGCTAATTGACCACGTAGGAATTACCCATTAATTCTCTTCCTGTTCCCATTCCTGCAAAAAAGAATTGGAAGAGAACTTGGGCTTGTGGAAAGGGGCTTTAAGCCTTTCCATTAGAGGCATTTTCAACCTGTTTAAGTGGCATGGCCATCGATCAGATCCTGCCCTCAGAACTGCATGTGGGGTCTGTTATTCTTTACCTTGACCCGAGCCTGGTCGGAGAGGAATTCTCCAATTTCCTCTGCTTTCTCCTCATCTGGGCAGCAAGGGGGGACAGTGGGAGAGTCACTTAGCAGCAGAAGCTGTGGCTGCCTCCACAGGACGTGGGTGGTGGGAGCGGTGGGGGCTGAGTGGCACCATGCTCACCTGTGATAACCGGTAGCACTGGCCTTCCCCAGAGCAGCTACTGCCCACATGGGCGAAACAACAGATGTTTTGAGCATCAGTTGCCTAAAGCCAAGTCAGAGTGAACTCATTCCCATGACATTAACTGAGGGGGATTGAGTTGCAGTGTTTTTCTAAAGGAACAAAGCCCAGGATTAGGAAGAATCATAATACTTTATAAAAACACGTGCAAGGGCAAGGCAGGCATGAGTGGCCTGGGATTTGACAGAACCATACCCAAAGAGTGCTAACACAGGCTTGTAACAAGCAGGCTGGCAGTGCAGTGAGGATATAGTAAGTGTCTGGGGCTCAGGAAATTCAGCTGTAGCCTGTCTGGTCATAGTGCAGCAGGAATCCTTAAGTAACGGTGTGGTTGGTCCTCTGCAGTTGTAGTTTGATCCAAGACAAGTGCTTAACTCCCAGCTTGTAGCTGTTACATTGCGCCGTGAGGGATTGCCTCAGTAAATTGAGCTCTGAGGAGCAGAACTAAAGCTTTTCTGTTTCAAGGACTCACTCCATTGACTTTCTCAGGAGCTGGATTGGCCTCCATGTGATTTAGCCATTAAGCCAAATTGAATCTTCACTAGCTGTCAAAAGCACTAGACTTTAGTTAGGCAAGGAGCAACCAGTTGTTGTAGGAGAACTCTGACCTCTCGCTGCTGGTCCAGAACGTTGTTGTAGGCAGAAGGTTTTGCTTGCAGTATGCTCAATTGCCTTAATCACCTTGGCACGTGAAAGCAGAGAGCCGGGAAGCTTTCTTCTGTGTCAGCGAGTGAGGCAGAAAAGAAACCTCTGTGTTTGGCTGCTTTTTTTCCAGCAGAAAACCTGGCTGGAAGGCACATCGCCATCTCTTTCAGAGCACCCTGTTTTGTTCTCGTGTTCCTTGCTCTCCCCCACCAGATACAGCTGGTGGTAATTTCGCAGCTGATGCCAAACATCTCCGCTTGGCATGCGGGATCTGGCAAAAGCACTGCAGGATGCAGGACGGTCTTGGGAGAACAGATGTGAGCCTGATGGGGAGATGATGAGGAGCCAAGGGCTGGGGGATCAAGCTGCTGTAACATGGAGCAGCTCTGATGGCCAGGGGATGCCCAGCTCTTGCTTTGCACTCTGTCGGTGCCTGAGAGCTGACAGGATCTCACACGGCGTTGTGCTTTTGTACCCGTCTCTGAAACGAATGGGAAGAACAAACCCCACCTGCATTTCAGATGATTCGCCTTGGTTTTTATTTCTCAGTATTTCTCTCGCCTCCCAGCTAGTGTGGGGAGGAGGAAGAGTAGACACCATTCCCCTTTACATCCTCTGCTTGCTCTGATGAGGATTTTACACTCACTGCCCTGAATTTTCAAGACTCTTTGCTAACTTTGATGCCGGATTTCCAGGGGTATGGTGCATCCGCAGCCCCCGCAGGCTCCTGAAAACGTAGCTGGAAGTGTCTGGGAACAGACAGCATGGAAAGCTCGCGTGTGCTCCTGAAATCCTGGCTCTTCTGCCTGGCGACAGCCTTGCTAGTGGAGGGAGCCGGGCACGAGATGGCGCAGGAACGCAGCGAGGGCTCCCGGCTCAGCCCCGCGCTGCCGGGGCACGCCTGGTGAGCACCTCGAGCTCCCTTCCCGGGAGATGTGCCCGTCCTGTGCTCCACCACCCCTGCCTGCCTCTCTCTGGACACTGCCCCGGGACGAGCTGCTCTCGGGAGAGAGGAAGGGAGAGGGTGTGGGCCCGTGGATTTATTTCCAAAGGATGCAGATGTGTCCCTGTAACGATAGTGTGGGTTCCTGGTGCGGGTGGTAGGAAATGGGCTGGTGCCCAGGTGTTCCCTTTCTGCAGCACTGAATGGAAAAAACGTGCCACACCGTGGTGGTCTGTGAGGTGGGGAATTTCCAGAGTCCACGCAAAGAGGACTTCTCTTTTTCTCCTGCTCTTGACCCTGCTGTCAAGCCAGAAATCTGCCAGAGGGAAAGAAGGTGGGGTGAGGAAGTTGTGTTTTGCAGGCAGCGTGACCAGAAATAGAAATATTTAGGGAACAGGAACACAGCAGTCGCAACTGGGGGAGGAGAAGACCTTTGTCTCTTCTGAAGGGCGAAACAACAGAAATTGCGGGATAATCAAAGCGGTTCTGAAAGCGCGATGAATTCGTTGTAATTAAGCCAGCTGCCAGTGCAGCAGGAATAAACACAGCTCTGCCTGATTGCACTTCTTTCCCCACAGGCCGTGTACAAGCTGGCAGACGTGGCCTGCAAGTGCCACGGCGTGTCGGGCTCGTGCAGCCTCAAGACCTGCTGGCTGCAGCTGGCTGACTTCCGCAAGGTGGGCGACCTGCTGAAGGAGAAGTACGACAGCGCCGCGGCCATGAGGATCAGCCGCAAGGGCAAGCTGGAGCTGGTGAACAACCGCTTCAACATGCCCACCCAGGAGGACCTGGTCTACGTGGACCCCAGCCCGGACTATTGCCTCCGCAATGAGACCACCGGCTCCCTGGGCACGCAGGGCCGGCTGTGCAACAAGACCTCGGAGGGCATGGATGGCTGCGAGCTGATGTGCTGCGGACGGGGCTACGACCAGTTCAAGAGCGTGCAGGTGGAGCGCTGCCACTGCAAGTTCCACTGGTGCTGTTACGTCAAGTGTAAAAAGTGCACAGAGATCGTTGACCAGTATGTCTGTAAATGAAAGGAGCCACCAAAGCAACAAATTTATATTATATAAATCTATATAAATATATTTTATATTTGTATAAATAAACAGATGATGATAATAATAATTAAAGAAGCTTATTTAAGAGACATTTTGGTTTTGAAATTTCCCCCATCAGCACAGCTAATTTGACGTTCCTTCAGTTCTGCTGGGGAATCTGTCTTTGGGTGCATCTGCCCTGGGATGTTTCAGTCAGGGTGAAGAAGCTGAGGAGGTGCTGGCAAAGCGCACCAGCACGTGCTATTTCATTACAGAAAGAAAGCCAGTGAGAAGAGGAGGGGGTTCTTTCTTCTCTCTGATCAGTAAATCATTGCATTTTGCAATAGTTACTGCACACTACAAATTACAGCCAGACATGGGCGAGTCCTAGTTATTCAAATTTCAAATCCTGCACTGGGGAATTTGGAACTGATTCTCGGTCCCTCTAAAGGGCTTTGTCTCATTAGAGGGAAGGTTAGCTAAGGCTACGAGGGTATGGCTTAAACTCCACAGTCTTGTAAACCATTCCTGGATGCTCCCCAGACCACAGTGGGCTGGAGGAAAGTTCGCAGGCTGCTGTTGTGAGGAGGGAAGGTTCAACCTGTGGCTGACCAGTGCATAGCCTGGGAGTGCCCCTGAAGCCAGCACCCAGCTCTTCTGTACCACCTGGGCCAAGGGAAATCTGCCCAGCTCAAACCCCACGGCTCTGTGTGTGAGGGATTTTTTTTTCTTGTCCTTTTAATCCCATGCTGAAACTTAATTTTTCACTACAGAGGAAAAGCTGCCGGTGCCAGGGATGTTTGCAGAGCATATTTTGTCAGTGGAAAGATGCACTGCACACACACACACACCCGCACATGACCGCGTAAGCACTCCTCATCCTGCTGCCTGTTCTCCTCTCTGAAGTGGATGCAGGTGGTCACCTTGTTCAGCTCTACTAAATCCTCCTCACCACCAGCCCAGTTGTATAGTTTAACATTAAATGCCCCTCAATGACATTTCTTTTCCCTCTGTTGCTTGTGTAAATGCGTGGTTTTGTTTTATTCCTTTGGTGAGGTCCTTTTATTTTGCCGCTCTGTGTTTCAGAGGGCGGGGGCCGTGCGTTACATTAACCACAGGAACGTGTGCTCCCAGAGTGTGGGTGCATGTTCACCCATGGAAGTCTTTTCTATCTTTTTCCTTGGTAATAAAAGACCATAATAAAACTGTACCAGGGCAGAAGGCATTACCAAAGTCTGCTAATCAGTCTTACCACATTGGGATTTTAGTACAGTCCAATTCCTAAAGCAGGGAGCAAATGCTGTTTGTAGGACGAGACATTTCCTGTACCTCTCCGCGTCTGCAGAGTTTATTTGCAGTCAGAACAATCAAGAAAAGCCAATTCCCAAAATACAAGGGTTTGCTAATATACATCCCCTTTGTTACTGCCATTGCAAGGGTGTTGGGGTTTTTTTCCCTGTAAATTTTAAAATGCTCAGAATATGCCAATAAGCAATGAGCCAGTCATGAAGATTATTATTTTTATATTAAACCTCTGTTTCTTATAAAACATTGCAGTTTTACAGATTCCACCATTTCAACCACCAGAGCAGAATTTATGTGTACCTTTCATACTTCAAATATTTGAGGACTCCAGAAAAGCACAAGGAAGAGAAATTATGCTTAATAATTAGGAGCTGTTGTTTTTTTAAACCAATGTGTCCAGTTTTTATTTTATTTTTTTTAATCCAACAGGCAATATATTTGCTGGCATCCCAGAATGCAGTTTTTTGGAATATAAACAGTGGCCTAGATTTACTTTATTATATAAAATCCAAAGCCAGTGGTATTGTAATTCAAAGTAACGGAAATAGTTTTCCATGCATGGAAAAAATGTGAGTGCAGTGGCCTGATCCAGCTCCCATTAAACTTCAGTGGGAGCTGGACTGAGCCCAAGGTTGGATCAAATGTGTGAGCTGTTCACTCCTGGGATACTCTGCTTCTAGCCCAGTAATAAAATTCGCTGTACCTTGGACACATCTGAAAAAGACCTTTCCTCCCACCACCCTCACCTCATGTTCTTGTCCATCCTTATTGGATCGGTGCTTGAAAGTGTCAGCTATTTGTATATGACACCCTCAGGCATTGTTAACGTGTCTAATAGTTCAAAATTACTTCATCTGGCCTTTCTGATAAAGACCACACATTTCAGGGGGTCACAACTCTCCCTGCGGTTTGGCACCACAAATAATTTTGTGGGTGTAAACAACTTTGGGAGCGGAAAAGTTGGCATTGTTAGGGCTGCTATTCATCTGGGTGTCCCTGGATATGTCCTTCTTTTTCCACCTAGAATGTTGTCTGGATGGAAAAAAGATGTTTTTTGGCCTTTTGTCCCAGCATTCCAGACCTCTGGCAGCCTGGTTGGAGCCAGCAGTTCCTACTGGACTGGGACCTTATAGCCATAGGAGAGAAGTGACCATTAGATTTCTTTCCTCCCCCTTTTTTTCACAAGACCCAGATTTCAGTATTTTAGATTTTCTGGGAATTCTGTATGCAAAAATGTGATCCCACTGAACTCTACTTCAAACTTAATTTCAGTGGCGCTCACACGTGAAAGAACCTCCATAGGGCGGTAGTAAGTATGAAATGAGAACGCAGCCAGATTGGTTTGATGCAAATCCAGAGGAAGTCAAAGAAAGCTGCAGCAGAACTGCTGCTTTCCTATGGAAGTTAAAAAGTGGTGGATTTTAAGTTGTGCCTTGTTTGATGCACAAAGTGATAGAGAGGGATATGGGGCTGGGAGCTACGCTTAATTCTGACCTCTGCCGATAATCTGCTTTGCAATTTTCAAACAGTTACTTAATTTCTTTGCATTTTAGCCACCAGCCTCCTTCTGCATAAAATAAGGAGCAGGATACCTCCTTTTTTCTGTAAGGCTCTTTGAGAAACATGGCTGAAAAAAGTTTAATTGAAGGCCTAGGTTCGCTGCTCATTAACTCTGGCAGGCAGACAGCTGTGTCCACATTGGGGGGGGGGACACTCAACTGGGCACAGAGAGGCTCAGCAGCACCTTGCAGGGTCGGAGGTGGTTGCTGGGGGGCTCAGCAGGAGCCTCGGAGGGTCTGTAGCAGCAAAGCATGACTCTGGCACAAAGCCGGAGGAAGGGCTGTGCTACAAAAGAGAGGTCAGCTCAGGGCTTGTTTATTTATGGGTACTGGAGATCTTGTAGCTAAAGTAAGGCTTAGGGAGCTCAGCCTGGCTTCTGCCTGCTCAGATTCGGGTAAGATGCTCACACAATACACTGGTACACACCGTGGGCTGGCACCTGGCTGCCACATTCCAACCCCGAAGTCACCGCACTGCAAGGCTGATCGAAGTGGCCACCCTTAAGTCGAGTAAAACTAAAATACTTTGGGCTTAAAGGCACTGTGCAAGTACACTGTTACTGCAAGTCGGTGAACATGGGCTCCTAAACGGAGCAGAACAGGATGCAAATCTGTCATCATTTTCCAACTGGCAAGTACTGCCTAAGAGTGGGAATGAATGAGGCTGGGGTATGCTCTGCTGCAAGGTAAGCTAAGCAATGGCTGATCCCAGAACAGAAACTTTCAGCTGAATTTAATCATGCTAAAAAGAAGGTGGCAGGGTTGTGAGAAAATTTAAGTGAACCTTTAAACACTGCTGAACTTCAGGCCATTTGACTCAGTTGGAAGCTCCCATTCTTTGTCCCCCAAAAGTCTGTGCCTGCTGAGAGCTCAGTGTAACAGAGCAGCTGCTGGCTTCTGCAGCTCAGGAAACAGCCACACCGAATCCCAGACATGCAGCACTGGTGTTACTTACACCTTCTGTATGGACCAAAGTTTTGTAGCCCTAGCAAAGCACAAATGAAGCAGATCTTGTTCAGTCATATGAAATCAAACATGCAGGAGTCTCTCTGCTCACTTGACCCCATCCAGGGAAAAGCCTAGTAGGTTTCAATTACACTGTGGGAGCAATTCCTAATCACCTGTGGCTACAGAAATATAGACAGTATTTTCATCTGCTGACACAGCCAGAGAACATCCCAAGGAGACCTTGGGAAATACCTTCCAGTGACTGCAGGGCACTTCTCAAGTGTCTGTCACAAGGCTTTTCCAGAATCAGCTGCTTATATGGTCATTAACTTTCATTTAGCTTTTGTTTCACTGCATTTCAGGTTAAATAGTTCCTAGCAGATACTCTATGAAGTCAAGTTCACTGAAGGGCCGGCTCTGAAGGAGCTGTCATAGGACAGACAGAAGATGTGAACATAATATCAGATCCACTTCTCACGGGCAGACTGGGGCTATGTCTAATCCCTGGGACCCAGAGATGCATCCCATCTCCTTGGTGCAGATGTGTATCCCGGCCATATTCTGACTCCCTGGCACCAATACCCTGTGTGCAAGGGCTTATGGATGCAGAGGCTGCTGAGTGGGTAGCCTGTCCCAGCTCCAGGCTTTGGGACCGGGCCACATCCTGAGCATACCAGCTCTGAAGTCTAAATATAACCAGCTCAAAGATAAGCAAAGATTAGATTTCCATGCCCAACAGAACATGTGCCAGAAAGGACAAAAAGAATCATCATCATCAGCAGTTATAAATCCCCAAATAATAATGAACCCCCCAGTATGATACAATGATCACAGCATGCTCATGCGTTCCATCCATCAGTCTTCTCCTGCAGCACCTGAAGATGATACTATTCTCTCTTGTTTCTTAGTTCTGTTTAAATGACAGTTGAAATCTATTTTTCTTTGCATTAGAATTCAGAAAGGCATGACCTACATGACAGCATTTCCTTGAAGACAGAAAGAGAGAAAGGGGGAGCAAACAGGGTCAGGAGTTCTGCCTGTGAGCAGTGATAACACGCAGCAGCCATAAAAAGAACTACTAAATACGGCCCTGTGACACTGAGTTGGACACCTGCCCTAAGTGTCCCAGTTACCTCTCCACGTTACCCACCCAATGCAAGCTGGCTCTGATGTTCCCCCCGACCCCCAGTGCTGGCAACAGTTCCAGCTGCTTGGAATGTGGTGGGTGCAGCAGGCACCAGTCTCCAGCAGCATGACTGGGAGTGTGGGGAGGGTGGAGGCCCTTGGGGATTCGGGAGGAGAGGAAGACTCTGATCTTCGCTGGGAGGCAGGGAGACTGCAGTACCTCCCCAGGCCCCTTCCCCACTGGCGCTGTCACATGTGGCAGCTGTCCCGGGGAATTCAGAAGGGAGCTACTCAGGTGTATTTGCCAATAGAGGTGAAGCAGTGTAAAGGCTTGCAGCAGCAACACACGTCCTGAAAAAAAAGGTCCAGGCTCTTCCTTACCCTAAGGCAGTTTTATTCTGAATCATCATTTGTCTTATGGCTCTTCCTAGAGTGCCATATCGCTGTGTCAGCCCTTCACAAGGCTCCCAGAGCATCGAGATCACGCGGGATGGGCAGGATGAGGCATTACCATGCAAGGACAACACTGCCTTTCAGGGGAAAAAAATTAAAAGATGTGGGGTAGACCCAGTGCTGGAGCAAATTGTAACCCTGTCTTGTCCACAGCCTCAGGGAACTGCAGAAGTGCTCAGCATCTTCTTGGGCTGAGGAAACATCTAGACCAGCTTTAGAGTGGCAGCTCTCTGCAATTCACTGTGATGATTCTGGCCAGTCTCAGTTTCATTTGCCACAGGCGAATTTGTTTTCTCTTGCTTGGGAGCAACAGAGTTAACGTGTAATGACCCGCCAACTTCCACAAATCACAGGGCTGTGTATATAGGACAAACACATTCTGAGGGAATTAAGGCAAGGAACATTTTATTACTGCTACATTTTCTAGGAATCATCTGTAAATGCCCGGGCTGTATATAACTCTGTTTTTGAAAATGTGTTTTGCTGTATTGCAGAGCACAGCTTTGCTTTTTGATTTCCAGGCTCCTGAACCAGAATAAACTGCCCAAATTCCTTTCATTTAATATTCATTGAATCAGTATTCCTATTTCATTTTCCCTCTCGTGGCTGCGTACACATTAAATTACGGTGACAGGAAATGACAGATAAAAACGACATGCAGTTTTTACATGTATTTTTCGTCAATGAGGCTCAAAATATTTGAAAATCATTAGCGCCATTTTACAGGAGAAATCCTGAAAGACAGGGCAGGAAATACTTCATCCGACAGGCACGGGGTGGAGCTGGAGCAGCCACTGCAGCTGCTACTCCCCGTGCTGCTGCTGCCCAGCGGCTGTCAAAACACATTTTGATTGATGGGAGCAACCGTAAGTACATGTAAGAGTGCAACTGTAATGTTCAGTCACTACCTTGCTCCCTTCACAGCAACAAGAACTTTAATGAATGTGTGAGATGGGACATATTTTAAAGGAGACAATAGGGAATCATACTTTTATAAACAGAGTATTAAGGAAAGGGCAGGATGTATTTATTGTTTGTGGGTATTATGGATCAAAACAACTAAAATATTAATTTGTAGGGATAATTTTGCTTCCATTAGTTATCTCATTCACACTCACCGGTTTGAGCTAAAATTTCTGGGTGTGGGGACAAGTGTGTTGATTGGAGCATGGCTCAGCAAAGCACTGAAGTACATAGAGCCACACAAATTACAGACAGGCTCTGCAAATCATACAGTTATTCTCCCTGGCAATTGCTAAGATTGTCCTCTAACACAGTAGTGTTGCCTTTGTGTTTTGACTGGTCTCAGTAAACCATGCAGGTGTAGGGTTTCCACCATTTCCCCCAAGGACGCTATTTCGGGAGGCGAAATCTCCACGTCACGTAGGTTTTCCTGCTGCTCTGCCAACACCTCCCATTCCTTAACAGGGCAAGTTCTTGCTCTCTTTGGTGCTCCCCCTCCGTGCCTCCACGCCAGACACGGGCGTTTGGGCCCTGTCCCCTGAGCCAGGCTTCCCAGATGCCTCCTGCCACATCAGCCCTGGGAACACTGTCTGGTTATCACCATCCTTCTGGTCTTGTACCAGCTGGGGCCTCCCCACCCGGTGCCATGCCTGGAGCAGGCAAGTCAGTCCCGAGCACGGAACCCCATCCAGCGGGGCCTCTTCCCCCTCCTGCAGCTGCCCTGGACACGGGGGATGTCCACACCACAGAATCACAGACCGGGTCAGGCTGGAAGGGACCACAGTGGGTCATCTGGTCCCGCCTCCCTGCTAGAGCAGGAACATCCCAGAGCACATGGCACAGGATTGCACCCAGAAGGTTCTGGAATATCTCCATAAAGGGAGATTCCACAACCTCTCTGGACATTCTGTTCCAGTGCACAGTCACTTGAAAAGTAAAGAAGTTAGTTCTTCCTCGTATTCAGGTGAAATTTCCTGTGCGTCAGTGTCTGCCCCTTGCCTCTTGTCCTATTGCTTGGCATCACCGAGAGGAGTCTGGCTCCATCATCTTGGCACCCCCCTTTAGATACTTATAGACATGGATGAGGGCCCCTCCCAATCCATCTCTTCTAATGCAAAAAAAAATTAGATTTCAACTGTAATTTAAACAGAGCTAAGAAACAAGACATTATAGTAACAGCTTCGGGTCCTGCAGGAGAAGACTGATGGATGGAACACATGAGCATGACGTGATCATTGTATTATAATGGGGGTTTTATTATTGTTATTTGGGGATTTATAACTGCTGATCATGAGTCTTCTTGTCCTTTCCGGTATGTGTTCTGTTGGGCACCTTCCCCGCAGTGAGCTGTGCTGTGCCCGGGTGGCTCTGGGCCGTTCCCGCAGGTGGCCTCTCTGTCATGGGAGTGTTGGGTGCCAGGGAGCTTCCCGTGACACCGACTCTGATGGGACAGGGCGACGCTGCCGCCTGCTCCGGGCACCCAGCAAGGGCGCAAAGAGGAAGCCCCCTCCAGCCCGGAGGCCATCGCTGGGGGCTGGAAACTCCATTCTTTGCCAACCCCCGCCGTTCTTTGGCCACAGCAATCCCATGTAGTGCTACAGGCTGGGGACAGAGTGGCTGGAAGGCCCGTTGGAAAAGGACCTGGGAGCGTTGGTCAACAGCTGGCTGAACATGAGCCAGAGTGTGCCCCGGTGGGCAAGAAGGCCAATGGCATCCTGGCTTGCATCAGGAACGAGAGCAGAGTCTTAAACTGCGCCAGCTGAAGGCTTAGTTTGGACATTAGGAGGAAGTTCTTCACAGAAAGGGTGATTAGACATAGGAATGGGCTGCCCAGGGAGCCGGTGGAGTCGCCGTCCCTGGGGCGTTTAGGCAAGAGTGGACACGGCCCTCAGTGCCATGGTCTAGCTAACACGGTGGTGTCTGGTCGCGGGTTGGACCCGAGGACCCCAGAGTCCTTTCCCCACCGATTCCCGGCAGGGAGGGGGATGACCCCGGCTCCGGCCCCCGCTCGGCTCTCGGTGCGGCTGCGCGGCCGCGGCGCCGCCTCCCTCCCTGCGCGGCCGGGCCGGGCCGGGCCCGCTCCGCGTC
>VZTI01004092.1:1030391-1073691 GCA_013397865.1 Struthidea cinerea
CGGCGAGCGGAGCCTGCGGTCAGGGAGTTCGCTCTGGGGCACGGCGGAATTGCCGGCTGCTGGAGGAGGCTTTGGGCCAGTGGAGCGCTCTAAGTGGGTCAAGAGCACCGTAAGTGGGTCTTGTTGATAGCCTTCCGTGCACTTGTTGCTTGTCAGGGCAGGGAAATCTGCTGCTGCGCCTGAAATCTTCTTACAGAGGCTATATAAATAATAATTCCTCCGCTTGCACAATATGGGAACCTTTTTTTTTACAAGCAAAGTGTTTTTAAGTGCGTGTATCTATAAACACTGGAATTACCAGCAGCAGATAACGTAATATAAATATTTGATATTAGAGTAACCACAGTTTGGATATTGTCAAGTGGCATCTGAAGAAACTTTTTTAGAAGTTGGTTTGATTTTTTTTTTTTTTCTTGAGAGAACCAGGTATTCATCTCTTGTTTGCTTGGGATGCACAACAAAGACATTTAAACGTATGGTAATCGCCTGGAAGACAAAGAAGAGATGACAGCTGTTGTTCTTTACTGGGGTTTTCAAGCAGTGTTAGTTTGTTGTAGCCTTACAAGTCAGTTGATTTTGTGGCATCGGTAGATGTGTGGGCATTTGTTTTGAGAAAACCATTAATATTCAGTTATAACTTTTTTTTGTCATACGGGCTTTGTCACTCTGTGTATGTAAACCATCGTGCACTTGTCACATAGCAGAAAAGCTTTTAGATCTTACCTCTTGTTTAAAGAAACTTTGTGTTCTTCATGCAGCATTGAAGTTTTTCAGGCAATTGAATTGTCTTGTGTATCACAACCGTGTTGTGTATTTTTAAAAATGGATTGAGTTTTACGAAACTGGCCAGGTCCTGTGGGCAAACCCTTCTCGTCATAATCTGGTTTCAAGAGTTGATGTCTTAGAGTGTAATTTAAACTCTTGTTTTCACTCCCTTGCTGTAGTCAGTGTTGCGGAGTATTGAATTTCTGGCCCCATCCTGACTCTGGTCTTCACAGATCTGTTCTGGAAGTCCGTGAACAGCTCTGTGTTGCACTTCACTCTCAGTATTGTTGTAAAAATCCTCAGCTTTCGGAGGCCTTTTTGTAGTATTTCAGTGTGGAGGTGCTTGTTTGCTGCAGAACCCTAGTGAGACTACTTCAAATTGGTGGTAGCTGCTGTAACAGAGAAAAATATGTTTGTGGTCGACAGAAGCGTCATGGAATTATGGGTGCAGCACAATCGTAAAACATGGCCAGTTTTCCTTGTTGTCTTTGGCTATGACCTACTCTTGTTTATAGGAGAGAGGCAGTTTGTGTTTTGAGTTTATTTTTTTTCTTTTCCTGTAGGGTTGCAAGCCAGTTGCAGTTAAGAAGATTTCGTGCTGTGGTCCTTGCATTAGAGGGATAACTTACAAATAATGTGTAAACTTCATCTGTTCTGTGACACTTAAACCTATATGAAGACTATAAGTGTGTGTTAGTAGGCAACTTAAAAAGAAGGTCATTGTTGTGTTGGAAGTGTAAGATTAGTTGATAAAATACAGAAACAACTGTCTGAGCTGACAACTAAATATGGTTGTGAATAAGGTTGTTGGCAGCTTTGCTGTTGAAGCCATGGAGGATAGTTGCTCATGTGGAGAACTGAATCAGAATAAGTGATGGAGGAGCTAAAAGCTGCATCCCAACTCAGCCCAGGTTTTCAAAATGATGCTTTCTGAGTGTAAATCAGATATGAAAACATAACGTGGTGTGAAGGACAGGAGTGTATTTTTGGCTTCTTCAAGCAAAACCTTTCATGGTGAAAATTTCTTCAACAGATTCTTATATATTATATGTATATTCTCAAATATAGATTTAAAATGCGATGGGTATAGGAGCTTAAATTGTCTTAAAGAGACAAGAGAGCCAGATCCATGGGGCTTTCCATCACCCTGTTAGCCCAGTCTCTGCCCTGATGGCGTTGGACCAGTGCTGTTGAACTGGTGACGCTGCTACGAGTTTGTCTAAGTGGCTAGTGACCAGTGGTTTTGGCAACGTGGGTGAGATTCAGACTGGAAGGCTGACTCCTGGACACACAGGATTAAAAGGCTGGGCTTTGGAAAGCCTGTGCTTGCTCTAGGCAAGCGTTTCTGTAGATCTGTGGTGAAGGAAAATTAATGGGAATTGGCAGGGCATGTAATGCCAATGATTTTAATGCTTGGATCTCTGCTCTTATCTCATGTCTTCAGTTTCATGTTCAAGGAGCTGTGTCAAGCATTCATGTACGAAAGATACTCAATATTAGGCACTAAAAATTTTGCAAGTTTTACAGGTTTTGGATTGCATAACCGTATTGTCCAAGACACTGTGCAAAGCAACAAGGCTTGCTTTCATCCGTGGAGATGCTGTTTGTGCATGAGGAAAATCTTGATAAGGAAACTTCAGGAGGTCGTGGGATTATTATGCCATCAGCAATTCAAATCCTTGAACAGAAGTAGTTCTGAAATGGAAATAGCAGTTTTGAGTATTTATGATTTGAAAGTGTCTGTCTGAGTCATTCAGTGAATTTTCTGACAGACGGTGTTGGTAGATTTGAAAAGACGTTACACAAGATAATGGTGGTGATTATGAAAAAGTATTTGGGACAGTGTTTAAGGGGAGGACTGTTATTTTAGACTGTATTGTTTTCTGATAGAACTTTCAAATGCCTTGTCTTTTTACAAGACGTATTTCAGCTGGTTGTGCTTAACGTGGTGGCTGTCTGCCTCTGCGTTTTAAAGCACTCTGTCAAGACAAGTTTAACAAAGAAACCGGTTTTCGAAATTTAAGAATATGGAAACAAAGAAGATACTAGTTCTGATTCTTCAGGAAACTGATTTCTGAAAACATTTTTAACTTTCACTTATTTATTTGAATATGCTTCTACTACTGGAACATTTAACTTGAAGTAGGGTGCTGCAGATCAGTGTGTAAACTAATAAGGAGCAGGGAGTGAGTTGTTTTCACATAGTTCCTGTTACAGAGCTTTGAAGAGAACAACCCCCTGCCTTTTGTGTTGTGGAGTGAGAGATTCAGGCTTTTACCATCATGTAACTGTAAAACTCAACTTGCCCAGTGGTTACGTGTGTTTTCTGGAAAGTTTGTCTCAATGGTTTGACGTGAAAATATAATCTTAATCCAGTTTGAAGGTGAACCTCAAGGTTTCCTTCGAGGACAGGGTGACAGACTTTCTGTTTCCAGAGGCTGTTCACCACGTTGGGATGTGGCAGCTGGTGTGGTGATAAGCAGGCAGCCTCTCTCAGGAAAGGAGGTGTCACACAGCTTATGCTGTTGCTACTTGATTTGAGAAATAGCAAAGAACTTGAAGTTAAGGTGCTTAGAAATATGAAAAGCAAATATTATATGTCTAAATAGCATTTTGCTTTCTGATTTAACATGATTACTCGTGTATTCTGGAGTTGCAGGTCTCTGCTGCTCTGTTGGTAGAGGAGAGGGTCTCTTTTTCCGACCCGGAAATGCAGGGACACCTCAGGGCTGTCTTGTGGTTAAATTGACTGCAGAAAGGTGTCTTCAAACGGATAGGTGGATATAAATTTCACAGGACACGTAACTGTCGGTGTAGAAGAATTTGCTGCACGGTTCAGATGGATTTCAATAGCTGTGAAAATGCAGTGGAGTCTGCTGGGATGTGCCAGCTGCTGTAGCACTCTGTGAACAGGACTAATTAAGCCCTTGTGAGAACAGAAAATAGTCAGGCACTATTTACAGGAGGAAAGTGTTGGAACAGGCAGAGCTATAATCATTGGCTCTGAGGTACCTTTAGACAGCAGTAGGCAAGAGAGTAGACGATTTACTTGCAGAATGGGCTGAAAGTCGTATCTGAATACTCAAACTGGGTATTTCAGTGTTCTACCAGCTCGTCTAAGTACATGGCAAACTTTTGTTGAGACCTGCTGCGGGAAAGGCTACTTCCTTTTTTTGCCCTGTTTTATTCTCTTCCTTCTGGTAGCATTTTATCTCAAAATGCTAAACGTTCGTGTTTCTCACCTAATGGGGAAAACCAAACTTACACCAGATGTAGATGTCATGATGTTACAGTGTTGCCTGCATTTGAATAGGTCCTGTAAGAGTCCAGCTGTCTGCCAGAGTGAATGGTTGTTTTTCTAAGGGTGTCTGTGATCATCTGCATGTATATAAAGATAAGGTGTCACTAGGCTGCTTTATCACAGGCACACCAAAGCCTGTTTCTCATATCTGTTCATCCAGTTTTCCTCCTTCTCTTCTTAACCAAATTAAATGCTCTTTTTCCCTAACATGTTTGGTTCCATCTGCTTAGAGGATTGCAGAGACTGCCATTCTTTGTTTGAAGCCAAGGTCAATTGTGTTCCTCTGTTTAGGTCTAGAGGATGACAATTTATGTGCTGTGGAATTTTTTAGATCACTGGATCTGTTAAGCAGTCCTACAAGTTCTAGATAAGGGTCATTTTGCTGCTAGGAGCTTTTAGTGGGCTTTTTTCTGTTTTAATGACAGCATTCTGGCGAGGTTCCTGTTTTAGCCCCTTACTGATGGATGTTTTTTACTTGTCAAGTTTGATATTTCTCAAAATGTTGTCATAAGTGTGTGTTAGTAAATTGGATGTTTATGGATATTTGAATAACAGGGTGTTCCTGGAGGGAATGAGCCATGGGCCTTCCTGCTATATGAAATACTTTCGTCACGTAATTCTGCAGACTTCATTAAAGGCACTTATTTGTGCTCCTTTCGTTTCTTGTGCAAACTACTTGGTAGGTGATACTAGATTTTGGGAGGTATAACCATGATAAGGACTTCAAGATCATATGTCTGTACATTGTTTCTGGTTTTTGTAAAATCCAGAACTTGTGATGGAAACGAGATAGCTGAGTAGGAGCAGTAAAAGCTGTCTTTAGAGAGCAAATACCAACTCTTGGCTACTTAGATTAAATCTGAACGGTAAAATTCCTTTAGCTGGTGGTAAAACTCCATAAGTTAATCTTTAACTCTTGCTTGTACTGGAAACATATCCACGTCTCCTGGACAGCAGTGGGAGCAGTTTGAAAAAGCCATGCAGTGCAAAGATAAGTATAGCTGAGACTGACTGTATCTCAGTCCTGAGAGTCCTGGCAGGCCTTTAGCTGCAGGGAAAGGGATTTTAGCACTTGGAACAAGGAAGTGGCTGGCTAGTAGAACTTGGGATGAGGAGTCACGTGCATTTCAGCATCTTTCAGCTGACAGCTTAGGTATGCTTTTGTCATGAAGAATTCTGCACTGCATTTCCTGGTGGTCTGCTCCTGAGACTGAGCAGTTGCCATTCCCTGGTGTAAACTGAAGTATTTACCTTTTCTGTTTTCTTTCCTGGTGCTTTAATTTGTGTGTTGGCCTCCATGGCTGGTGGAATTTGTGAGCATGTATTACTCAGACAAACACAAAAGCTGTGGAGGTAGGTTAGTGGTGGTGGACTCCGGTGCTTTCAGACATTAGGAGATGATACAGCCAGTTTGCTCAGGAAGAACAACGTGCTTTGCAAATTGTGTTAGTTTAAGAATTATTTGTGTGTCTGTGTATTCCCTAGAATGGCATATGGCATTGCAAGGCTGGTCACAGCAATGTTCTGCTGTTCTCAATATTAATCTTTTAGGCAAATAGTTTTTGTTTTAATGGAACATGACTGTAGAAATAAAAGTAAGAGCCTATTCATAATTTTTATTAAAGTAGCTACGTGACAAAACGCCAACTATTGGCTTTCTGCCTGCTGTACCTTCAGTGAGGAACAAAATGGATTATTTTCTGAGGTAAGTGTTCTGAGAGTCAAGAAAAGCATAACAAAGTCAACAACAGCTTTACTTAGTGGTTTTCTGACCTTTACATATTCCAAGCTCGAAGGAGGATGCTGAAAAAGGTCTCTGTCATGGTTATCTTAATGTCCATGGTTAAGTGCAACTGCTCTTTGACTTCCTCCTCTGTGACGTTTAAATAATTGGCAACCCTGTGAAATCTGCAGCATTACAGAAATAGTTCAATAATAGATGTCTTATAAAAATCCTTTCCTTTTTACGAGCTTCACTAATGCAGGGAAGGAAGTTGCTAGGTAGCTTAGACTTGATTTGTAAGGTATTTCTCCAGGGGCAATTTTCAAATACATTTCTGGTATGGAAGAGGAATCCTAAATTTAAATATAAATACTATATTATTTAAATATATACCAATTATTTGTTCTTGTTTTAGATCATCCCCCAAAACCACAGAGTATAATTTGCTAAAGTCTCCTTTCTCTCTATTAGGATTTTTCATAGGTGTTTGTTCTGGCGTTCTTAAATCAACCGGGACTGTAAAGAAAGAAGGTCAGTAATAAAATGTTAAAACTTTCTGGGTTCCAAAAGCAATCTTTGATTCAGTAAGAAGTGACTTGTTGCTGAAATAACTGAGGAGGTGTCTGTTGGTTTTAGTTACTTTGTCTGTAAAACTCTTCTAATTTGGCCTTGAACCTGTGCTCTAGAATTTAAGGGTAGGATGTATTCTGCCTTGAAGGCAAAATCAATTTCAAGTTAAGCTCGTCCTTGATGGACAGCAGGAGAAGCTGACCAAGTTTCAGAGCCCTGGCATAAATGTTTGTGTCCCAAACATCCAAGCAGCGCGTGATGCTGTTGAAAATGCCAGTTGTGACAACTGATTTGGAAGGACTCCAGCATACGGGTCAGTGTGGGGAAAGGGAGATGATGCACAAGACTGTTGGAGATGATAACTCCACAATCTCAAATACTCAGATAAGGTCAGGGTTGATGTAGCAGTACAGCTCTGCAGGACTGTGGGTAACCAGGGCACACCTTGGGTTGGGAGCAGCAGTCTTAAAATGCTGTTGGAAAGGTGGTACAAGATGCTCTCAGAAGCACATTAGTTTTTCATTCCTTCATGTAAGCCTTTTCCAGCTGACTTTTTCTGTATCGGTTAACTGGATCAAACAGCCCCTTGTTACACATCACAGTAAAGGCATTGTGAGAAACAAAGCATGATCGCAGAACCCATGACTGTTTTCCTCTGAAAACTCATGTCTTGGCTCTGCTTCAATAGTTCATTATTATCCAAGTGCCTGAGGGCTTATCTGCCTGCAAGACTCACATGAGTGTTTTCTGTAGGCTAAGGCCATCCTTGAAAAGGCACAATTGCACATTCCTGTTCTTTTAGCAGTAAGTGTGATGTGTCCAGCAGTTCTTGTATTACCACCCGAAATCGCATTACATTTTGAGAGATTATCACATGTAGACATTAAAACTTCCTTAAAGCTCAGTGCTTCCTTCTTGAAGATCCTGTTTTGAGGTAACACTTTCTCATTTCGAGCCGAAGGGACTCATGAATTGGACAGTAATGGAAGTAATGTCTTTGTAATAAATGAACAGTTCATAAGTGTATTATTTGTTACAACAGTCAGAGTCACAGGTGACACTGGCGGTATTTGGGGTTGACCAAAGCATAGTTGCATAATTCCTATCGTAGAATGACATTTAGTCATGCTAATGATGGAGCAATTGAGAATTACTGGCACTTAAAATTAATTACTAGGCAAACATAAAAAGGAAAGGTGGGGAATATACTCATTACTGCTGCTTGCATCCGAGACTGCTTCTTCAGGGGACGTGACAGGTAATGGAGCAGTACCAATAGATTGTGCTGGTTGTGGTAATCCAGTTGCTAAGCAAACATGCAGGATGTGTATGTTAAAACTGCTTCTCTTCAGGGATTGCCCAGCAGTCTTTTTTCATCTTTGAACTTTTGGTTTGTTTGTACTGAAATATTGGATCAGCTGGTAAGTTGTCTAGAGAATTGATTATATCAGGAGGCAAGTGGTCTGCTAGTGAAAACCAGTTCTGCTTTCTATTGGAAATGTTGAATAAGGAAGCCATGCACCTGGGGAGGTTTTGAACTGTTGGATGTAAGACTTTGTATAGAAATATTACCAAGGCTCACTGTACATAATGTAGTATGTGTAATGTTGGAGCCAGATTTTCTGTCTTGTGTACTACTTGCAGCGTGGATGAAGTAGGTTGTATAAATTACAAGCCTTCCCTCCTCCACTGGAGTGCAATGAATGTCAGATTGAAGCTGTCGTGCTGGTGCTTTACAACTCCAGCGACACAAGATCCTAAGATAAACTCAGCCTTCATTTATGGAAATGTTTAGGCTTTAACAACATGCCATGAAGTGAAGCAGAGAAAATGGAAATGGATTACAGGAAAAGTCTTCTGTGTTCCTTGCTGTTTTCATGCTGTAATATTTATGTCATAGAGGATCTCTCCCAAGCTCTGATTTCAAACTCCCATGTGGACCAAAAGCAACATTTTATATGGCTTGACAAAGGTCCCTTTTCACTAACTTCAAGTGACCTGAGGCAGATTAACATGCAGATTAATGTATTTGACAGTAATAAATCAGCTTTAACAAGTACCGACGCAGAGGTTTGTTTGGCAGAGAGTTTGGATAAGATACGGTATCTGGAGTTAAGCTGAACGTTTTGTAGAGAATGATACAGTGGAGATGGTTGAAAATTTCCTGCTTTCCTTGGTTTTGTGCTGATGCATCTTTATGCAATTTAGCTGTAACTATGTGGAGTTGTAAGTCAGAGTTATCTGGGTGAGTGAGCCTACAAAAATGGAAGGATGTTAATTTAGATGAATGCATGCATTTTGTTATCCAGTGTGATGTAAATGTTTACAAGCTGCTGCGTAGGGCACGGACTCCTTGGACTTTCTTCCCTCTCTATGTAAATTTATTATCTAGTTTTTAGTTTTCTTGGAGAAACAGCCTTCATGTTGATTACACATCTTTCTTGTAGGAATCTTGGACTGTAACCTTTCCAAGCTTGAATACAAACATCAAGAACCAGTGAGGAATTTGAGGTGAGAGAAATCGATCTGTGCTTCCTCATGTGTAGCACAGCTGTTTGTCAGAGAGCAGTAACAAATTAGAGCTGGGAGTACTTGGTGTGTTGGGGAAAATTACTGCAGTGGTTAAGATAACTGCTGTGTGTTACTCCATGTGGAAGGTACAAGATCGGTTTGTTTCGTTGTTCTATGCTGTATTTGTCAGAAATGAGGCTTGCATGAAATTTGAATGTTTCTGCAACAAGGTGACAGTGTGACAAGTGGGGCTTCCAAATTGGAGGTGATTGTTGAGGTAAGGTGCAGGAGAATATAAACCAGTCAGAGACAGGACTGGAAGATGTCAATCTTTTCCCCTTCAGGAGGAAAACTGTAGCAATTAATCAAGTAATTATTAGCATTGGGGTTTTTTGAAGGGTTTGTTTTGTTTATTTTTCAGTTTTGTGAGTTTGGGGGGGTTTTTTATGCATGGGGTTGGGTATTTTTGCTTAGCTTTTTCTTTCCCATTTGCTCTTACTGTTCTGACTTGTGTCAGTGGAAATTGGTGACATCAGATTGCTGTGTGACAGTTTAAACACTATCCCTGAAAGAAGTTAAAAGTCATAGTTAACAGATTTCATCTAATCTGTATCTAATCTGGAGCACACTGAGTGCTTTGTTTTCTTTAAGCCTATGGAAAAAAAGTAAGTTAATTCCATTGAAACTTGAAATTCCAGGATAGCTACAACATAAACTAGTAAAACTCCCTCTGGCTCAGGTTTCTCCCTTCATTGTGGTGTTGCTGCTTAGGCTTCTGCCCCCCGAGACTCTCTGAGCACCCTCTTGTGTGTAATCCAAGCAGGCTGTGTGATATCCAGCCGTGTGCCTCCAAGCCCTGCTGCTGAAACATCTTTGTGTTCTTGTGCTTCACTGGCTCAGTTTTCTTGCCCCTGCATGTCACCCGTGCACTACGTGACAAGACCTCCCTGAAGGAGAGGGACCGAGAAGCTTTGGGCTGGTTGTGCTCAGCGGGTTGTGTGTGTCACTGGAGCTGAGGTGGTGGGGAGTGTGAGAGTTGTGCCCTGGCCGTGTTCATGGCACCATTCACTTGTTGTGTCCTTGGCTGCAGGATGAGATCCTGCCGTGCGTGTGCCAAGTGTACCAGCGTGCAGCACCTCTCGCTGAGCCTTTGACTGTGCTCTGTCCCTGACCTTTCTAGTTATACCCTCTGAGTCTGCAGCCTGGCCAAGTTGCAGGACCACCTACCAGCCCCAGCCAAGCTGACCATTCAGGGGAGAAGGGGGAAACTTGGCAGCCGTAGGGTTTTACTGTCCCCTTGTCCTCTTACGTAAGTCGCTGGCCGGAGCCTCTCAGGGTCGTGCCTACTGGCTTCTTGGATGCCTCTGGGGAGCTATTGGTATTCTTAGGGTGCTTTGCCTGCTATCCCTAGGAAATTTTCTGTTTCAACCCTCATCCTTTCTTCTATGGAGTTTTTTGTTTTCTGTCTCATAATAATTTTACTTCCTTCCTGTTTTATTTCATTTCTATGCATTAGGCCCTTTGCTGTCCTTCCTCAGAGAGAACACTTTTATTGAGTTTTTAGTGAGGATGTCCATCCCCTACGGAAGAAAATAGCTTCAAACCATGAATGTGCAAGCTACATAACATAAATGTGCGCTGGTATTCAGGGGTTTCTTGAGCTAAGGGTGGCTTCATGTGCTTAATACCCTTTGATGGATTTACCCTGTATATTTGTCCATTTTTCCTGTGAATCCTCATCCTGTAGCAAGAAGTTCCAAGGTTTACCTATTGCTGTGTCAAAACTGACTTTTTTGTGTTTGAGGTTGCCTAAGCTGATCTGCTTACCTGATCTGCTTACTGATCTGCTCTGTGTGACCTTACCTTGGTTGATGGGCAGTGGTTGGTATCTTCACTTTTTCTTCTTGTTGTTTGGTGTGGTGGTGTTGTCGTAGACACGAAGATTAGGAACCCTTGTGCTGTGTTGAAATCTTAACTGCAATTTTGAGTGGTCACCTCTGGTTTTGCATAAAGCTTTCTTTCTTATCACAAAGGAAACCTTCTCTCAAATAATTTAGTACATGTGTAAAATGTGATGTAAAACTTACGAACTATTACATATGAGCTGGCGCATATTAAAAGTAGATACCAGATTTTGTATTTCATAAATTCAAGGCTTGTTTCACTTCTTACTTGTTTACTTAACTACAGCTGCTTGCTTATCTACATGGGTCAGGACTTGCCTGGTTATCTGGGCAGGTCGATGGTCCTCCAAGGCTTTCCTTCTGCTTTTTCTAATGTATTAAATTCACAGCACTGGTTATTGACTTTCCTTAGGACTTACAGCCTGTCAGTGTTTACTTTTTTTCCAAAATCATGTCTGCCACTACTGTGCTGTCAATACTGGAAGAACCTTTCATGCTTTCCATAATAGTGTACCTGGGGATACAAGTGGGTAAGGCAGTGGTTTTGCTCTGTTCAGATCTGACCCCCTGTATGGAGTTCTCAGCTGGAGAGCTCAGCTGAGTACGTCTTGGGCATACGAATTAGCGGCTGGCTTCTGTATGTAGCACTTTCAGTCTCTGCTGAGAAGCTTGGCCTGTGTCTTCTGTCTGTCTGTGCACATCAGGTGAATCTGAAGAGCTGTGTTGCATCTCGGTCACAGCCATGGATACGGTAGTTTGTCTTCACATCAAAATTCTATTTGATAGCTTATTTTTCTTACGGAGAGAGAACAAACTTATCCAAGAATGAGATCCTTTATTTGCTGACTCCATTGGCAGTAGGTGTTGTGTCAGCCTAAGGTATTTTTTTCTTCTTTCCGGATCAGTTTATCTGTGTAGTTCTACATGTATTAATACCCCTTATAGATGCAGTTGGGCTAGGTCAAGAGTACCTTTAGTAAGTATTTGAAAACTAGGACAAATAACTATTCAGTAGTTTGCTGACCCAGTTCTTGCTTTCTGCTCATGTACCTCCTGTCTGGGCCCTTGTCCAGGAAATCAACTGAAATTCCTACCCTTCCTACTCTTAAGATAGTGAAGGCTTACTGACTCAGCCATGTTTCCTTCCTGTTCTTAGGGTTTCTTAAAGAAATGGAATGTCTTCTATGATGTCTGCAGATTCTTTCTGCAAACAGGAAGCACAGACAGTGAGTGCCTGGCTCAGTGTTTTGTGTTTAGGTGCTGTTGTAGGAGCGTGTGTATGTGTATGAAAGGCCCTTAAGGTACAGAACAACACTGACAGGTCACCCCAGCAGAGTTCCCTCTCTGGGCAGAGAATGAGACCAGTTCAGGTGGCCCATTCAGTTGCTTTTCCTGGGGCTGTTTCAGACCTTGTTATTCTATTGTAATTTTCCTGTAACACTTTGAAGACAACAGTGGATGGAGCCTTGCATTCCTTCTCCTTTGTTGTTATGTTCTTGTTTATGGTGAAGAGGAAGTACCCCTTGTGCATGTGTCTGTTTATAAAAGTAAAATGCATGCAAGTAAGGCCAAGAATTTATTGTTGGTGCAATGGAAATCTTAACAGTGTGACTCAGTTTTTCTTTACAGACGTCTCACTAATGATTCTAAGAGGAATGTGGCAGTTAGGTCCGTGAAAATGTTGCCAAACGCAGCTAAAATTGTGACACATGGACTTTCCGGTTTCTGTCCCTTCTCTGTGTTTTGTTTTCGCCCTTCCATGAGCTGCTCTGGGTCTTTAGGTCAGCAGCTTTGGACTGCTGGAGAGGGTAACGGAGGTTGTCAGCCCTAGGAGTCATTTGTTGAGAGAGGTTTGATGTTGATGTTGCCTGTTTTTTCTTCCTCCCTCCAGGATCCACTTGAGTTTCCTTGGTATCTTTGCTAATATGCTTTTATTCTTCTTTTCTTTCTTCTTTGGTCTGAAGCTCCAGGTTATGGCCGAGTTTACTATATACGGTGCCCTTGATGTATGTTAGTTAAAATTTCTTCATTACCCCTAAAGCCAGGTTTGTGCAGCTGCAGGTCTGCGTTTTTTAACTGTCCATTAATGAGCTCTTTAGCTGTGGGGTCTCCATGTGGCAAGGCTGTGTCCTGTCTCATATCCCATGCCTGTACTCCTGTGTGCTGCATCCCGCCTCTCCGCTGCTGTCATGCGAGGCCGGTATTTCCCAACATCGCTGTAAATTCCTCTTTCTGTGGAGTAGAGCTAGAGGTTGTATCACACCAAGGTAAGCAAAAGTAAATGGCATCTGGGCAGTTAGAAAAGCTGCTGTCACAGCTGAACTGCATAAAAGCTGAAGTTGTGACAGAGGAAGCCTGATAAACCTCGGTGCTGGCCTTGTGGCTCGACATGGAACACGTGGGCTCCTGCTGGCACTGGCAGTGCTGTGCGTACAGGCTTGCACGGTTGTGATTTTCCCCTCCTTCAACATCCCCAGATCCCTGCACGTCACTTGCAAGTCTAGGAAGGGTGTTGCAGCCCCTTTTGTGACTCCAGGCTCTGGAACAGGAGTAAATGATCCTGGATAAATCCTATATTTTGTTTCTTACCTTGCCTTGTGGGGATCTGTGTAGGTGTGAGGGTAGCCAATAGTGCTTAACTGTGATATACATCCATCATTGCTTACTGTAAATGCTTCACATAAGGCTGTGTTTCCTTTTGTGAATTTCATAATTAGAGTAAATGCTGTACTTTACCCATGATAAAGGCAACCTGGATGTCCAACTTCTTCTGTTTATGTGAAATTTAGCCTTTATTCCTGTTTTGTAATAAGAGATTTTCATAAGTGTAAGCATTGTGTCTGTTTCCCTTGAGAAATTTTTTGCTTAATCTGCTGTTGGTATTTTATGTTGTAAATTATCTTCTGTAAATAGTTTGACAGAAAAAATAATCTTTATTTTCCTGTAATGGTGCTGATTGTCATTAATCCAGTGTTACAGTCAGTCCTCCTTGTACTGAGCAAGCTCTGTTACCAAAGGGTGGATGGCAATTACATGCTTCAAAGTAGGGACATGATATTTTTTTGCACTGAAAGTATCTAGAAGGTAAGTGCTCCTCATTGCCCAGCTCATTTACAGTGGTTTTTTTCCTCAACTCCATTGTGTGTTTGGGGGGCTTTTCTGGTTTTGAGGGGGTTTTTTGAGTTGAAAAAGATGTGGATCTCACATACACATCCATCATCCCCATGGTTATCTGAATGCACCAGTAAGTGGTGGTAAGTCGTGGAAAACATCTAACGTGTATCTTCACAAAGTGCTTCCTGATTACTTGTAAATGAACATGAAGCATGTTTGTGATCTTAAACTGTTTCAAACTTAGAATTTACACTGATGTAGCTGTGCTGGTTAGACCACAGACTGCAGCAAAAGCCTCTGTGGGGAACACAGTGGTACCAGCAAAAAGTATTTTGGTCAAACAAACCACAGCAAGATGACGTTTTGTGTGAGTGTCTTGGTCTAGGACCTGCAGATGTGTTTTGAGTTCAGGCTACATCCCCACTTCATTCTAGCAGTATTCTTGTAAGTAGACTGTGGGTGTTTTGAAATCTCTCCTTAGTCATAGGACAGTAGAAAGTAAAGGATTAACTTAACATTTCTGCTTTTAAATTGCATCAGTGATGTCTTATGATATCAGTGCCGTTGGTCTTGTTCCAGAAGTCAAGATGATTTTGAACTATGTTACCACAAAAGAAATTTATATCTAAAGGAGTGGCACTAAATGTTGAGGAGACTAAGTGTTCATATCAGCTTTTCTTAACTCTCAACAATATTTGTCTTTTAAAACCGAAATTTTTCCCTGGCTGTTGCATTAAGGAAGTTAAAATAAGTAATTAATAAGTAGCTTTACCTGGAACTTCAGCCACTTGACTAAATCTGCTTCTGATTGGCATAAATCGGGTGCAGTCTAGTTATGGTGGATCTGCTTCTTTTCCTTGAATTTTGGTGGTTAAGAAGGAATCTGAAAGATGATGCACCACTTTTCTGATCCTAGACTGATGCAATTCTGTGGATGTTACTTCCAAAATGTTCTTGTAGAATTTTTGCTACAGAAAAGTAGCAGCTTTTGAGTTGTCTGACTTGTGACAAAACAACATTATGGCTTTTGAGGAGAGCAGTATGTGCTGCTTTCAGCTGAAGAAATGCCATTGCTGAGGGCAGCTGGAGCAGTAACTTCGCTTTGTTCTTATTTTTTTACTAATATGGGAATGCAGATATTCTGTAGACCAAACCTGTCAGACACAAAACAAAACACTGATGAGCGAGCTCACAACCTCGCGTGTAAAGCTTATCAAGATTATCAGTAAAATTAGAGAGCAGATGCTTCCAAAAACTGGGAAGAGTGTCAGCCTTTTACAACCCAGCCTCTGAATCCTGTGAGCTCTGTTAAAATCAGTGACCTCGGTAAGGTGTCTGGTTTGCTGTGCCAGGTGTGGTCTGCCCCTGGTCGACAGGTCATAATAAAGGCCGTGGTGTGCACATATATAACAATTAAAGGTTAGGGCCGACAGATAACTGCCAGTTTTTCATAGGTTGGGAAAATTCTGCCTATAACATAGGTAGAGTTAAACCTTTTTGGGGTGGGGTGCTGCCCTTTGTCACGTTGTCCATGCTGCTTCCCCAGTAGTGCATTGAGCTAGTGCAGTTTATGTGTTTGACAGCATTTGCATGTTACGTGGCAAATGATGATCTCATTCCCCTCCCCTGGTTAATGTTTTCCCACACTGTTACCTGGAAGGGCTTGTGACAAATATCAGAGTGCCTCTGAGGTGGGCAGCTGTGAGAAGTGGAGCTGTTCATTGCTCAAACAGGGGAAAGTGGAGCTGCCCCCTCTGGGCACCAGCCGAGCCTTAAATCTGCGCAGTGATGGCATCTAAATGAAGAGATCTCCAAGCAGGCCAGGAAGAAGCACTGAAGGCAGCTGTCCTAATGATTTGCTGTTGGAAGTTTGCAGCCTGAAACGTGCGTATTCCTCTTTGGTTTTAAAAGCAGGGCTGCAGCGTTTGTTTTTGTACAATTGCTCCAGGCCTTGGAGCATTTTCTTGATCTGTAAAAGATCTTGATTCAGTTTTTAGAGATTGAAACACAGGCTTCCTAGGAGGAAGGGTAGGGGAATGCTTGCCTCTGGATTGCTGCTATCTTAATGCCCTTTACATTCCCCTCTGTAGAGGGGTTAAAGGATGTAACCTCAGTTTCATGGTCTAGCTCTGGATTTTAGTGCCTGCTCCAAATCCTTTGGTTTCTTCATCTTCACCCAACAGTTTTGTGAATTGGATGTCCTTGAGGCAGTAGTGAAAGCATGTATTCTGAATTTTCACTTAAGAGGAAAGTGATGTTTAATTTCAGTCTTTCACTTTTAGGCAGTCTGCGATCCCAAGTGTTACTAACATAAAAGAGCTGCATCTTTTTGTTGTTGGCAGCCATGAAGCAAGTTGGTGTGAGTAGCATGCCATAGAAATAAATTCATAAACGGGCAAAAGATGGAATGTTTTTCACTTGGAGAAACTGAGCCATTTAATGAAAAATGAACCAAAAGCAAGTTTTCCAGGTCTGGGCTGTGGATATTTGTGGAATGTAATGTGAAAAGAACTTGAACTTCTGTTCTTAGTTTTGTACTGCTTTTGTGACAATTCACTTGGTTTTGGTTTATTGAAGAGTGGAACCGATTTACAGCAGTCATCCAGTCTGTAAGGACCGGACACTGTGCTCTGGGGGTGGGCCAGCCTCTGACATAACTCTTAACCCAGTTAAAAAACCGGGGTCCAATTTGCAGTACAAATTGGACAATGTAACAATGTAATGGGATCCTCTGAAATGGAAGCGTTTCGATAATGCAGGCAGGCTGCTGGCTTGTTCCCTTTCTTTGGATCCAAATGCATCAGAATGTGCTTGATTGTTTGCCTCTGCAGCCTGCTGTGAAATAGCTCAGGCTGAAGCGTCCAGTGACAGTTTACAAGTTACAAAGACAGCTTTTTGGCCACTGACCCTCTGCGGGAGCCTAATCTTTGTTTTGTAGATGCCTCTTTATCTAGGGAAATTACATCAAGAAAAGAGGTGTTGGATTACTTCCTCATTGTTCCTCATTGTTAAAGATGACCTCCAAAGAATTTTTACAGCCTGATTCGTACTTTTCCTTTAGGGTGCATTGAGAAAACAAAGTCTTCTGTGAGAATTTCCTTCTCCTCCTGTTCATACATACCCTTGTTTGCTTTGTTTTTGGCTGTAGCTTCAGAGAATATTTGGAATGTTAACTGTGAATGTTTAACTCCTGAATTGAAAAAGACAGCTCAATGGTTGAAAGACTGTTAAATTAAAAAAAAAAAAAAAAAAAAAAAAAAAAAAAAAGAAAAAAAAAAGAAAAAAAAAAGAAAAAANNNNAAAAAAGAATCCCTTATTTCAAGTTGGCGTTACTGTACCATTTGTGAGGGACCACTTGTGACAGAACCTCCCTACCAGAAGATAGTAACAGAAATACAATATGCCAAGAAAACTGCATTTCAGTCAGTATACCTTATTTCACTCAAGGTAGCCAGAATCAACTGTTTCAAAGGCACAAAATTCCCCATCGCCCTATGTAAGCTGTGTTCTTATCGCAGTCAGTCTGTCCATGGATTGTACTGGAAGTGCTCTGCCATTTGCACCTGTGCTGACAGTTCTGGGCATGGAATTGTGCCTGTTCTGTTCCTGAGGCCTTGCCTGAACAGCTGGGGGTTTGGTAAAATCGCACTGTTGGGTCAGCTTTGCCGTTCCACTGGCACGGTTGTAGCTGTCACGGCACATGGACACAGGCCAGGCAGAGTTTGTGGATTGATACGGCATCTCTTCACAAAATTTTTTGGGCACTCAAGCCCTTCATTAAACATTAATGAATATTCTGAGACGTGTACCCTGAAATTTTCACGATGGTCTTTGTTCTTTTGATAACTTAAGTTCTGTTAGGGGGAATGAGCTAATCTTAGGAAGAATCATCCACCGCGTATACATTGTTTATGCTGCTTTAATGGATGCTTTGGAAGAGGATTAGCAAGGAAAGAGCATACCGTGGATGCCGTTGCCTACCTGAACAGGAAAGTTTCTGCCAGAAGGGCAGTTGAGGGGGGAGTGTAGGGAATACCAGCTACAGACAGAATTAAATACCTTTTGGGGATCATTCTTGTGCTGCTTACAGGAAAGAACGTACTGATGAGAGTGGAGTACTGGAGAGATTGCTTTGCTTAGGGGTAGTGGGAGTTAGTCTGACCATCTAGGACTGTGTTTTATCCTAAAAAGGGAGTGACAGATTTTTTAAATTTAATTACAAGCATTGCCGTTAATGTGTTTTCTTTGTTTTACTACCAGGTGTCATCGTTTAGCTTAGGCAGTAAATCAGTCCTTGTGCCAGGTGAATTCTGGGAGGTTAGAAGGGCTGTAGTGCTTATCCCAGGGAGCGTCACGTAGAGAATAATAGCATTATCCTGTGGTGCTTAAGTTTGTGTAACTAGTCTCTCCTTATCTTAAGGAGTGAAGCAGTGTCCTAAATATGCTGTAGTTGCGGGTGTTGACTCCTGTGACATTGCACAATGGCAGTGAGTGCTGAAATCACACTGCCTGCCAGTTCTGTCTGGAAAGATGGCAGGGCTAAGCCTCACACTGGCACTGGCTGTCCTTGTGTGGGGCTGGCCGCTGCTGAACCAGGCTGGAGGGAGCAGCTGAGGCTGCTCTAGGGGATGTGTGGCACGGCAGCAGCGCACAGAGTTGGCTAAAGGAGTGCCTCATTTTGTGTTTATAGGCTGTGTTTTGAGCTCTGCTTCTGTTAAACTGCTCGGTCCTTTCTAAAAGCTGACGGAGCATTTAGAAGTTTTCTGTATTAAAAAACCCAACAGACCAAACTCTGTAGATGCTTCTCTCAGCTTATTTTAAGCACAGCAGGAACTCACTGATTCATCTACATGCTGATATTTATGTATGCAATCATTAAGTAGATTTTAAGTCATAATGGCAACTTCCTCTTTAAATGGAAGCTAATTTTAATGAAACCTTTAATTTGTGTGCTACAAAAAATGTTGAAGGACTTCATTTATGAGATTTATAATCTCAATGAAACACAAAACAGTATTTTCCAAGACCTCAAGTTTTCTATAGTTTTCCTTTTTCTAGTTTTTGTTTTTGTGAACTGTGCAGTCTTAGAATGGGGCAGTAAGTCTCCTCACAATGTTTCAACCATCATCTTCCGGTTAGATGCTACTGGCCATACGTAGACTTCCTAATTTCTTAACAAAAGGTCATCCTTCACCGAACTGTGAGTCATAGAAGCTTTATGATAGAACTTAAAGACCACCTATGCCTTTCCTGTTCATAATCTTCCCTGCTTTCTTTCACTTGTGAACAGATATTTCAGGCTATTAGCACTTCTCTGTTGGCACCTTCGTGTTGCATTCAGTCATGTATTTCTTGCTGTTGTAGTACATTTTTAAAAAGAGCTAAAACCCAGTAGAGATGCTTTTGGATTAGCTTTTATCTTGCTTACCTTTGCATGCTCATTTAGGGCAAGCATATTTAGCACTAAGAGGATCCTGCATGAATGACATAGAAACATCTTAGTTCACTGAACAATCCCACTGTAATTTCAAGAAACAACTTCTATTTCTGCAGAGCTCTGAAGATCAACTCTACTGCTGAATGCAAATCTGACTAGCTGGAGGTGAAATGCATCTTTTATTTTTAACCTTAGTGAATGCTTGGCAGCGAGTGCTCGTGAAGTAAATCCTCAAGGCCTGATGTAAAAGTCTCTTGGCATTCCTGTATCTTCTTGTATTAGGAGAGCCTTTCACAAGCACGTCGGCCAAATGTGGTTCAGCCTGTTGTGTGGCTGTACTCCGTCCCAGAGCACTGCTCCCAGTGTCACAGAGGTGATGTAAGGACAGGCCATTAGGCAATGTAGTGGTAATGCAGCACACAGTGGCAATGCTATTGCTTAAATTTGGCAGAAAGAAGAACCAGTAGAACTTGCCGGTTAAACGTCTCATGGAATTGCCCAATCTGTGGAACGAACTAGGGCTGTTTGTACTGACTACCTGTTTGAAATGTGTGGAATAACAGGTAGGGGGGTGTGCCTGTGTGTAACTGTTGTTTATGAACAGCTGCTCTTGCATTTTTCTGGTTTTAGCTACGGCTTCAAATTGGTTCAGCATACTTGTGGTGGTCTAACCCCAGCGGGCAGCTAAGCTGCACACAGCTGCTTCCTCACTCTGCCCCGGTGGGATGGGGGAGAGAATCCTAAGGGTAAAAGAGAGAACCTGTGGGTTCAGATAAAGACGGTTCAATAAGTAAAGCAAAAGTTGTGGATACAAGCAAAGCAAACCAAGGAATTCATTCCCCACTTCCCACGGGCAGGCAGGTGTTCAGCCATCCCCAGGAAAGCTCCATCACATGTAATGGTTACTTGGGAAGAAAATCAGCTCTATCCCAGCCAAAACCAGCATAGTACTGTACTGAAATGAGTCTCTTAGAGGTTGCCTTTTAAATTAAGGTGCCCATTAGCTTAGTTTCAAACTGTAGTTGTTGTTGCATACTCTTTTCTTTCTTACATCAGTTTTGCCAAACGGCAGTGTGATTATGTCTTCATGTTTCTTGCATAAAAATAGAATTGTGAATTGGCTGCTTGAAAGACGACAAAAACAGTCAAGATTTCAGTTCTGTGGCTTTCTAAGTATTTGTTTCTGCTCTTAAAAATCTACTTGCTCAACTTCTTCACTGAGCTTCCTGTGTAATGTTGCTAAACCTCATCTTAATTCTCCTGTGGCTGTTGTGTTTACCAAGTAAACAGCTGTGGCTGTTTTAGATGTTGCTTCTCAGATGGAGGTTGCTGACCCTGTAGTGAAGGTAGCAGGAAGGTGGGGATGCCATCTGCTCTACTGTCAGATTGTCACCTTGCCATCTTGGGTGATTAAAGCAGTGTGCCATACTGAAATCGGACAACTTGGTATCATTTAGTTCTGCCGAGTCTGTTACCTGCTCATTAGCAGCTCTCTCCTCTGAGGATTGCCAGGCAGCTGAGGGGATATAATATTACAAACTGCTGCAGCAAAATTAACTATAGCCCATTTGTCAGAGCTGAGAATTATCTTGCAGTGATCATATGTAAATGAAACGAGTTCCTGTAAGGACAGAATACATTATTTACTGGCTTTTTGGAGGTGACATTTTATTACAGAACTGCCAATATCAATTCCCCATCCTGTATTTTTAATTTTCCCTCCTACATTATGACAAATTTCAGCATCTTTTATTGGGCACTAAAATTCCAATTTAATTATGCATACTGGCAAGTTAAAACTTGTTAGATGGGTTGTCTTAATGTTATGTGCTAGTCACATCTGAGTACTTAGGTGCTACAGTAATAAGAATGACACCAAGTGATTAGTGCAAAACGAATAGATTGTCATTCAGAGTGATTGTGAAGCCTCAGCTGTGGCTTCATTCTCATAATACATTCTGATGCTTTCTGGCACTCAGGTTGCAAAGTTCTCTGGAGATGGTGCCTCCCCAGGCTACCAGTGTCAAACAGGTATCTCTTAACTGGCTGCTGAAGTGACACCACACAGTGATGTACAAAACAAATGTGACCAATAATACTCTTAGATGAGGACTCAGATTAACAGTTGTCACCAATTTTCCGTAAATTTGATCAAATCTTTAGCATTTTGAGTTAAATTTACCCTGGATCCTTTTTGCAGCGTTGTAAGTGTAAAATACAATTACTTTTCTGAGTAGAAATCAGGGTTATTGTTTTCTGGGGGATTTACCTGTTTCTCATGGCTCTGATGGAATGAACAGTGTTTAAATTTGTCTGCGCTGATTCCTTGCACAAGTAAAGGTACAAACCCGTTCCTGGCAGTGATTGTGACCGTGTTAATTTAAGCAAGGGAAGCATAATTGCTCTGTGCGCTACTGCCCTCCTTGCAGTCTGTGTAAAATTAGTTGCTGCTTGAGCTCTGCTTGAGCTTTGCTTGATTGCTATTACCAGTACTTAATGTCCTAGTTTTGGTGAAACCTAGTCTGGATGATTGAGCTTGGGTATGAGCTTCATACCTGCAAAAATGCAATAATTATGGAGTACTTGTGATAAGTAGTTTATTTCTAAATAGTATTAACAGCTTGGTGCTTGCAACTTTGTAGAAATAATTCATAAAAATTTCTGTGGTTTTGTAGATTTACTGTTTTATGAAGCTCACTTTTCCATCATCTTTCAAAAAGTTGTGTTTAACTTGTGTTAGGGTATGAAACTGTTAGTGGTCTCAGGATGAGAATTCATTATCCAGCAGTGTAGAAAGCTGTGTAATTGGTCCGGTGGGAGTTTGGGCACAGATAAAAGCAGTTGTCGTAGCTGTTTGGTAGCTCGTAAGCAAGCTCTTCTTCCAGCCAACTTGTGCACTCTTCTTTTCAGCTTCAGTTGAGTTACACAAACTGTGTGTCTTTCAGAGCCAAGACATAATCAGCCAAACTGAACCAAGAGGAAAGAGAATATTTGAGAAGGCTTCCAGCATCTCATGAATGAACTAACGGAACTCGATAATGCTGGTTCTCCAGAGCCAGGTCTACGGCTCAGAAAAGGACACATGTCTGACACTGCAACAACACAGGCAGCCTTTGAAGAGGACAGCTCTCAAGAGAGCCTTCTTCTAGTGGAGCCACCACTGTCTTCTGATCAGGAAAATGTAAGTCATACGATTACCTGTTAGGCTTGATAGGAAAAATGAGTTTTGACATAAGTTCTTCAGTGTTTTAAATAACTTTCAGAAATGTGGACCGTGAGCCTACAACCTTTTAATGGCCACTACATAACTGTAATAATAACAGAAAGATTCCAGAAGCATTCAGTTGAATGTATGGGAACTTGGGTGACAAGACTGGGCATAACTAGTTTTACCAGCTTTTCTGTTTTTATTTTGTCCTCAAAGGAATGGGACTTGTACTGGTTTGTTCTCTGCTGACATGCTGCTCATACAAAAAGATTTTTGTTCTGTAATTTTCAATTAATTATAAGTGAAAGGAGAAGTATTGACTCTGGCTGCATGTAATCAGAACCTTGGCTAATTGGTATCTTTTTGATGATTAGGTCAGAAAGGTCTGTTTGCAAGCATTCTTGCTGGAATTAGACTAAACAGTGCACGGTATCCTATCTTGGACAATAGCCAGTAGCAGACTCACAAGGAAGAGCAAAAGGATGGGGAAGCACCTTGTGTTACTGGCCTCGGACACTCTCCCAGCCTTTAGCAGTTGGTGGCTAAAGGATTTTCTGAGCCAGTGGCAATGTCTGTAAATCTTCGGTGCGTGAGCCTTTGGAAGTTTTAACAGCCACAACATGCAGAAAGGCGTCTGCAGCTTAATTAGGTGCTCTACAAAGACAATGTCCAAGCACTGGACAAAAGTACCTTCTGGTTGGACAGTTCCAGAACTGCAATTAATGCTTCTCCCAGGATATATTCAGATGGATACCAGCATAGTTAAGTGGAAGACGCATTTGTCTTAGGCTCACTATCCAATTTATCATGGATTAATGAGTTTACTGTATCAGCTCAGTCACAGCAACTGTGTGGTTTTAGCCAGCAGCAAAAACGTGCTGGTGCTACTTAATGTATGTTGGGCTGTGGCTGTAATTGCATTTGCCACAAATTCTGGGTGTGTGCGTGGCCCACTGTCATGGACCAGCTGACATGAGAACTGGTATTTGCCTTCTCAGCTTGATGAGTTGGAGCCCTTACAGAATTTAGTTCCGTGCATTCTTGTAATGAGAAGTCAGGGTTGGTATTCATGTCTAGTAAGCCAAGCCAACGCGCCTGCAGTTGTACTGCTATAACTTCTCTAGGACATTCTCAGTATCGTGATAAGGGAAATACCCAGAGTCTTTTTCCATTTCGTGGAAGATTGTGAATATGTGTTTAAGGTGGAAGGGCTTGGCCAAGACTGGTTAGAAAAAGAAAAGTTGAGTTGTGCTAGCAGATAGTTTGAAGTTACATGTTTATCTTTTGGTGTGTTTGGGATTGTTTGTTTTGAAGGCTGTTTTCATTCTTGTCTCTGACTCTCCTGGTTGAGTAATGAGAGTTGCTTGTTGCCTGTGGATGGAATACCCAAGGTAAAAGTCCATAATTGATTATGTGCTTTAATTCTTTCTGTACGTTTGCTTAGCTACACAGAAATTATCTGGATTAATCAGTGTTTAATTCTAACATTTTGGAAATTAAATGATTGAAGTACTTTCATTCTTTCTTTCAGACATTCTTAGCACATGTTGTCTATTTGGTTTTTTGCTTTCATCCAGACAACAAAAGTTTGTGGGTTTTTTTGTTTTGGCTCACTACAAATGTTTGGCTTTCTCGTATTTGATTTCTCTTTCCTGGTCTTCTAAAGTGCTGTCACAGAAATTTGTTTTTGCCATTTGGGCCTTGCTGTTCTATCTTAATCTGTATCACTTTCTCTGCCATAGATGGCCTCTTGCCTTTTTGAATTTTTTTTCACCCTTTTATTCCTGTTCTCTGGGATTTCTTGGGTTTGTTAGTGTGATGTCTTTAAATTGTTTTTTGTCTTAAAAGGCTGAATAATTGATGCTTCTAATGGATCATCCCAAAACACTTTGCTGTCAAAAGTACCAATACTGGCTTGCCAAATGGCCTTTATTATGTGATATTCTGCAGTGTTCCAAATAATCTGGAAAAAACATTATGCTATATACATCTTCCTCTGCCTTGTGTAAGCCTCAGCACAGCTGTTGCTCAAATGTCAGCTAGGATTCACTCTTCTGCTCTGCTGTGCATTCTGGCTCTGTGCAACTGTCTCAGCAGAGAGACTTATTAGTTCGTTAGCATGACTTATAAGTTCAAAAACCTGATTTTCCTCTGGTCTGGACGAGGTTCATGTTTAGATAACAGTAATATAAGGATATTGTTCTTGGCTAGATGGCAATAGTACTCAGGCACTCAGGCTAAACATAGCCTTATAAAAGGTCTCAAGTAGTGCTCACTGCATCAGCGTTTAGTGCTAAATGCAACCACGATGGAGCTGATGGTAACAATTCCTTGTTGGAGGAGGGAAGTGGATGAGGGCTGTGTAGTGTCTTGATGGTAGAACCACCATCATCATTTAATATGCTATTAAATGCTTCTACTTAGGAAAAGCTTTTATCATAATAAATACGTATTCTAAAATGTACTGGGCCTAAGACTTGAGGTATTAGTGTAAAAATGTGTATATTTTTATCCTGTGATAATATTGCATTGTTTATTTTCCCACTGCCCCCTCTTACCCTGCTTATATCATTGCAGCTCTTATATAAAATATTCTCCAAACTCTCCTGTACAAAATTCCTTTCCCTACTTGTATATCCACTTCCTGCTCCACTTGTAAGCAGTCTGAGCTCTTAAGAGGTAGTAATTGATTTTGATGAATTATTTTAATAGTCTTTTCTGGGAAGGAAAGCATGGAAGCATTTCATCATGTTGTTCAGAATTATTTTCCATCTTCCTCACAGCTTGCATTGTATACTACGTACTTCTCATTTTGATGGGCCAAAATATTGGTCCTCATAACTCATAAAGCATTTTCTTGGGAAAGAAAATGGAGATGATATTAAGAAATAAGATTTACTCCTAAAAATTTTTTTTTCTGAGGCTTTTGACCCTGGCACCAGTAACCTGCCTGGGAGATTGCATAGCTGTGAGCTAAAAATTAAAGATCCTACTTTCTGTAAATTGTGGCATTCAGTAGATAGACGTAGCAAAGAATTACTAGCCATATTGAACATGCTTATTCGAAATAATAATAACACAGCTGCATCCTTCTGCCAGTGCTGTTAATCTGCCAATTATATAATGATTCCTATGAGAAGATGCAAATCATATAACATCAATATCCTTTTTATACCCGAACCTCAGTCTGTGTTTTTTTCCATAACTCTCTGTTCTCTCCTAGAGTGCAAATATGTCCACAGATTATCCCCTCTTCCAAGTACCAGTTTCAAGGACTAGATACACATCTTGCTATGTTTAAACATGAAATTAGTGTAGTGGCAGGTGAGTGGTGAGCCTTCTGTGATTTGGAGAAATCATAACCATTTGTCTGCATGTTAAGCATTTGATGATGAGAAAGGGATCAAGCAAGCTGCATAATTCTTCTCATTCCTTCAGCAGTTTAAACCTTTTTTCCTTTTTCTGGTTTATGCTATGTGCTGATAAGGCATTTTTCAGCAGGTGCTTCCCTCCTGTAGCATCCTGGATTGCCTTGCCTTTGGGACGGCATCCTTTCTCCTATCCCAGAGTTTCTGTGTCTTAACTGCCTTTGTAATTCCAGCAGTGATAGTTCCTAAAGAAATCTCTCCTACTGTGACTTTGTTAAGCTGACACAATCAAATGCATGTGACTTCTTACAATGTGATGAATGGGCTCTTTATGCAGCCCCGAAACCCTGTGCTTGAGTCTTTCCTTTTGTACTTAAACCTGTCAGTGACAGGAGGTAAACAACAGAACCAGTTTTCTTTCCCTTTGTTTCAGTCATCGGGTTGGATGCTGATTCCTTTCATCTTCCATGCAGCTGAGCTGCGTTGTGCAGTTGTCCTGTGTGGCGCCAAAATGTGCCCATAAAATGGAGACCTGTTGCTTTGAAGTGTTTGGTAACCTACAGGAAGGTTCTGGGAGGAGGTTTGTGTAGCCCTCAAGTCTTCTGAATGGGCAGAAGAAATGTGGGTAAATACTCCTCTGGATTGCTTCTCGGGGAGCATGGGCTTTGAAAGGAGAACTTAATTGACCTCTGACAAATTTCGTGATATCTCCATGTACCTACAGGAGTCTTTTTAGAGCATAAATACCAAAGTGACTTGAAAGAGGAAGGAAGGATGTAACAGTATTTCAAGTACAAAAGAGAATTTCTAGAGTAATTGAGGGTGAGCAAATGACTCCAGGCTTCTAACTTGAATCATAGAACTTACTCAAAGCCTCTTCTGTTACAGAAGTATTTATGTGTTATCTACAAAAGCAGACTACAGACATCCGTTTTGGTATTGCAGAAGGGTGCATGTAAATAAATGGAATTGTCAACTTGACTTTCTGGTGCATGCCAGCTGAGTGAAAAAGAATGAGGTGAAGTCTTGAAGGGCAAAGGGAGACATTTGAGTCTTAAGAATAGTCTTTCTGGAGCTAATATTTGTTAATTCTGATTGTGTGAGATTTCATCCTTTGTAGATGGTTTGCTAGTTTCAAACCATTTAGCTTTCTTTTCAGTCTGGCGTTTTTCTATTGGTTCTTTGGGGTAATGATTGAAAACTTGGCTTTTGCTTCTGTATTTGCCTTCTTCCTCCATTGCATTTCAGGTTTTATTGGTAGAGTGTGAATGGAAGAGGCCTGGCAAAATCAAGTTTGAGGTCCCACCAAAGCACATTTCCTTTTGTTTTAAAGCTGATGGTGTTCAAATGTTGTTGTTCTGTAGATTTCTTTATTACCTCTTCCTTTCCTCCATTTTTGCAACTCTTGGGAAGAAATGTTATTTCTTTGAAAGCATGTGAGTTGACATTTTGCTTCAGATCAGAAGATCTTAACATCTGCATTTCTCCTTCACTTGCTGTTCTAAGAAGTGGAAGTAATGTGAATTTTACTCAGACTGCTGGTCACTGAAGTAAGTGCTTGAATAGATTTTTTTTATTTTTGTACAGCAAAGCATTTTTGGATACACAGAGCAGAACATCTCCAGGTATTCCCACTTAGTATGAAGACAGCGTGACACGTTTATGGAGATGGTTTCCAGGCTCCACAGGCCTGCACTGGTCAGATGCTGAAGCCTCCCTTGCTGGCAGTTGATGTGCCTGGGTTATGAACAGACTGTCAGAGCTTCAAAGTCTGCAGAGAAAGCAAACTGGTGACCCAGTCAGCCATGCTTAGGCAGTGCCCAGAAGGCTGGTGACATGTAGGAAATGCCCATGTCTCTGTGTCTGCTCTGTCTCCCAGAAAACTCTCACTGAATTACCAAGGAATTTGTCCTAGGTGATGGCTGTTGAGTTGCAGCTGGGTCCAACTGTGTCCTGTTACTGTGGAGTGTTTCCATGCTTTGGGAGGGGAAGTGGTGGTGCTCAGAGTTTGCTGCCTGCCAGCAGGTTTTGTAACCATTGCTTGCTGTGCTGCGTGTTGAAACTAGGAGAGGGAGGGAGCTGTTCTGTTTATAATTCACTGGCACAACAGTTTCCCTGGGCAAGGGTTGGATTCCACGGGTTTTGCCTTTGTTCTCCTGGAGATCATATCTGCCTGATTTGGGCAGCAGTGAAGGGGGGGTCCATTGGCCTTTCACAGTGATATAAGAGAAAAAAATAGTGTTGTGCTGGTGGGTTAACTTGCATCTTCCTCCAGCTGTTTCATATTGATTGACTCTGCTGTTATGTTAAGTTCAGGAGTACACTTTCAATCTCTTTGTTTATTTTTGTAACAGAGCATTTCTTTTTCCATAGGCCCAGCATGCTTGTTTTTTTTTTCTGCTGGCAGGATTGACAATGGCAGAGGAGCAGAAAAAGGCACATGAGACTCTTCTGCATTAGAAACAATTTCTACAGGCTCTCCCCCAAACTGTACTGATGAGCACATGTGGGCACTGAGGCCTTGGGCCCTTATCAAATACTGGGCATTAACAGAAAATCAGTAGCTGCTGCTCAGAGATTCAACAGACCCTTTCCATATGAAGATATTTAAGAAGGGAGCTAGTTCTAATCAGAGTGTTCTAGCAAGGCTGCTGAAACCAAAATGTGACTTTGTCCTAGGACTATTTGCTAAATGAGTTTTGAATGTTGGTGCTTGTTTTTAATGAGTGCCAGCAAGCAGTCACCCACGACCAGTTGTGTAAAGCTGTTTTCAAGTGCTGTATTAAATGGACTGTATCTTTTATAAGAAAGTGACCTACAAAGGAAAAACATTAAACTCCAGGAACCTCCAAGTACTTGACATTTTGACCAACAGGCCTAAAGGGTTTTTGGCACTGTGCTAATGAAAGACTTTTTTTGGTCCAGTGACAGGAAACGCAGCTTTGCACACCCTGCTTAGAGGATGGATGTAGTCAGCCTTTTGGAAACTGTGGTGTGGCTGTGTTTACAAGCTTGTCAGGGAGAATGTGAATTCTAAAGGACAAAGCTGTTATTTTAAAATAACTTGGTGCACGCAGAAGTTAGAGGAAGTCAGGGAAAGTTTTATGGTGCTGTTCGTTTCCAGTTAATTTCTTACAACCCAAAGAATACAAGTTGATGAAATTCTGAAAAATGTGCAACAGGCTTTTAGAAGAAATGGTATGGCAGCACTTACTGCTGCTTCCCCCTTACAAAAGGCTGGTTGATAAAAGGTCAGTTGACAGAATGGGCACAGAGGAGTTGCTGCTGAAAAAAAGCAATCTGGCCAGCTGAAAAGGATGTTACAGAGCTGCGATTAGAAAAATAACATTTTTATGTTATAGCCTTGAACGTATCTTGGCCATTACGCTGAATGCTCTCGAGTTACTGAATCTGGCACGCTGCCCCAAGGAACGTAAAATGACTTGAATGTCATGTTAAGCACTATTAATCATTCATCTGATGAGATCAAGATAAACAAGAGTAAAAACTCAGAGTTATGTCTAGACTTTGTGACTTCAGTTTAATGTGGGGGATAACAGTGGTATTGTAAATGCAGCAACATATGTTTTGTAACTTGAGTTTTAGGAAGAAAGTAGTGTATAAGTACCGTGTCATATAATAAGCCATGACTCAGTGTTAATCAAGACATTTGGTTTTTCTGAGCTATCTTGCCTGTGTTCCTACCAAGGCACAGAGTTCTGTCAGGGCACAGATCAAGGAAGAGAGTGGGGGAGTGTCTGTCAGCAGCTGAGGGAAGCAAGAATATCAGAACAGATACAGACTGCATCATACTTTGAAAATTCCTGCCGTGGTGGTTTAGGGCGCTGGTGACATCGTGGTGGTGACTTGGCATGACAAACAGTTGAACTTTGAGACGTGGAAGTTCATTAACTGCAGAGCTTAGTGCTACATAGGTATGTGCATGGTCAGTTAGGCTCCTGGGTAACTGAGTAATGGCTCTGTCTGAAAAGAAACCCTGATACAGAAGACTCGTGCCCTTTCTGGGGTTTAGGAGAGTTTTATTGCAGTTACTAGTTGTCCTGGTTTCGACTGGGATAGCCAATTTTCTCCCTAGCAGCTGGTACAGTTCTGTGGTTTGGATTTAGGATGAGAGTAGCATTGATGACACCCTGATGTTTTAGTTGTTGCTCAGCAGTGCTTACCCTGAGTCAAAGACTTTTCAGCATCCCAGCTCTGCCAGTGAGGAGAGGCACCAGAAGCTGGGAGGGAGCGTGGCCAGGGCAGCTGACCTGAACTGGCCAAGGCAATATTCCATAGCATGGACCATCGAGCCCAGTGTATGAACTGGGGAGAGCCAGCTGGGAGCTGCTGATCTCTGCTGGGGGATGGGATGGGCATTGGTCAGATGGGGGTGAGGGAGGAGATGACCACTTCTTACAGAGTAAAAGGTGGCTCCATTCAGATTTAATTTAGGTTTTAGTTTGCACACTCAAGTCAGCAACATTGATGACACTTCCTGAAGTGATGAACCAGAACTTGCTTGTCACCTGTGCAAGCAGCAGTCATGTGCAAACTCTGAAACTTTCTAGAAATCTTTAAACCGACATCAAGAAACTACAGACCTCAAGAAAATACGCTTTGACTGCTTGAAGTCCATTGAACATAACTTAGTCAAAAGTGGGAAAAATGTTTCTGGAATCTTTTTCTGCAATTATGAATTGACTTCTGACAGGCTGTTCCATAGTAAGGACATTATTAAATGGCATGTCTATTAACAGATTTGAGAGGAATAGTATAGAAACTGTAAGTCTATGTGAGAAGGATAAGCTGTTGTAGTAGACAAGAGAAGTATGTTGCATTTACTAGAGCAGGTTTTACTGCACTTTTCTCTGTAACAGGATCTTTGGCTATGTGATCTGACATTTCTGGACTGCATTCAGATGAGAAATTATTGTACAAAATATAAACTTTTTTTTACCTTTTGTGCCGTTGCTATAAAAGAGTGAGATTTTACTGTTAAGCTTATTTAATGATCAGCACTGTGTGACTGAGCTCTTTGTTTGCTCTGGTGCTCTAAGTCTTGGGTTTGGTATTAAACCTCTTTGATCCCTACCAAAACATGCTCTGAAATTCTTGTTTAGATGATGATATGTCCCTGGAAGTGTGTTGCCTGGTTCTCTTACAAAGTGATGTAATTAAGTCTGATTTCTACCTTTTTCTTTTACATTCTTGTCTGTCACTGTTATCACAAAAGAAACTGTAACACTTAACAAAAGAAAGTGAATATGAATAAACTAGTAAAGCTGGTTCCTCTGGATATTTTCACTTGTCCTTCAGATTTGTTTTATTCTCTGGTACCGTTACTCAACTCAGATTGTGCTTATACATCTGGTGGATAATTTCCATCTCGTTAGGTACCTGTGCTGGTTTTTGGTAGCTTTAACACTTTGGGAATTTGCAAAGGAAGTAGGATTAAAATTGGAACGATTGCTTGGCATTTCCATAGAATCAAGCGTCCAGACCTTTTAGAGTGTAAGTACCCAGAAGCCGTGATTCTGATTAATGTGAAAGACTGATTGTATGCATTGCTGCCTGTGTGCAGCAGAAGAGTGACCGCTGAGGATTGTAACAAGTTTGCTTGTTATAAACGAGGGGGTTTTTTTAAAGGTACTCTAAAATGCTCTGAAGACTTCACAGAATTATTTAGTCAAACCTGAGATGCTTTAAAAGAAGTTGAGTAAATTAGATGATGTAAAAGAACATCTGGAACATCCCTTTGGCCTATGGTCTAGAAGCTACAAAGGCAAAAGTTATTCTTGAAGCACTTAATTCAGGATATACCACAGCTCATTAAAAGTGGGAGTATCAGAGTTTTCTTCTGGGCTCTCACTTCCTTCATGGTCTTAGACAAGTGATATTATTTACCCAATATGTTTCTGATTTTAAAATGTGATTCTGTGGGCAGGACTTAGAAATAGTTGAAAACGGGTCCTAAAAGAATGTGCTTGCTTATGTTGTTATGGTCTAGAATTAGTCTTGAATTTCTGATACAATCAGCCAAAGAGGAGAAAATACGTCAGTCCTAGGATACGAAGGAACTTGTCACAGTGGAAGTGTTACAGTTTGCCTTCTGAGCAAAAGAGTGGTATTTTTTCCTTTCAGTCATTGCCTTAAGAACTGAAGGTCAGCAGACTCCTTCAGATTTCCGAGTGAAAACTGGTGTTGGTGTTGCCCTCCACTGTAGATTTCTGGCTTCCAACAGACACAGTTTACTGTTCTTCCCAATGAGACGGTACAGGAGGGAGTCAAGGGAGGATGGATGTTCCAGAACAGGCCTCATTTTGCCTCTTTAGCAAGAAAAGGACTAAGAAGCTGAGCTTTAGTTTTTTTCCCTTGAATGCTAATTTTGCAGTTTAATGGCAGGAAGGAGATAGTAAAATCAATTCCATTTTTTGGCAGTAATCTGGACTGCGTATATGATATGAATTCCTTTTATCACCAAAAGAAGCTCAGTAATGATTTGTTTGTAGGCACATGGCCAAAATGCAAAGATTTTGGACTAGTTCAGAAATAGCTGTGCTCTTCAAGCTTTGCAGTCTGTTCAAATTTAAGCCTTCCCATCATTCTAGAAATGGGAGTATGTGCAGAGGGGGAAATGAACATTTTTTGGCCTTGAGTCACTGGGCAGACTGCAATGAATACAGGCTTTGATTCCGTAAGGGACCCTTTTCCTTCAGTCCACCCCATTGTGTAAGTTGAGGATTACTAATTTGTTCACCCCGTTTGAGCTGGTTATTGTGTGCTGCTGCGGGAGGGAATTCTGGAGTAGCTGAAAGGCATAGCAGTGCTTCTTCTGTCAAATGCACTGGAACTGAAATGCCAGCCTTGCTTTTCCATAAGGCATGCTCTTGGAAGCTGAAGGTTTCTTTGGTTTCTGAACTGTGCAGACTGTCATGAGCATCTAATCCAGACCTCCATGGCAGGGGACTTAGAGTAGTTGATCTTTAAAGCTGCCTTCTAACCCAAACCATTCTGTGTTTCTGTGACCTTGAGTTAATTATTTATGATACTGAAAACTGAGAATCCTAGAGAGCTCCATTAGTAGAAAAAGCCAGTAAAATTGACAGTGTGGGAAATAATGTCAGTGAATGTTGTTGAGTCAGAATGAAACCAAATTTTTAAAAAATTCCTATGCCTAAGAGCAATTGTGCCTGTTTTAGAAGGATATTAAACCTGTTTGCATCTTGCTGTTGCCTGGTGCCTTTCTGAATAGAACTAGTGGGATAACCTGGGCAGAGTGAGTGTATTTAATACTGTCTTGTTCTGCTGGAGAATCTGCTTAGAGCTGGTCAATATATCAATCATTGCTGTAAAATACGAGATATTGTTCCGAGGGGTTGTTCACTTGAATGATAAATGAAGGTGAGTAGACAGTACAAAGGACATGGGTTATCCACAAAGATTTGTTTATGCAATCAGGTTTTCCTGGTGTGGACAAATGTGAGGCCATATGTAAAACTTGAAGGATGTATACTGTGTATTGCATACCAGAAGTTGCATTCTGGGTAAGCAAAATTGGGTCAAGAACTGATTGATGAAAGATGAAGCTTCAGTGACTGCAGCAAGCCTTGGTACAAAAGCAGGTATTAGCATGTCATTTCTCTATCAAAACCCCAAAAATATTGAAGACTCTGGATAGCTCACTGTAGGCTGGAAGAAGTCTCCTTTTTTATTCAAAAATTAAAATTTTAAGCAGCTTATTGAGTTAACTTGGCAGAAATAGTTAATAAGGCTTTACACTAAGGAGAGAGCTGTAATGTGGGACTAATGCACAGCCAGCTCCCATCCCTGGCTCGAAGGTTCAGGGCATTAATCGGAACGTTACTGATAATAATTTATAGATGAAGTAAGTACTGTATTCTCCGTCACTTTGGATGGTATTATTGATACATCATCTTGATTTGAAAGTTGTTAACCTTGGAATAAGAGGGGGAAAAAGTGTTCTGGGAAATCTGGAGGAGGCCAGTCTCCCTCTATGCTGACTGTGGAGCTTTCTTGGCTTGGTCACGGGGTGCGTGGCAGCTCTCTGCATTAAGCCTAAAGGGTGCAAAAACCTCCTTCTCTCTTTCCTAGCTTCCTCCAATTTGTTTTCCTTGGAAGCTGAAGAGTTGAATGGAGTCTCTGATGGGCCATGAGCATTGCAGGAAGCAAACAGGAATGTAGAACTTCCATGGCCCCCTGCTTTTCTCCTACATGGGAACCTAGAGTGTATCACAATATGCAGATGATGTGATAAGTCATGATAGAGCAGAAAACTACCAAACTGTGTTCCTGTGAAGTTACTAATGATGTTAATAATGATTCCAGGTACCAGCCTGATATCCCAGCTCGGCAGATTATTTTAGTTTTCCTTTTCATAATTCTCTTGGTATACCCTGAGGAGATGGATGTTTCTCTTTATTTGAACTTTGCTTACAACTCTGGTCCCTGCTGCTGCTTTTCTTTGATAACTTGCCTTTGTCTAACTGGCAGAAGTTTCATAGCAGTTTCTGAAATACCTCAAAAAATCAAACAAATGGGTAAATTCCAGTGCTGGATTACAAGATGAACAGAAGTGTCAGTTAAACAGAATAGATTTTTGGATTTGGACTGAAAATTGAGGTGAAACATTTCTGACAAGGTAAATGGATTCCTCTCCTTGACTTACCTTTTATTACCCTAAAATTCCAGATACATTACAGAGGCATTAACACCAGCACAGTGACATTGAAACATAAAATAGGGAGTAATCCTTCCCTAGAGGTGGGTGGCTGCAAGCCTCAGACTCCATATCTGGGATTTAATGAAGCGTGACTTAGAGGAGCACTGCTTGCTTCCAAACCTGCTGGAAACATATGCAGAATGGATTAGACATGTGAGTTGTTCTCAGATACCTAAGAATGTAATCATTTTTTTGCTTGTTCTTCTGAATTCTTTTCTCAGTGCCGTACAAGGAAAGACTTCTTTATTTGCCAAGACCTCCGATCATAGTTTTGTATGGAAAACAACATCACCTTTCTCTGTTTGTCTTTCTACAAAGCATTTTCTCTGGTTTTTTTCCCTCCAGTGTTCTGAGGATAATAAACACAATGATGAGCCACCTCAAGAAGATGAAGGTTTTATGGGTATGTCACCTCTTCTACAAGCCCACCATGCTATGGAGAGAATGGAAGAGTTTGTGTGTAAGGTAAGGGCACGTGGAAACTGCTGAAGTAATTTCCTTTTTCTAGGAAGCTCCAGTGGGCAGCAGCTCCCTCCATTGGAGCAACTGCACTACTAATGTGAGGGAGAGGAGGTTCTCACTGTCCCCAAATGGGCATCTCGTGTTCTAGCTGGCAATAGTACACTTCCTCAGCATCTGTCTGTCATATAGGATTAAATTGTAGAGCGTGGAACAATAGGGATTTACAACTGAGACTCCAAAGCTGATCATGCAACTCGGGTGTGTCCCTTGAGAAACACCTGTGAGTGCAAAGCAGAATAAAAGCCTTCTGGTTCGAGGCACTTTGATTTACAAGGTCATTCGTTCAGATTTCTTCAGATTTGCAAATATTTTGCTTTTCCAGCACCATTTGCATCTATTGTAGAATAAGCTTTGTCCCTGACTTGAAAACAATGCTGTATTGAAACCATACGTAAGTAAATCCATTGTAGATTTTGTAATTGTTGACCTTGGCTCAATTTTTGCTACTTTTTAGAGCCACTGGGCTGTGTCAGTCTCTGGCCCTCCTTTCTTGCTGAAAGGAATGCTGCCCCTTTATACACTGGTTCCTGCTGGGTTTATGAACTATTTTTGATGTTTTACAGAGGGACCCTAGTTACTTGGTGGTCTTTTGTGTACAGGTCGTTTTGGGTTTTTTGCTTTTGTTGGTTATTTTTTTTTACTATGCATCTTTGCCTCTTTTAAAATGTTTCTTAGGGTGGATTGTGTAAAATGAATTCCCTCCTTCCGTTTCTACCTCAATTCACATTTTTTGTTCATGAACTAAACCAGTTATTTCCTTGTTTAATGTATTTAAGAACCCAGTCTTTAACTGGGCTGGTTATCCTGAATGGCTTTGTTTTGCTTCCATGCACGAGTGTGGAGAATTGATCTAAAAACTCTGGGCTTTTGTTGTTGAAACTGAAATAAGAATGTAGCTTTTTAAACTTAGTGTTTCAGGAACCTTCAGCCTTGCTCCTGTAACTCTAGCCAGCCGGCAGATCCAAGGAACCCTGCAGAAACACCCCCGGTACATAAAGCAGTTCCCTGCCACCCCTGTCCTTGGCAGTGCTGCCAGACTGAAGCCTCCATGTGTCTTGTGTTACTGAAGCAGTGCTGGGAACATCTGTGCACACTTACTTCCTGTGGAGCCAGCTGCAAGAATAGCTCTGTGCACAAACCCCTCTCTCCCTTTCGAGAAGAAATCCTGTGGAATTGAGAGTCACGAGTCTGTTGCCTTAACTGCTCTGTCACCATTTGTTTTGTGAGCCTGGGAGCATTTTCTAGCCAACCTGAATAAGGGGTTGGACTCTTCTTGCTGGACTCTCACCCTTTCACATTTTTCTGGCCCCTATTAGTGCTGATGGGTAGCTGCTTTTGCTAGCCTGCCCCAAATGCTAGCAGACAGTCAGGTTGGCTTGTGGTGGAGGAACAGGCTTACTTATGTATTGGAGAGAACTAGGTGTGGGCTTCTTTAATTAAATGGAAGGGTATACCTGTAAAAGAACATGGAAGCGAATTAAATGTTTTCCCTTCATTAACAGTAAAAAAGCTCAGTAGCCTTCCTGTCCAGTCAAGTGCTGAATTATTTCTTTCTCTGATGGTGCAGTTCATAATGATACAGTTTTGAACAGGGAACAGTGACTTTAGCATGACATTTCAAGTGTAAAGCCTTTTCCCCAGAGATGTCCCATCAACTCTCTTCTGTTTACTGCACTCATAGGTTAACTCCAGCACTTTTACTAATACGGGTTTTCGGGCTATTTCCGTCCACTGATGGAACTCCCTTCCCTGCATTTCACTGAAATCTTTTAACCCCTAGGTGTGGGAGGGCCGATGGAGAGTCATTCCCCACGATGTTCTGCCTGACTGGCTAAAGGACAATGACTACCTGCTGCATGGACACCGACCACCCATGCCTTCCTTCCGGGCTTGTTTCAAGAGCATCTTCAGAATACACACAGAGACTGGCAACATCTGGACACATCTCCTAGGTATTCTCAGCTTGCCTCAAGCTAATGCTAAATCTAATCCAATGGTTTCATTGCTCTCCAAGAAAAGAGAGCGAGACAGAAAGGGCTGTGGCGTGGTCAGCATTATCGTTCCACTAGTAACCTGTTAAATTAGCAGTTTGGTATCTTTTCCTCCAATTTGTCCAAACTAGGACAGTATCCCTCTCCTAATTTTATCCCACTGGAGTTGGATGGGACTTCCTTAACTATGGCGTACTGTACAAACAAATGCAGTAAACATTTCCTAATCGTTAATAAATTACTGGTAGATCCTTCTTTTCGCAAGTGTGTAGGTGTTAACTGGGATCCCATTTCTTGCCACAGGAACACACTTAAGTTGCAGCTTCTCTGAGTGGTTTCAACTTGTGAGAGCCTTGAAGGGAAGTGGTGATGCTTTTAGAAAGCAGAGCTTTTGGTATGCGTGAACTTGACACCTCTCTGCCTTGCTGTTTTTCAGGATGTGTGTTCTTCCTTTGTCTGGGAATATTCTACATGTTCCGGCCAAACATGTCCTTCGTAGCACCTGTGCAGGAGAAAGTGGTCGTTGGATTGTTCTTCTTGGGAGCCATACTCTGCCTCTCCTTCTCATGGCTCTTCCACACAGTTTATTGCCACTCAGAAGGTGTTTCCCGGCTCTTCTCCAAGTAAGTGCATAGAGAACAGGGTAGGCCAAATAGGAAACAGGTGGGAAAACAGGGCTGGGATTTGTGCCTGGAGCCCCAGTGTGGGAGTTGTTCATTTCATGACTGCATGTACTTTGGAACAGAGTTGAGCAGAGATTTAATGCAGCTTCTTCTAATTATAGTTTGTTTCAGCATGAGTTTTTGTGCTGTCATTTGAGTCTTAAAACTCCATCATTTTCTGCTGTTTGGCAGGCATGTGCTTGCATCTTGCTGCTGTAAGTAAGACGCCTTGAGCTTAGTTGCAGGACTTTGAATTTTTAGTGCAACCTTTCCTTCTTGTCGTTTCAGCTGTTCTGACTAACTTTGAACCTTAAACTTATGTAAGACAGTTTCACAGTGTATCAAGATGTCTCGTTTCTTTTGGTTTTACTGCACGTTCTTTTTTGGCTGGCTGCTGAATATCTCATATTTCCTAAGACTACTGTAATCTGCAAGACCACCTCTAAAGTAGCCCAGCAATTAAAATCCCCTACTGAAAAATTAACTCCATCAACTTTTGCAGGAGTATTTTGTCAGGGTGTGGTAAAAAGCAGTGGCTGTGCATTTCCTTTTTTATACTTGTGTACAAAAAACCAGCATGGTTGAAAAATTGCAACATTATTCCACTGTGGTCACTGAAACTGATGCCCAACTAACTCACACTTGTCAGATCCTGAAGTGCTTGCATTGGCTGTGTTCTCAGAACATACTGTGTGCCCTGTCTTTAGAGGGCTCTTGCACTGCTTTTTTCCTCATCTGAAACTCAAATGTGAGTTTTCCTCAGAAAGCTTTGCTCTAATGCTGAAGGTATTGCTGATGACTGTCTCAAAAATGGCCTTACTGGCTGTGTGTCATGATAATCCATTACTGCAGGTGGAAGAGTTGCCATCAGGACCTAAGCTGCAACAGTGAGAGTAATTTAGTTGCAGTGAGAAGTAGACAGTTGGTCCACTAAAGAAGAGTGTGTGGGTGTGAGGACTTCCAAAGGTTCGCATTTCTTGTGACGCTGATTTTGTTTTCTTCTAGGCTGGATTATTCTGGCATTGCACTCCTCATAATGGGCAGCTTTGTACCGTGGCTGTACTACTCCTTCTATTGCAACCCTCAGCCTTGCTTCATCTACTTGATTGTGATTTGTGTCCTGGGCATTGCAGCCATAATTGTCTCACAATGGGACATGTTTGCCACCCCTGAATACCGGGGTGTAAGGGCAGGTAAGACCTGAAGTTAACTGTTTGCTTCTTGACTGCCTTTCCTGCTTCCTACTTGCCACTTGGAAAAACCACCTTGGGAAGACTTAAAAGAGCTTAATTTTATAGAGATCTGATATTCTTGGATTGGGAGCTTGATGGGTTTTCTTTCAGTGTTTATTGTACCCAACTGGATGCACAGATAAGGGCTGGTGCAAGTCCTGGCAGTGCATTCCTGAAATGGACAGTAACACGTGCAGTAGGAAAGGTGGTGCAAAGAATTTCTGGCTGCATCTAGCAACTTTGCTCTCTCAAAAAACGACTGACTGCTTGGTGTGTGTATGTGTACTTGCAGTGCTTGTCCTTTGTTTGTAACACCAGACTCAGACACTAGCAAATCATTGAATGATTGAATTAATCTGAATGATTTGCCTGGATAACACGCAGAGCTAAGATAAAGACTGTTTTTCTCTTCACATCATCAAAAGAACAAAACCAGATTTGGTTTCACATTTCGAGGTAGGAAGAAAGAGAGCTTTAGGGGGCAGCTGTGGAATGTGCACACAGATGGGTTGAATAGTAATATTTCTCATTTCTTAACCTGCACATGCTGTCTACAGTAAATCTAGATTTCCTGGACAAGTTATGGGTACCTTCAGAGCGTTCAGCTTTCCAAACTTAAAATCTCTCTATGGGACATGAATATTCCCCCTGTGCCCACTGTTTTTACAAGTTTTCTGTCCTTGCTGCTAAAATCTAAACAAATAAACAGTGTTCTCTTATATGGCAGATCAGATGAGCACAAATGCTGCTTTTCTGTTTCCTAGGACCGCTCCTGCAGAATATGATAAACAATCTCTTTGTTGTGTCTCCTTGTCTTGCTCTTGAGCGGTTGTGGCGAAGTGAGGCACGGTCTGTGTGGTCTCGGTTCCCTCTACAGGCCAAGAGCAGGAACTGGCCTCACGTACACTGCAGCTGGCAGGCACAGTCAGTAAATGAAATATTCCAGCTATCTGCTGGAACATATAACTGAGTAGCTTCTGGTATATGAAGGAAGTTTGTGCATTCTTTAGCTTCCTTTCCAATAAATCTCTTCTGGGAACCTCCAGCTTCAAGAGCTGTCACCTCTCTGCTGCTTTGGCAAATACTGAGTTTTCCTTCCGTAGCTTTTGTGTTTTCATTGTCTCCCTTTACCGCCACTGTGTTCAAACCTGACTCTCCCGCATTTTCTTTACCTCCCAGGAGTATTTCTAGGTCTGGGTCTTAGTGGGGTAATTCCCACTCTGCACTTTGTCATCTCTGAGGGGCTCCTGAAAGCAGCCACAATGGGGCAGATAGGCTGGCTGGCACTCATGGCATGCCTGTACATCACTGGTGCTGCACTCTATGCTGCCCGCATCCCGGAGAGATTCTTCCCTGGCAAGTGTGACATCTGGGTGAGTCTACTGAGTGACTGGATGAGGAGACCAATTTGAAAGCTGGTTCCCCTGGAGCCTGAAGGATGCTGTGTCAATGTTTTCTTATTGCAAGTATCAAACTGCTGCGCCAGAAGCAATAGGTCTTCGGGGGCCAAACAACCCCGGGCTCTCTGAGCCTGGCTTAGCTGGTGCCTCTCTTCCCAAGTTGTCACAACCTGGCTGGTCTGAGGTAACTGCTGGCGTGCAGATTCACCTCAGCACATTTCTGATAGCTTTAACAGATGGGCAAGGAACTCTGCAAACATTTTTGTGTGTGTTGAGGATCCTACAAAGACACATCTTCACCTTGCTTCTGTGCAGAGCAGTACATGGTTATGTCAGTGATGTTCAGTGTGTTCTCTGGGATCTTCCCCATGTCTGGCTCCTCATCTTGTATAGCCAGTGAAAATGCTGGACAGAGATGGTAGGCTTTGGGGGGATGCCTGGTGCAGAAGAAGGGAAAGTGGGGTGAGCAAGTGGGTGGGTGGGGGAAAGTTGGTATGAGGGAAAGAATTAATGAAGGCTGGAGGAGAAATACCTGAGGAAGATGTAAGGAGAGGAGCTGGGTGGAGCAAGAGTAGAGATGAGGAGAAGTGGATCTTTGGAAGGCCACTGTACTTGCACTTAGGATGATTTAAGACCCCTAAAGAAGACTGGAAGTGAGAATGAGGCCTGGTTGTTTGGCTTTTGCACAGCACCAGTTTGCTTGGTTTGTTTAAGTGGCCAAAGCACTGTAACTACAATGAGCTAAGCTCCAAAAGCACTGGTGTACCACCAACTCTTTTCCAAGCTTCCCATGAAGCCTGCAAATACACATTTGTAGGAATATTTCAGGAGCATTATCCACATTGGCAGGGCTTCCCTCAGACAAGGGCATGCTTTGTCGTGTAGCTCTCTCACGGTTTTCATTCTGCTCTGCTCCAGTCAGTGACATCCTGGTCATTCATTCAGAACATCCAGTTGTTTCTAGGTTTTAATATAACGCCACATTTTTCTGTTCTGTTTCTCGGTGGTAGAGAAATAAAACACCAGCATGCAGAATCCACTTGGTAAAACTTATGCCTGTGACCAGAGCAGAGTTTGTACCTGTTACCTGTAGGAGAGGACCCTTTTTATCCATAAACCACCAGTGTGTCTTGTGGAGGAACTAATTTTAAAAGTGTCCTGCTTAAGCCTTTTGCCTAGGGTTCTGAAATGATCCTTGTCCCTTTGCAAAGATGAGTTACAGCACTTCTGTTGCACAATTTTGGGTTGACCAGCTGGTTCAGATGACTCTGAAGGGAAGGGGGGGACGTGTGTGTGCAGAGAATTCGATTGTTTTGCTAAAGATAGTAGAGGGGTGGGCTTTAACACACAGCTTGGAGAGCTCTGCAGCTCGTGGTGTGAGGCACTGCTCTGTGTTACTGTGTACTTCAGCTGAATGTGGGGCTTTTGGGTGGCCCCGGGGCCGCGCGTGCCCCGGCTGAACAGAGGCCTTTCCTTCCCGCAGTTCCACTCCCATCAGCTGTTCCACGTCTTTGTCGTGGCTGGCGCCTTCGTGCACTTCCACGGAGTCTCCAACCTGCAGGAGTTCCGCTTCACGGTCGGAGGGGGCTGCACAGAGGAGGATGGGATGCAGTAGGAGCAGCCTTCAGCCCAAGATCACAACCAAAAGAGAGCCGCCGGCGCGGGCGAAGCATCCAGGCTTAGCAAAAGGAATACCTAAGAAGAATCCAAGTTTCAGCTGATGAGGCATGGAGCTTCATGGGGATTCTGACTAACCAAGATAAATTCTATACCTCAAGCAATGGAATAAATCAATTTGAAGACCAGGAAATTCTGAAAACCTAATTTATTCTTGGGATCTACAGATTGAGCTACAGAGGACCCTTTCCAAATCGGCTTCTGTTCAATGCCATATTTATTTGTAGAATTGGGGAGGGATAGCTTAGCAGTTTCCTTTTTTTTAAAAAAAAAAGAAAAAAAAAAGTCAAGGTTAAATTTATATCCTCTTGGAGGGTTTGGGCGTTGATTTTAGATGCTCTTTTGGGAGAAAAACAAATTGTAAATAAGATTTCTAACTTTCTGTTTAAATAAAATTTATATAAATGTTTTAAACAATGGGTGGGGGGAAAAGGGTTTTTGTAAAGAATGCAACATGCAAGTACCACACACTGTTTCAATTTTGCACAAAATAAACGATTGCAGAAGGACCAGGTAAAATTCCCAGGAGTGAAGCACGTTGGCCCTGTAGATTTTCCTGGTGGCCGGCATGCCCTGGGCAATGTGGGGTCCTGGCCAGCACCTGGAGTAGGTTCAGGACATGTACACGAGGGTTGTGAAGGCTGGATTAATGATGGTGCCATCCAGGTCACAGTGTGAGCAGATGGATTTGCTCCAGTACCTGGGAAGGTGCATCTGCTCCCTGCCCGAGCGTGTGGGACAGCTGCCTTCCCAGCCCAGGTGGAGCGGGCAGTTGGGGATCGTGGATCCTACAGTTGGTTGGTTTGGGTCTCATCCTAGGATTTGGAGCATGGTGGGATAACTGCACGTGAAATGGCAAACAGTCCCACTCCATCAGTGCCTGCCTACACCCAAAGGCCCCCAGGGAGAGGATGGCTGCCATTGGCAAGCCTGCTTTGTTTGGTCTGAGGGATGGTGGTAACAGACTTGTCAGAAGATAGTTGAGCATGTGAGGGGTAACAGAGGTGGGGTTGAGATGGACTGGGAAGAGGAAGCTGTGTGCTCCAGTTAACAGGCACTGGCATTACCATCCTGTGTGTCAGGCTGGTAATATGCCAAGGCAGTTTGAGAGGTTTTTTTTTTAGGAGGAATAGATCCCTAACCAGCCCAGTGCAGTTCCTATTTTTTTTTCC
>VZTI01004092.1:1073720-1132262 GCA_013397865.1 Struthidea cinerea
TTTTGGTCCTTAGGTCTGCTTTCCATCTGTGCTTTAGCAATGGGACTGCTGGTATTTCTTAAGCCTAAACCTGGGAGTTCAGCTGGATTGCTGTGGAGCTGACACACCTCCTATATAAGGGGAGGCAAATACCCTTCTCCTGTGTAATTGATGTAGCTTGAGTTTTGGAGCCCAGTCAGAAGCCAGACTGAAGGAGAATCTTTGGAGTCGTAAGGTGAAACTTGAACATTTTGTTTGTTATGGCACAGGTATTGCTTGGAGGCTTTAGCTGGAAATTCAGAGCAATTACCTCTCCCACAGATGAGTTAAACAGCTCACACCATGCAGTATTTCACAGGGAGGGAAGGCAAAGGGTGGTTGGTTATTGTCTGGGGTGGTTTTTTTTGTTGTTGGGTTTTGCTTTTTTTTTTTTTTTAGATTCCCTCAAGTTTCAGTTTTCATCCTTCAAGATAAAGAGATGGATTGCAAAGATCTTCCCATCCCCTGGATGTCACAGTGTGTTTTGGGGACTTACTTTGTCTAATGGAGTCAGGTAGAAGCAGAATGCCCTCCTAAAGCTGAGTGGGTATTGAGGCTTCACCCCTTGAGTGGAGTAAAGCCTCTGAGAGCAAGGTCAGTGCAGAAGGAGGTGCTGCAGCAGTCTGCAGGTTAGAGGGATGTGTTCTCAGTAGGACCCCATCACTGGACGCCTGCAGGGCTGGGAGTAGTTGATCCCAGGTCTGTGGTATTTAAGTGAAGGAAAGAGCAGTATTGCCGTGGATGTAAGGGCCAGTAGCGCTGGCATCCCAGACACGGCTGTGGAGTTGGCCCGGAGGAAGTGGCTGGTGTGTGTGAGCAAAGCGTGGTACATATCACACTCAGAGCTGGCTGGAAGGTGCTTTGGGATACCTCTGAACAGTATCAACAGAAGCAGCAGTCTCCATCCTGGATCATCCCACGTTCACTCCTCGAAGGGTGATTGTAACCTGGTCCTACACAGCACAGAACTATTACAAAAACACAGTACTCCACCTGCTATTCTTAACCCAGTCAGTCTCTCTGTTCAAGAAGTTTGTGTGTTCCAATAAAAACAACCTAGCTGTGCACTTTTCTGTAGCTTTTGCTGAGAACTCTTCCCAGGTTGGCACCTGAATGCCTTACTCTCAGCAGTCAGAGGCTTGCTTGCTCTGTGTGCAGGTTATTGCCATAGAATAGTTAGGACCTACAGCTTCTTTCCTTCCCCATTAAATAGTGGCCTTGTTCAGTATATTTCTTTTTAACAATTGCTTACTGTTGGAAGCAATGAAGCACATTCTGGGGTTTTGATGGCTGGGGACTCTGGTGATGGTTCCATATAAGATGGGATCTTATTACTTGCTGTATTCTTAACTTCTGCTAATAAAAGAACCAAATGGATTATTGTCTAGTTTGGGTCTTTCTGCACTGTGTGGGCAAGAGGGGACAAGGGTGCAAAGAACAAGAGCTGGGGGGAAAAGAGGGTCATTGCTGGAGACTTTGGTGGTTGTGGGCAAAATTTTAGGTGAAGTTCAAGAAGTTCAGGAGGCCTGGACTTGAATTCCTGGTGTAGAGGAAATGCCTTCCATCCTGTATCCATGTAAAGGATTGATCATCTCCTCCTGGTGTGCAGGCTTAGGGGCTGGCACAAGTGGGGTTTGGCTGGGGAGGGAGAGGGGCTGGTGGTGGCCAGGACAGCCTGTGCCCAGTGGGGCCTCCTGCTGTTCCTTGGCTGTCAGCAAACATCTGGGAAAGCCTGGGAAGGATACCCCTAATCCTGCTCTCGCGTTGGCTCGTACCAGCTCTGGGTGTCCACAGCTGAGCTGTGCTTTTTACCAGTTCTTCACTCAAGATGAGTGTTCTGCAGTGACTTGTAAGAGAGACAGCTCCTGTTAATGACCTTGACAGCTTGATGGATGTCCCGGGATGGATTATTATTATTATTATTGTTGTTGTTATTGTTATTTTGATGAAAAGCAAATTCAAGGAACGTGGAGAATGTTGGTATCAGATTTCACACAAATTGCACTAAAAGTAGCTGCCACATTTGAATATGAATTGGGTTTATTCTGTTTCCAGGAAGCAGAGTGATACTTAAAAGTTGTCTGGGCAGGACAAAATTGTATGTCATGCCTCCTCTGTGTGTAGCTGTGTCCATGCTCTGCCCTCTCCCAAGAATCACTTGCTTCATTCATTGCCGAGTATCCCGAGTATGGGTTAAAGTGCTGCAATCCAGATGAGTGTCTGAGGCCACTGCCTAACTTTCTAAGGAGCTGGAAATAAATGAAGCACATGATTAGGACTGAAGAGTTGACTGGTTTAGTTGAAGCTATTAAAGGCTTCCCTGCAAAACTGAGCTCTTTTTCCCTTTCTTTTTCTTACCCCTGCCTCCTGTGTGGCATCAAAGCATCTTGTTTGAACCAAACCCTCCTGCTGCACAGTGCTGCTGTATCTGCCTGGAATGCCCAAGCTGGAATTCTCCAGGCTGATTTCCAGGAGTGCAGGGCACTAACGTGGTTTGAATGACGTTGCTTAAGAAGATCGATTCCTTGGAGAGGATGTGTGGTAATTCCTAGGTACGTATTGCTCTTGAAAGAGGAATACTGGCCTTGAGCGCACGGCAACATGACGAATGTCACACCTGGTCATCTCCAGCTGTTTTAACAGCAGCAAAGGAGAAGTGCAGGGGGAAACTGCCCAACACCACCTGGGCAGCTGCTGTGTGTGAGAGCCTTGCGGTGTGAGCAGTTCCGTGTTCACCACTGGGAGGTTGGTTCCTTGGGCAGGGATGGCGGGGTCGGAGCCCAGCACTCCTGGGTGAGTGCACGGAGCTGGTTTGCCAGCTTGACCTTACAGAGTCATAGAATGGTTTGGGTTGGGAGGGACCTTAAAGATCCCATAGTTCCAACCCCCCCTGCCATGGACAGGGACACCTTTCCAACACTTCCACGGATGGGGCAGCCACAGCTTCTCTGGGCAACCTGTGCCAGTGACTCACCACCCACATAGCGATGAAATTTTCTGGCACTTCCAGAAGCTTCGCCTTTGCCTTTCTGTAGTAAAATTCATGTTTAAACTACAGAGGTATTGGTGTTCCTGAGCTGGGAGATGCTTGCGCTGGAGATTCACCATGATCTCCCTTAGTGGCAGCTTCATCTCTGCAGTGGCACCGCTGAGCACAGAGGCTCTTGACAGCACAAAACCTGAACTGGTCTAGTTGTAAATGAGATGGGAAAATCATTGGCCTGGCTGGGTTCCCAGAGCAATGGTGTGTTTCCCTTAGAGAGGCAAATGTCACCCCAGCCAGTTCCAGTGGCTGGCTTTGCTTTCCCCTCCAACCGTGCCCAACCTGTGCCGGTGGTTTGGGGATTGTCTTGGCGCCGGCTGGAGCCGAGCCGCCCCAAACCCAGGTTTCGTCTGTGGCTGTGGCCAGGCTGCGGGGCTGGCACTGGCAGACGGGGCTGTGGGGTGGCAGCTGCTGCTGGCACGGGCAGCCAGCCCTGCTGGGAGGGAGCAGCCGCTGCCACCACCTCCCTGCCGGCTGCTGGCCACGGCGGCCAGCCCGGGGCTCTGCCCTGGCCCCGGCCCAGCTCCCCCATCCCGCTGCCTGCAGGGGCAGCCGGGCTGGGATTGCTGCCTTTGCCAGCGAGCCTCCTGCCAGCTTTGGAAGCGATATTGTGTCCCTCAGGGCGGGCAGGAGGAGGTGACAGCAGGCTCCAGCCCCCGCTGCCAGGGGCCAAAGAAAGGCACTAAAGCCGGAGCAGCCGGGGGCTTTGGCCGGTGTCACCGGTGCGGGGCTGCCCCGGCAGCTCCCGGTCCCTCTCCGTGCTGCCTGTGAGAGGCCGGGCCTTCCTGCAGCGGCTCCTGCCGCTGTCCCCACAGCCTCTCCTCGAGGAGAGCCGAGGGAGCGCCCGTGCCCATCCCCGAGCAATGCAGGCTCTGCTCCCTGTGGCGCTGGGGGAAGGACAGCGGCAGCTGCCTGGCCCCGGAGGAGCCAAAGAGGTCTAAAGACAGGGCTCAGAGCCCAGCCCTCCTCTGCTGCCAGCGGGGGCCTGCCTGGGGAAAGGCCCGGTGCCAGGGCTCCCAACATCGGAGGCGGCAGCAGCAAGCAAAGCAGGACGGGCCGATGAAATTTCCTGCGGGTATTCACAGCAGGAACGTGCTTGGTGGCGTGGCGAGTGGGGCCACTCCGGAGTGCATCGTGCACTGCTGAGGAGCTGAGGAGCTGCGTGGCTGTGGCTGATGTCACGGGCAGTGACAGGATGTCTGCTGGCCGAGTGACAGGCGGTCTGAAGGCTCCCTTCAAGGGCAGGCAGAGGTGGCGTGGGGGAACAGCCTGTGCCGAGGGATGGGGAGCTCCCCAGTGCCCAGGGGGGACAGGAGCAGCATTTCCCCCCCAGCGAGGGCCCAGCTGGTGATGGAGTGTTTGGCACACGGCGTTTGATGCTCCTTCTCTGCTTGCTCTTGAGACTTAGCTTAGCACAAAAGAATGTGCTGCATTAGGCTGCCCTCGGCCCCCTCCCCTGCAAGCAGAGGCTTGTGAGAGCCCAGGGTTTCTGCGCTGACAGTGCCACTGGGCTTTCTCAGCAGAAAAAGCATCCTGGAAAATACTCTGAGGAGCCTGAGTTTGAGGTGTGCATGAAACCAAGCAGAGCTGTGGCACTGGTCCTTCGCTATGGCAGAGATGGGCCACACACCCCACACACCTCTTAACACACTTGGAGCCCGTGGCTCCTGGCTGTGGCCACTGCTGTGCCCAGCCTGGGATGTGCCAGTCTCTTGCTAAGTCTAAGCCAACTCAGGCCAGCCTCCTTTTGTGCCCGATCCCAGTTGCAAACAGCTGCTGTAAATCCAGGGCTGATTTTCCTACTCTTTTGTAGGATGAAGTCATCCCTGCCTGGCCACACCTGAAGGCACAGCCACCAGCCTGCTCTGTCCCACGCTGCCGTGAGGCAGGGCAGGGCACGTGTGTGTGACGCTGTGCAAGGTGTGTGTCCCTGCCCACCACAGCGTTTGGGGGAGGTCCAGGGTTACCTCAGCCTGCACTGGGGTGTTTCTGAAGCCTGTAAGGAGTGTCATGGAAAGAATTCAGGCCCCTTCCCAGCTCCCTGTCCCCCTGCCTGCGAGGGAATTGGCTGCAGATCTGGGGCTTATGAAGGCCCTGATTTGTGCAGCGATGGGATGTGGGTCTGATGGACACCCCGTCTGCAGAGCACCACCTGGGAATTTTCTCCCACTGCATCTTCCCCTAAGAGAACAAACCCTGATGCCTCCAGTTTGTGCTCAGAGGGGCGGATGGGATCGGGCAGGAGGGACAGCTGGGATCTGCGGAGCTGTATCAGGATGGCAGTAGGATGCCGCTGAGCTGGAAGTGAGAGATGGCTCCTCTCACAGCTGCTCCGCTGCTGGTTGGATCCTCTGGCCTCAGCTCGCTGTTTGCTTTTGCTGACCTATTTTCATCTGCTGTGCCCAGCACATGGCTGAAGAAGTTGGAAGCTAAGGCAGCTGCTCTTCCTGGGGATTTTTCTCTTGCTGAAGGGCCATGAGTCACTATCTCTGTCAGAGCATGAAATGGAATTTGCTTAACCCCATGTTGGAGCCCAGAAACGGGTAGGTTTGCTTATGGTCTGCTTTGCTGCAAAAAACAAAAAAAGGAAGCTGTTCCTGGTGTCTGTTTTGAGTCAGGCAAACCTTTGCTCGTATTTCTCAGTTTAAGGAATAATCCAGTTCCCACCCCTGTCCCACTCCCTCCAGTTACTACCTCTGCACAAACTCAGGGAGCCAGCTAAGCCAGGTATAACTCCTGTCCTCACTCTCTCAGTGCAGGTATCTCCATAGGACCATGTTTACTGTGGATTAATGCACCTGAAACCAAGCACAGCTCATCCGCAGCAGAGCAATGTGTATTTATATGTCCTGTTTCAGCTCAGTGGACATGGGGCTGCTAATCTTTTCTGACAGGGAGGTCATCCTTGAGAGTGGTGCCCCAGGAGGGCAGGCACCACGGGCAGGCACGTGGAGCTGGGGAGCTGTGCCAGCCCGAGGGGTGCCCTGAGCCAGTGGCTCCTCCGTCTGTGAGCGGTTCCTGGCTCCTCAGCCTTGACAGCGGCCCCTTTTCCCTCTGTCCTGCCTTCATCTTCCTTGGCTGCTGCTGGCTCTGATAAGGTCACTGCCTCTGAAGCCTGGAACCTTCTCCATCTCCAGTTTTACTTCCAGGACTGCAGTGGTTCCTCTCCTCTTTGCTCTAACACCGCCTCCAGCAAGGCAAAACCCCACAGCAGGAGCTCTGAGGTCCTGAAAGGTCCCTACCAAGACCTGGCTGGGGCTGATACTGTCCCCTTAGTGTCAGGTGACATGGGTCGAAAGAAGGACAGCATCCCTGGCACGCCTGGAGCACATTTGTGGGTGCCTGCTGTGCAGGGAAGGAACAGACCTGGTGTGAGGATAAAGCCCTTTCCCATCCAACTGCTCTTCGCAGCAGTTGCCCAGGAGTGCAGCCCCGCAGCGGGGGCTGTGGGAGTGGGTGGCGTGGTGGCCCTGGAGAGGAGCCCCCAGCTGCCCATGGCAGGCCCGTGGCAGGGCACGTGTGGGCACTGCTGCTTGTCAGGCAGCGAGCGAGGAGGGCTCTTGTCCTGCAGGAGGTGACCTCTTGGTGTGATGAGCCACTCCGGGGACCTGGAGGGGGGCAGGAGGCTCCCAAAGGGACCGGGGAAAGGTTCTGCCGTGCTGCTGTACTACCCTGCTGCCTTGGGGCCACCACAGCTGTGTCTGCAGTCCCTCCACCCTCACCCTGTCCCCACGGGTTTCTGGGATTTGTGTGGGGCTGTGATCACCACCAAACATGCTGAAGCTGTGGTGTCTATGTGGAATATGCCATACATTTGTTTTTAATGAGATGGTATGGAACAGTTCATACAAAAAAAAAAAAAAAAAAAAAGAGAGAGAAAAATGGGTGCTCCCCATCCATTGTCCGTAAAGCTCTGTGAAAAATGGTCCGTACCCACCAGCTGGGAATGCCAGGCTCAGGGCAGGGAACAACCACGGGCAGCTGCCATGAGCAGGGCAGTGCTGCTCCCAGGGGAAAAGTGCCTGTTGCTTAGCTGCTTCTGCAATGAAGAGAGCAGGTAAGTCTCTTTTGGTGGGTCATGCAAAACCCCTTTCCAGAGGTAAGTCCACACGTAGAGAAGAACCTGGATGCTGCTCTGGCAGTGTTAGCAGAGGTCTCCTTGGCAGAGCTGGCGTGGCTGCAGCTCTCCAGCCAGGCTGTGCTGCTTCCCGCTGTCCAGCTGCAGGTTGGGCTGGTGCACTTCAGCTTTGGTGCCATTTCCCACCCCGGGGGTCCCGGCTGAAACCCACCCCCAAGACCAGGAGATGCTGCTGGGTGCTCAAAATCCCGGTGGCTCCCTCCGAGGCACAGGCAGATGGTGTCCCCTGCCCCTCCGAGCCCTCTGCCGCCCGTAGCCCGAGCGGCTCCGTGGGAGGCAGGCTGATGGTGGAATGCTGGCCGTGCCATGACCGCGGCATTCCCGGCTGCGAGCCGGTGTCGGGGGGAGCCGCTCGGCAGCCGCTGTGCCAGGAGCTGGCCCTGCTGCTTCCCGCATCTCCTTGTGCCACAGCAGCTGCCCCCGCCGGCACCGTGCCGGACCGCGTGGCGAAGGACGCCCCGGGCAGTCGCAGAGGGTGTCCCGGACGGGTCGGTACCCACTTCTCCTCCCGTGCCACCGCTCCGTCCTGCCGGTCCCCGCCGCGCAGGGCGCGTCGCAGGCAGCGTCACCGCAGCAGCAGCACCAGGGGCAGGAGCAGCAGCGTCGGGCACACAGAGACCCCAGCAGCGCCGCCGCAGTCCTGGGCGTTTTCCTGGGAGATGGGAGACAAGGTGTCAGCTGCCTACTGCCAAGCCCGCCTGTCACCTTTGGAAGAGGGAGCAGTGCCTGTGGCCGATCACCAGGAGCGAAGGAAGGGACTGGTTTGATTCCTGTTGGCCATAGCAGCCCCCCGTGAGCCAGGAAGCCACTTGCCTCCTGCGCTCCTCGCAGGGGCTGCGTGTGCTTGCTCCTGACCCTGTGATATCCCAGCTCAAGCCCTTCCCAGGTGGGACTAACGTGACAGTCCTCCTGCTGGGAACCCCCTCGGGACTCACAGGCCGTGTCTGAGTCCAGCCGGCAGGATGGGCACCCGAGACGGCCCACGCGAGGGTGCAAGAGGAGACATTTGTGCATTCTGGGTACAGGCATGCCCCTGGTGCCACCCAGCCGTGCGCTCTCCCTCCCCGCTGCCCGGGGTACCTCGGGGTGGAACGCGTGGCACGTGTCCGGCCGCCGCCGCAGCTTCTGGGACCGCATCCGCTCACACTTCACTGAGGCGTTGTGTGCCAGGCTGTCAAGGACACCTCAAGGACAGTGCAGGCAGGGAAAGGGGGTGAGTGCCACACGGACCCACGGGGCCCCATGCAAGCTTGTCTGGGTGTAACTGCACGGCCCGGGAGACACAGCGGGGAGGACACGGGAAGGGCAGGTCACCCTGCTCGGGCCGGAGACCTCTGCGGGCTGTCTCACAAGCTGGGTCGTGCTCTCCACCCCCATGGCAATGGCAGCAGAAGCACATTTTCCACCCTGGCGAACACGGAGATGACAGGGCCTGTGGAGCCCTGCATCCCTGCTGTGCATGGAAGGATATATTTGACCTCTTTTGCATCCATTGGGACCGGTGGGAAGACACTGCAGTCGCAGACAGCATCCGTGACGAGGAGCAGGAGGTTACTGCTGATGATCTGCTGTGCCACAAACATCCTGCAAGGGAAGAGCAGGTGAGGCAAAGCACAACTCTCCAGCTACAGTGCCAGAGCAGCAGCCCTGGCATTGTCTGACAGCAAAGAAACTGACAGAAAACAGAGATCATTGGAAACAGAGTGTCAGCAGAAAGCAGGAGACACCAGTGAGCAGCCGTACACAGGGAGAAGTGCCGTTGGCACTCCTTTTTGGCCTCAGAAAGCTCTGAACTGGCTCACATCTACAACTCCATGCCTTTAGGCACAAAAGTCAAAATCAACCCGAAAACACAACCAACCAACCGACCCCAACACAAGCCCTCCCCAGACGGGGCAGCACGTCACAGCAGATGGCACCTGAGAAAGCCTGGTTTCACCCAGAGGTATGTCAATGCCTATTTAATGTATATTTATGTGTGCTTGTACAATGCAAGGATGTCTGTATTCTGTGGTCCTGCGAGGAGCAGAGCTGTGCTAAATTTCATGTTACTCGAGAGAGAAAGAGAGGGTCCCAGTAACATTGTGTGCTACACTGGTGTGATGGGACAGACCAGCTGGTGTTTGGCAGGAAGCCAGCAAGCTGTCCTGGAGCCACTGGGCACAGGGAAGGCTGGGGACATCAGGCTCAGCGTGCCTGCACTGGTGGCAGCGCTGTGAGGCTGCAGCCGGTGCACGGCTCGGTGACTCCCCGTCCTGCTAACCACGGCCCAGCCAAGGGAGGGGGCTTCTGGAACAGAAATACAGGCTTGTGGGGTGGTGCCCACTGCACTGGCCAAGCTGACTGTGCTGGAGGAGTGCCCAGGCTCCCTGGTTATTCACCACCTGGCCCTGCTGCCTTCCAGCCTCCGGGGGTTTCCGTGTTCCCTTTTAAAGGTGTTGAATGCCACACACAGAGCTGACCATTTCATTAGTGTTCCCTGACTAATGACTGCCTTGGGAGCTTTGACAAGCAGCCTTCAACCCATGCACGAATCCAGTCACCAGGACAGAGGTGCCCCGTGCATCAATCAATCCACAAGCCAACGTTTTTGCCCAGGATGGAGCGCCCAGCCTACCCCTGCTCCACCAGGACCTTGTGGAATGTGATCAGGAACGCCTGCATGCCAGGCCCCTGGCTAATGCTCCGCAGAGCCTGTGGCAGGGGGTGTGTCTCTCCCAAATACCTGGGTAAAAGATGCACAAGAGATGCACCTGGGAGCCAGAGGCTGTGACTAGGGAGGAGCTGAGTGGGACGCAGCACCTGCGGCTCCAGCACTGGTGAGGTGCTGCCTCCAGCAGGGAGGGGTCACTCCCAGGCCTCGTTTGTGGCAGAGACCTGTGACCCAAACAGGTCACTCAGTTCCTCTGGGTCTGCCCGGAGCTTAATACAATACCTTGTTGTCATCAAACCTGCAGTCTCTTCTGAAACAATGCTTGGCAAGGCCTGGTTTTCCATGCTGACTAGCGGAGGCTGTTTTTCTAACCTTTCAGTCTTTCCTGCAGTTGATCCAACACTGCAGACTAGGTAGGATTGTTTTGGGGTTTTTTTTTAAGAGAAATCCCAGTCAGCTCTGTTTGGCCTCCTCACGTCAGGAAAAGCTGGATCAGTGGAAATTCATCTTTTTGTCACCTTTCCACATGTGATTGCTGATGGCACTGTGGAACCACTGAAAACAGCCTCTTTTCACAATGACTCTCCTGTTACTTTTGACTGTCCATTCGCTTACAATGAAAATAGGAAACATAAAAGTGGACCCTTGTTTTCAGTTCTTTCAGTCTAACACTTCCTTCTTTTTTTCCCCCATCCCTGTTTTTTGTGTTTGTATAGAAATACAGAAAAGTGGGAAAACGAAAAAAAAAAGGAAAGCCAAAAGCATTGCAAAAAGGAAAACTTGCTAAGAAGAAAACTTTTGCCAGAAACATGAAAAAACAGAAAAAGTTCCTTTCTGAAATCTGTGGAATGGAAGGATATATGTATTTTAATGCTGTTTTCTTCGTTCTCCAGCCACCTCTGCTCATTAACGGATGGTTTTAATTTTTTTTTTGGTCAAGGATCAGTACCCTGGACTCTTCACCCCTCTCTGCCCAGCCATGCTTAGCTCTGCGGATGTTGTGGTGGCCACACCATGGGCACAGTGGAAGGTGACTCTTAGGGCATCACCACCAGCAGCCCTTGGACAAGGCCCCCAGACGAAAGGGAAGCTGCAACCCTTACTTTTGGCAGTCTCCACACTCGATGAGCCCGTTGGTCTCCTTGATGGCCGGCTCGTACACGAACACGGGGTACTCGGTGTCGCAGGGCTGCAGCGTGTCGTGCTTCTTGTGCCTGTGAGCTGCCGGGGGGCGAGACAAGGGCACAGGTGAGGGGCACAGGTGAGGGGCACAAGTGAGGGGCACAGGAGCACACGGGAGCTGCCTGCACTGAGGTGGAAACGTTCCAGACCGGCGATGGACCCTGGAGGAGCAGCCCTGCGTGCCCGCTACCCCCCAACAGCAGCCGGGAGCAGGTGCCCAGCAGAGAAGAAGGGGAAGGAGATGCTGCAGAAAGCAGCCAGGCAGTGATCCCTGCTCCCACTAGGTGGTGCGGGAAAACCAGCCTATGTGAGAAATGCCTCCAATACTGTCACTCGCCTTCCCCCAGCGAGCCCGGACCCTGCCATGCCAAAGCTGCGGCCCAGCAGTGGCCAGAGCAGCCCAGGCACCCCCCCAGCCAGGCAGGCAGGGACATTTGGGCACAGGTACCCCTGTGTTCAAAGGAGCGGGGGGGTCCTACTGAACCAGCAGTGTTAATGAAACCCCTCCTGCCTAAGCCAGGCCTGGTTCATGCACTTTTTAGAACACTGAAACCTGTGCCTGGGCTGGTCCTCTGTGCCCGCGCCAAGGCTCAGCCCCTGCGGGAACCCTGCGTGTCTGCGCCGGGGCTCTCCATCAACTGCTGATCCCTCCTGAGCCCGCTGACATTTCGGAGCGAGCCCACAGCAGGACATCTGAGGGGTTCAGTACGTGTCATGTTAAAAAGAAACCACCGGCAGCAAACAGAGCTGGCCTGAGACCACAGGGAAACAGACGACAGCTCTCGAGGACCAGCAGAGACCCAGCTAATGAACAGCACTGGCTCCTGGAGGGAGCAGCTGCTCCATCACTCATCAGTCACACTCTGTGGGACTCCCAAACTAATTTGGGGATGAGGGGGAGCTGAACTGCCTTACTAAGCCTCCCTCAAGAAGCAAGAACATTCTTTCTAGGAGTTCAGCAAAATCTGTCTTGCCTGAAACTACTGCCTTGGGCCCTTCTGGCAATTATTTTCTGCAGTTGGAGGTAGCAAAGCCAGCTCCTGCCTGTGTAGGACACAAGGGACTGTTGCTGATGGAAATGGGAAGCTCTGTTGCTAGGGCAGAGGTGGTTGCGGCTCAGCCAGCAGCAAGTACGAGACGTGGTTTCTACATCAGCTTTGAGCACAAAAACCTCACTTTACAGCCCCCCACCCACACAGCAGCCACAGGCAGAGCTCCTGGGGGCACCATCAGGGAAGAGGGTCCTCCTGACGTGGAGGACGCCCAGTTTATCCCTTGCAGCAGAAGCGCTGAAGATTTACAAAAAAATGCAGCAACCTGGGTTTTAATCAGCAAACGTATGGTGAGAAGGCATCAAGAGGGCATCCGTGATTGGATGGGTGATTTGCATCGCTGTAAAACCCTCACTGCTGAGAGCAATGGTCTCCTCTCCCCCGGCACTGCCGGAGCAGGCAGAAAGCAGCAGGCACCTCCCCGCAGAGCTTGCCGTCCAAACAATGTGGATTACACGAGAGAGAGAAAAACTGCATGATTTTCTCTGATTTTTCTCTCCACCATGGCAATCCAGCAACACAAGACATCCATTAAGAGCCAGGAACTGCAGCCCAATCTTCCCTCTAATGCCTTGCCCAGGTGAATATGATGGGCACTCAAACCCCTCCCTGCAGTGCAGAGCCTCTGGTAATTGTGCTTTGTGCTTTTCTTCGGAAGTCTCAAAAAACAGCGCTCAGGAGGCAGCTCCCTGCTCAAATCCTGCCAGACTGTGGGACTCACCTTTCGGTGTCATGGTTAGGTTCATTTTGCACAGATTCAAAAGCACGCGGAGCCTGACTGCAGCACAATGCCTCGTTCTGTATTCACCCTGGATTCACACTGAATTAATCAACTGAACTTGTCATTCCAGGGGCCGGCAGCACCTCTGCCACCAGCCAGGAGCTGTCTGGCTGTGCTCTGCCACCATTCTCTGTCCCTCTGTGCAAACCCTACACTGCAGAAGCAGGGAAAAGCCTCTCCCACTTCTGCTGATGGAGAATGCCTCCGACTAGCACCCGCCACAGGGACTGGCAGTCCTGAGGAGATCTGGGATGCGCAGAAGAAGACTCTGTTTCTGAGGTGAATTTCAAAGGCTTAGACACTTCTGGTGGGGCATGCAGAATACCCCCGTTTGTGCTGTAAGGAGAGAAGCTGCAAACACTTTCTAGCTCTGACAGCTGCAGGGCTGGTAGCTGTATCCTGGCCAGGAAAGTCCCCAAACTAAGACTAAAGGAGTGTGAGACACAGAGCAGGAGCCCTTTCTTTCAGCCTTAACTCACTGTACTTGGGGCTGGGAAAGCAGCTCCAAACCCGGAGACAGGTGGCCAGGCTATCACAGTCTGGACCAGGGACAGCCCTTCTCAGGGACATGCTTGTGGCAAGACCACACACACTGGTCCCTCAGCCACAAACCATCAGAGTCCTGCCGAGCTGCCCCTGGATTTACAGCAGTGCCACTGCAGCACAGCTGTTGGCAATGGACTGTGCAGTTCTTGCTCCGAAGAATCGCTGGGATGACCACAAAGGTGACCTCATAAAGCTGGGGCAAACTGCTTGCAAGAATTTAATATATGGCTCATGTCATGAGTGGCAAAGAGCCCTGCCACACCAGGACCTCATTTTCCCCCGTCCCTGGTAAAGAATGACGTCCTTTACTAGCTCCTGTTGTAGTATCCTACCTTTACTAGCTTCCTGTCATAACATCATCAAAGCAGATGCAGTTAAAACAATATAAAATACCGTGGTGTGAAGGACGGGGTGCAGGGAGGGGTGAATGAGACCATCAGCTTGGAAAACGCAGAGTGGAAGTTGATCTGAGGCCTCTCAGCCTCAGCCAGTGTTGAATGAGGGCTGTCATGGTGGGCTTGGAGAACCAGGCCCCTCAAGGGGAAAGTCAGTTAAAGAGACTGCATGAACCACACCCAGGACAAATGTGGCCAGCACCAAGGTGTATTTTTAAACTGGCACAAGTGCCCTGCACAGACCTTAACTCTTTTTTTTTTTTTTGGCACAAGCTGAATGAAAAGAAGCTGCTTTAAAATCTCCCAGCTCCTGCACAGAGACAAGACCTATGACAGAGATTATGCTTAAGCCTCCTGCCACTTAATTTGCTGGGAAGCAAAGCAGCTGCAGCAGTATTGAGAAGTTCAGAGAAGCCCAGTACATCATCAGCAGAAGGAGGCTCGGGCTGAGCCTCTGCAGGCACATGCTGGACATCAGAATGTTATCAGCGCCCTCAGAGTCTGCTGGTCAGGGATTAGTAAACAGCCAGAGGAGATGATAACAAATTGCAAACTTTATAGCAAAGAGTGAGTTAATTCCAGGCTGTCGTTGCTACCATCTGCACTCCCAGAAAGACTTTGTCAGACATTTGGCAACCAATCCTTCTGAGCAGCAAAGGCACTTGCTGTGCCTCATTATGAACCATAGAGCCCAGATTGTGAACTCTTTCCCACCAGCATAAATCATGCACCCGAGTCAGTGGATTTACTCTGGGACACGTGACAAAATCTGCCACTTAGCTACCAATATAAAACATAGAATTTAACCAATTATCTTGTAAAATATCTTCTGTGTACATTACCATGCAGTAAAAAAAGAAACTTTTATGATCTACAGAATTCTAGAAATAGTTCTTTCTAGGCTGCATGCCTTGGCTAGGAAGTATTTTTGGCTTAATTAAAAGCTTTCAAACCTGTGGTGATGTCCATAAAAGCAGAAGCCCTTATAAACACAGAGAGAAATTGAGATGCTGAGAGCAGAGAAAAATCTGTGGCAGCAAACATGTCTTCTCACCACCTCTGAAAAGCAGATTTGTATGATGAGTGCAGTCTGAATACATCACGCCCATATTCCAACAGCAAGTCTCACCTTCCCAGAAAACAAGAGAACTTGGGAAGCAGAAATAGGCTCAGTGCTGCAGAGCCAGAGGTACACAGCCAGGCAAGGGAGAGCATTAGATCCCTGATCGTTAATTCCTCTGCACATAACCCGGAAAAAATGTGCGTGCTCAATTTCTCTCTCACAAAATGTCTCCTTCGCTTCATATTTTTCGCATACACCAGCCTTGGCGTGCAGTCAAGGAAATGTTAACGTCTCTGGCAAAAATCTACAGCCCCTTCTTAACAACATGTGCAATCCATTTCTTCCAGCCCCAGTAGTATTCTTCCACCCTGCTACTCCCCCACACACATGGACACTCATTTTTTTCATCTGCAGACACCCTCTCTTGCTCTTCCTCTTCCCCATCCAGTAAGACACATTCCAACTGTCTCTATTTCTCCATCTCGGTCTCACACATACGTCTTGCTGGGCAGAGAGCAAATTGGCAAACACGAGCTAGATATGGAAGCAGGGAGATACAAACACAGCCACAGTCTGGACTCTGTCTTGGAGGAATTTCTAACTGGCCTGTAGGAGGGGATTTATGAGCTACAGCATATACTTATCAGTTGAACCGCTTGAAAGTCCTTCTGCATTATCCCAGAGCTGGGCTGGGATTTATCAGAAGGAGCTAAGCCATGGGGTGTGGAAAAGAAGACTTAAGTTACTTCTTAATAACTGAAGTCTACAAGACCCGTAGAGTTTTTCCTGCAAGAAGGCACGGGTTGGTCTTTGGTTTGGGAACAACAGCCGAAAAGAATGGGCCAGCTGGGAACCACGGTGAAGGACATGCCATGGAACACGGGCCACAGGCCCAGCCAGGCCACAGGAATGAGTGATGACGCTGTCTGTGACTGCAGTTCCTCAGGAGGCTCGTGTGTTCCTTCTTTTATCAGCCTCTCAGTGACAGACCTTCAATCACCAGCTCAGCCAGCCAAATGAGCAATAGCATCTCTTCTTTGCAGGCCAGGGAAACAGAGCCAGGCGCTGCCTTGGCCCTGTCACGCCTTTCTGCAAGTGCCCCACTGTACAAAAGGTCTTTCCTAGCCTAGGAATTTCTAGTTAATCCTCTTTTTTTTCACTAGTGAGGGGTTCTACTTACAGTGATGGAAGACAGCCTTGGCTGGAGAAGCCCCATGACGCACAGACACAGAGGGACGATGGAGCCACGTGGCAGTTTCACAAGATGGCAGTGACATGAAGGCATGAATTTGCACACAGCCGTCATGGAGGTGATGTGGGAAGGAGATGAAGGAAGCACAAGAGGAAATGGTGATGAGCAGGACAGCAGTGACAGCCCCCCTCCCTTTTTGCTCACATCTCCTCAAGCAAAGACTAAATCAGACTGCAGCCATGGAACATCCACAGCAGGAACGCCACGTCAGCCTGTTCTCCAGGATGAGCAGTCTCTCCTGCCCTGCCATGAGTACTGCACCTGCTCATCTGACTCCTTCCTCACCCATTTCTGCCCTGGGACACTCCTGTTACCCTGATGTGTGTTACACAGCAGCCAGGGCTGCTTAGGGGACAGTGCAGCTCCTACTGCCATCTCTTTGGAGGAGGAGAGTGGGACCTAAAGAGCACCCACAGACCTCCTTCTCTAGAGGGGAATTTCACTTTCAAAAAATGACTGTTTCCCCTTGGTTCCAGGAGAGTTCAGTGCAGAACACCCAGCCCCACAGCTGGCATGGAAGCTACCCCTGTCTCCACTAAAGGCACCTCTAGTGATCAATAATTAGCAAGACTAATTACAGCCCCTACATGGCTGCACAGAGCACACCTCCCCTTCCCCTCTGAGCCTGCTCAGGGCCATTAACATCCCCCCTGCTTGCAGGGGCTGGGATGGGGCTGCAGAGATTCCTGGGATGCCTTCAGCAGGCAGCAGTTCAGCTGCAGGACAGGTCCCTGGATTTCAAACCAGACACACCCCTCTGCTGAACGCAGCTGCTGTGCAATACCATGTGCCATGATCTTCTCTCTTCCAGAGCAGGTCCGGTGGGTAAGTGAAGACTCTCCGCAGGTTATAGAACTCTAAGGTTTCTGTCCAGCTTCCTGGGACCTCTGCTAGGCTCTGGAGAGCCTGCTGTTCCACCCCTGCTCTGTCCTGTCCTGTAGCAGACTGGAAGGGACACTTTCCAACAGCTCTTTGCAGCTGATGGCCTCTCTCATCCCACTGCACACAGGGCAGGGGTCCTCAGGAAGAAGTGTCTCCCCTCTCCTCAGCAAACTGCCCTGAGGGAAACAAGCAGTGCGCTCTGAGCAGCACACAGCTCACCCTGACCACCCTGCTGCTGTGGCATTTCATTAAGCCTGAAATGGGGGTGGAAATGGGGGAGATGATGGGATCTGGCAGCTGGATTCCAGTGTCCATGGAGGAAGGGGTGTGGGGCAGATGGCAGGCTCCTTGCACAAGGCCAGGCTTCCCCGTACAGTTTCTTCTGTCACCAGTGGCTGCAGCACTCACGTGCTATGGGGCGGCTGGACTCTTGTGTACTCACCATCTGCCAAGTTGTCTGAGTGCCAGAAGCTACTCATGTTAAACTCCAAAAGGAAGCTGTCAAAAGAGCAAGAACAGAGGATGCTTTTTCAGCAGCCTGGAAGGATGCAGGTGTCAGGGAGATGGCCCTGTCGCCCAGTGAGTATCAGTTCTAAAATGTTTACTACAAATTTCTGGCAGTGCAAGTCTGATCTTTTAAAATTTTAAATCTTTTTTCCCCCTCTCCACATGCTAGAATGTAGCTCTGTATCGTGGGATCTGTACTGTGGGAGATCTGAATGGGCTTTTTCCTGAAGTATATCCTGTGCAAGGGGCTCACCAGTGAAGGAAGAAATGAGTACGGCAGGCAGCCCCTGAGGCTGGGAGCGGATTCAGCCACAGGAGGAGGAGGCATGATGGCCATCAGAAGCCCACTCTCTGGCTACTTGGAGGTAACTACACCGAATTATTCTGTGCCAACAGGCTGAAGCCCTCAGAGCTAGACCTTTACCTCATCTCCCCTTTTGCACGCCCAGCAAGCTGAGCAGTGGCACTTTCATCCTAATTTGGCCTTGAACTCTGATTCACCCCAGAAGTCTGAGGTGATCACAAATGCAGAGGAGAGCCTCCCCTCTCTCCCCCCTTGCCTGGCACTCACACCTGAGCTGCTTGGCTTGCTTCCTTCAGCCTCCTCCCCCCTGAGAGGAAGATGTGCATTCGCTCATCACGGGCAAAGGAGACAGGCAAGAGGACTCTGCATCAAGGATCTGCACAGAGCCCCAGGAGACCCAAGTCCTATTTCTGACTCAGGCACTTTGTACTGAGTGACTTCAGGTAAATCCCAGACCCACTCTGGGCCTCTGCCTCTCAAAATGGCAATAGTAATAGCTTTCTGTCTCCCAGGAGCACGGCGCAGAGCTGAATGTCAGGAGAAGGCTGACAGCAGTGCCCTACGCGGGGGCTTCCGCTCGCAGCTTTCCCAGCTCTTGCCCCTCTTGGTCTGAGCCTCCCAAACACCCCCATCTTTTGGTACTCACATGAGGAAATCACTTATCAGCCACTTCACTGCAGCTAGAAAGGCATAAATTGGCTGGAGAACAAAAGAAGAAATGAGAAATGCCATAAGGACCTGGTCAGAGAATTTGTAATTGTTATGCAGGACCCCACATTTTAGACCAAGTCCCTCCACTGATCAGAGCTCTTGAAGACAGGCTGGAAATTCAAGGTCTGGGCATCACTGGAAAATGTTCAAAACACATCAAAAGCCAGCAGAGCTGCCTTGCTACTAATAATAACTCTTCACCCCCTCCCCATCGGGGTCAGGGAGTTTATCAGGAATGTATGAAGGACTTTGAAGATGTAATTGCTTGATGATTTCTCTCCAGCGTGGATGACCTTCAGAGCTCAGAGCAGGAGAGGAACACAGCTAAATGGGACACCACCAGTTCAGGATGCTTTTGTGTTCTGAGAGCAAGTGGTGTTTCTGGGACAGCACTGCCCAGGATTTAGCATTATCTGCCATTGATTGATTATGCTTAACCGTGCTTTCATCCAGCTTTTCCTCAAGATGGCATGACTTCTATCATCCTCTTGCTTTTCAGCTCCAAATTGGAAATCCAGCATTATCCCAGGGACAATTCATCTGCAGAGGATACTGCTGCTTCTTTTCTTCATGGTAACCACGTCTAATTTTCATCTCCCCCTCTCAAAATCACACCCATGTCCTCAAACCCAAAACAGATGCAGCAGTCACGGGACACAGGATAATGTTCCATTACTGCTGACTTATCTTCAGCCAAAATAAGTCAGCAAATAGTAAAATGTAGAAGTTGTAGGGAATTTGACTGATTTTTATGTCTGTATATGAAAAACTGACTTTTCTTGATTTCTTCCTTTCCAAGGGTTTTGCTAAGAGGGGAAGACAAGAGATGGAGGCTGAATGCTCACCTTTTTATTCTCTTCCCAATTCACCTAAGTTCTGGCAGCTCACAGTTTGTAACACTTCTTTCAGTGACCAGAATTAAAAGATATAATCAAGCAAATATTTTCACTACAATCACCGTATGTTATCTAGCCAGCTTGTATAGCCATTGCAAAACAGACATTGTTAAAGGTGGTATTGTTAAAAATGTTGTTAAAAGGTAATATGTTGTTGAAAATTCTTTTACTGGGAAAAAAATTACAATGTCATGCTGTAAGGAGTACTTCCAGCACTCCTTCCAGTATCAAAGGATCATGACAATAATGAACACATCCCTGTTTAGGGTTGTGTCAAGTAGTTTGAAGTGGCCTAAGTGGTGAGTAGTTCCTCTGTTCTGCCTGTTTGAGGCAGGGTTAGGAAGGTGGAGTGGGATTTAGATTATGAGTTCCTATCAGCCTAAAGAGAGGCTGCATTTGGGTACTGGTAAAACCCTTCACTCTTAGTTTGTTCCCTGGGCTACCAGCATTCTCACTCTCTCTCTCGCTCCAGGCTCACTCATCCTTCCCCAACGACTGCCAGGTTTCCCCACATGCTCTGCTCCCTGACAGTGCAACTCTCCTTCTCGAGCTGCTGAGCAAAACCATGCCCTGTAAAAGCATTCCTGTTCATTTCAGCTGCTGGCTGATTCCTTGGCTTTTAGGAGAACCTGCCATTGTCTAGTTCCTGTCCTTTCCCTGGTTCCTTCCAATTATCAGTGAGATCCTGTATGGCAATAGAGAGCCACACTGGAAACCACCGTCAGTGGCCACCACTGCTTCAGGAGTCTGCCTGAGGTGAGTTTGGACATTGCCATCACTTGAAAGCAAACACCTCCTGAAGTCTTTTGGGGAATGCTGGAGATGCCCAGCCCAGGGAGGGCTGCACGGTGACAGATACGTACGCTGAGCAGGGGCCGGGCGCCGCTGTGGTGGTGGTAGGGCACCTTGCACATTGCCTGGTAATCATACATGGTCACTCTGCAAGCAAAACAGAACAAGCAAGCAGTCAAAAGCAAGCAGGGCAGCCGCCCACGGGGCACACACGACAGCTTTTTCTCAAAAAATGTCATGTATGAACCGTTTCCTGTATCCACTAAAGCAGTGACCTGCTTCCACGTGTCTTTGCTGTTTGGCCAGTGCTGGATCTTGCAGAGCTAGAAATACAGGCTCTGGATTAATGTAACTGGGTCAGTACAGGAGGAAATATGTCCCTAATTTCAGACAGTGAGTAAAGCAGGCTGTGAAGCAGAGGAATTATAATTGTAACTACCTCAGGTCCCCCTAGCTCCTGTTTTCAAGCCACTGAAACTCTGAACTCTCTTTTGACATCGGTTGGGGGAGTGGAGTGAGATGAACAGAGGTATTTTTAAGAGAGAGAGAAATGTGGTCAGGCAGCTGCAATGCTGCATCTGTGGGGCTCTCAGACAACCACTCCACAGAAAGGCTTTCCGAGCGGCAGGAGGAACTGAAGCACTTCTGCATCCAAAATGCCAAGAAATGTTTCCCATAACATCTTGCCCTGGAAAAGACAGAGAAGCAGCTGCTCTCTGGCCACACAGAGATCGGAAGTTTCTGTCTCTCTGTGTTTTGCAGCAGGTGGAAGAGCAAGAGATGAGGAGAAACAGTGTGTGTGGTGACGATGGCTGAGCGAGTCAGCAGAGGGGGCAGGTAGCTAAAGGAGCTCTTGTGTCTAAGTAAGAGAGTCACATGCATCATCAGCATGTGCATTTTCCCCTGCTCAAGTGCTTCTTAGAGGGACCAATATGCTCTGACCCACACACCAGCGGAGAACGACAAGTACAGCGTGGAGATCCCCCACTTACCGCCTGAACATGCCCATGTTTAGCAGCTGGGTCATCACTGAGCCATCCACTGCACCAAAAAATTTTCCAGTCTGCAAGCACAAAAAGGGAGAAACAGAATAAACTAAAATTTTCCAAATGCTTGATGGCTCCAGCCGATCTAGTTTGTCTGGAGGCCTGCTGTACACAACGAGGGTTTGTGTAAGGAGGCAAGGCCAGGCTTTGTCCTTTGGCTGGCTGGGAAGCTCGAGGGAGGACTTCCCCCATCACCAGCTGGGCACCCTGCACCGTTCCTACCACGCTTGAAAATGATTTAGCCCACGTAAGTCCCTGCAGCTTGTGACAGAACAAGGCAGACTCTCAAGCTGCAGAGACCCAGGCACGTTGAATCACTGGAAGCCTGGACTCTCCTGTGGGTTGTTGGGAATCCACGTTCTCTGGATCTCTTCCATTTGAGCCTCTCTGCTACCCATGGCCACTGTGGATTTGGAAACCTCTGCTCTCCTGCTGCCCCAGGTGAACTGGCCCACCATGCATGACTGTGATATACAGATGTATTTAGTGAGCAAACACAATTTCACAACTCACTGCTGTGCGAGTTCCGAGCAGGCAGTAACCCAAACAACACAACACGAACCCATCCACCCCTGTAGCTTTCATACCATGCACTGGCATAGCTAGAACTAAGTTGCTTTTGGAGGGGCAACAACCCCCTAGTGCCCTTGCATGCCTCAGCTAAAGGTGGAGCTTGTGGCCCTCAGGTCCCATGAACGCCTCATAGTCGATAACCTCAAATATGGACGCGATCTCAAATCTGGTAACTGCTGCTTTAAAGATTTCCTCAAACAAACAATTCCGGCCTTCCTGATTACTAAACCATGACAAATCTATTGCAAAAATGCTTCAAACCTGTCAAGTCCACCGCTTTGTTCACATGCAAGTACAGGAAATGTTTGTAAATAATAAAAGTGCAGATATGAGCTGTCCTCTGTCTGTTTCCTGGCTCATGGGTCCTGACAGAGTAAATAGCTCCCCTGTGTTGTGGAAGCATTCACACAGTCTGAGATGTTTTGCTTTTCCACTGACAGGCTAGCAGTCATTTAGCATGTATTAGCACATGACAGATGACTTCATTTATTTGAGTGGGACATTTTCACAAGCAAAGCCCGAACCTTAGGCAGATTTACCTAAGATCACATGGTATTCATCTAACAGTAGTGTTACATGGTTATGAGCCTGTTCCCAAAAGGCTTTAGAAGTCATTTCACTGTATTTCACATACACTGTTGTGTATCAATCACCCAAATTGATACATAACATCAAGTTCTCTTTGAGCATTTAGGCTGTAATTGTTTCAGACATTCCAATGTGCCTGAGCAAGCACTAACTTTTTTCACCTCCCTCGCTCTTTCAATCTGATTAGGGTGGTGAAGAGGCCAGCTGCTTCCATTTAATACCAGTCTGCAAACCCAGCAGGAGCCAGAGCAGTGGGATTTAACACAGTGCAAGCTGCAGACAGTGGGGCAAGGAGAGGGGGCTTCTAAATGAGGCCCATCCTGTCAAGAGATGCTGATGTCTGACCAAATGTCTCCATGTAGGACATCATTTGTAGAGGTGTAAGAATGAGGAGCTATCAGTGCGAGTATGGCCTAGGGAGTGTGTTCAGAAAGGCATCAGCAAACTGGCCTCTAACAGCAAACCAGACATTCAAAGCTTGCTGCTGTTCCAGGTGCCCTGTGCAGGCAGTGACACAGAAAAGCATCACTCGGCAGAAACCAACGCGGTCCTGCACTGGAGCAACGTTTTGTAAAGCAGCTCTCACTACATCCCACTTCCTCCAGTGACTGCTGCTCTCCCAGGCAGCCCGCTGCTGTGCTTCTCCTGACTCCCATCTCTGGGCAAGTTTCCACAGGCCCTTGCCATTTCAGAGGTTCACAGCACTGCTGTGACGTCCCCGTGACCCAGGCTGTGTCACACCCCTGCAGCTGAGCGTGCAAGCACACGTGCGGGCTGTGCACAGGAAGGAGATGCAACCCAGGGCACACAGATGACTCAAAAGCCACATCACCGCTCACACGCATCCACGCTTGGCTGGCTTACTGAGCAATGTGCACTTTCTGTACACTCGGAAGCTGTGGACAAACAGGGCCTGCCAAATTGCCCAGGCTTTTGCCTTGTTGCGTGGCTCAAACAGAGCCAGCCCTTGCTTCTCCGCAAGCTCTGATGGCATCTTGGCCTTTTAGCTGCCTCCCTGCACCCTGCCCTGCAGTCCCACCTGGGCAGAGCTTGCAGACGTACTCTGCAAATGCCTCAGGCAGACGGCAGCAATGCTAGAAAAAGAGGTTTAGTGTGCGAGGGAACATCTGGATGCAGCAGGCGGAGGGAGCTCAAGACCTGTGATCCACAGCTGTGCCTATGACTGGCAGCGAGAGGCAGCTAAAAACTCAGGGGTGGTTGTGGGGCCACAGCAAACGTGGCAGAAAACACAGAGCAGCCCTCCCAGCAGCACAGCCTGGCTCTGCCTCTTATTTTCCCTTCCTCCCCAGCCCAAGAGCACCTGGTGCTCACTCACTCTCTTCTCCTGCGTTTTAACTCTTTGCTGCCTCTGGGATGAGACTGGATGGGGAGATTAGCTCGAATTAAGAGATTACCCGTTCTTCCCCAAGTAATCCTGCAGGGAGCTTCCAACTTGTCACTCATTAAAATCCTGAGTCCCTTTTCCATGGTGGTTTCCGACCGTCAGTAAGCTTCCTGCTGCCTTCATAAGAGTTATTAGAGCCAATCCCCCATCCTGATCCCCCATCCCAAGGGCAGAGGAGAGCAGAGCCTGAGCCATGCTGTCCTCACCCCATTCCTGCGGGAAGCTGCTCTGATTTCCAGTGTGGTCACCCCGGGAAGGACGTGCAGGCAGCAGGCAGCTCTGACAGTCAGAAAAGCCAAAATACCCAGAAAAATCCAGGTATGGGATTTTTTTTGGCATTATGTTGACTTGAGGGAAGAGGATGGGGCAGGGAAGGCCACACAGACGCAAGTGATCCCATGCAGCAACACCCAGGTGGCAAAGTTGTGAAACCCAGGATATTGATTTAATGCTGCTGTCTTGAATTCCCTGTAGGGTTTAACGGTGTGGACACTCATGGTGCCACCAGGAAATAAAAACAGTAACTGGAACAGGATAAAGAAATAAGAAAAAAGAGCAGTGGTGAACTCTCTGAGGTCAGGGAAGGTAAAAGCTGGAGGAGGACAGCTCTGGTGCTTGCCAAAATGCCTCATCTTGGAGGCATGTGGACAATGTTTATAATTTACCCAAATCCACTATAATGCCATGTTTCTGTTAGTCAGGTCTTTCAGACATGAGCTTTGGAAAAACCTGTTTTCCATAAGATGCAGGAAAAAATACAGAGGCAGAACCCAGGAGGGCAGTGCTGAGGACACACACGAGACAGAGTAAAAGGGTGTAGTTGTCTCCACATGGACACATGTCATAGGACTCAGTAAAGCTTCTTTGAAAATGCCATGGGGGTCAGAGGAGAAAACAGCAATTCCTAAGACCGCCAGCCCACCCCAAACACGCAGCAGGACCTGGCCTCCCAGAGTAGGGAGCCCGTACAACTTTTACAGCATTTCTCCCCCTTATTTTTCAAGTTCTATTTGCTTTTTTGTTTTTTGGCACACCACATCACTGAAGGGACACTTCTACTGGACCATTCAGCGTGCTGGGCAGGGCACTTTTCACTTTCCTACACAGAAGAGGTCGGTTATTCCTTGCAATAAGCCCCCCTTGGTATCTGTCTGTGTCCCCCTGGTGCCTCTGTGTTGCCGACTGGTTTTGCTCTGTGACTCTCAAGAGTTCTCATCTCGGCCTCTCTGAACTCACTGTGCAGTGCCTGCAGAATGCACAGTCTCACCTTTTCCTTTTGCCAGCCCATTCTGAATATGCTAACCAACCCAAGTCCAGGTGGGAAACCATAGGACTCATACAGCTGATGTTTGCCATCTGAAGAACCATCTAAAAATTCTTCTTTCTTTTCTGTCCCAGCTACTTGGAGAGCAATGTCACTACTTCATGCTTCACTGTTTCACCAGCTTCTTGTAAGGGACTCTGCTCAAGGCTGAGGAGATCTGAAATTCAGTAGGTTATCTAGTCTCCCTTATCTCCTGGTTTTGTCACACTTTCAAAGAACTATAGCTGATAAGTGTTCTTCCTTCTGGAAGCTGTGCTGCTTGTGCCAATCACATCCACCAGGAGCTCTGTTACGTTAAGTTCCATTTCAATCTGTTTGTCACATCTTGAAGAAAGTAATTTCTGGGACTGGATCTACTGCCTTTTGGAAATACCCAAACTGCAATTGTTAACTCCAGTAAAATGGCAATTTTAATGAAACTCCACAATTCTGTCACTAACAAAACCCCGTTGTTTCCCATTTCTTCTCTAAGCCCACTCTTACTATTGACTTATTGCTCTGCAGTTTATGAGACTGTTCCCATACATCACTTTCTGACGTCCAGAACTGTGGGGTTTAATTATTTTGAAAGAAGTAGCTCTGTGGTGAATTTATCAGAGAACAGAGAAGTGTAGCTGAACCTTGCAGTGGCTGGTAGTGTTGACTTTACCCAACTGCACAGGATGTCACATCAAACTTGCACCCCTTCAGCTCCCTAGAAATGGCTGTGGAACCACACACCTTCTTTTTATTTCTATTCTGAGCCTTTTCCCTTGCTGCTTTCACCTCTGCAAGTCCAGTAAATCCTCCAGTTCTTCAGGCGTGTTCCTGTTTCCAATTTGCTGAAATTCTTTTGTCTTTGTTTTTTGCCTTTAGCATTTTGCTCTTACCATCCCCTCAGTTTCCTTTCCTGAAGAACACTTGCTTCAGCTTCAGAAGCACTCAAAAGCGCTGCCCCTTCCCTTCCCTTCCCTTCCCTTCCCTTCCCTTCCCATGCCTGCCTTCTGGGACTGTCTCAGATCATCTTTCAAAAGCATCTGTGCCAAGGGAAAGGAGCCTAATTTCCTTTCTTCTGATCAAAAGATATTTTGACTAGTGCCTTCCTTATCACTGCAAACTCCTTCCTCACCTAGGATGTGCTGTCACTCTGCTGGGAGCCTTCCCCCTCACTGCACAGTTGAATTTAATTACACCACAGCCATGCCTTCTGGGACTGTCTCAGATCATCTTGCAAAAGCATCTGTGCCAAGGGAAAGGAGCCTAATTTCCTTTCTTCTGATCAAAAGATATTTTGACTAGTGCCTTCCTTATCACTGCAAACTCCTTCCTCACCTAGGATGTGCTGTCACTCTGCTGGGAGCCTTCCCCCTCACTGCACAGTTGAATTTAATTACACCACAGCCACCCTCATTACACAATTGAATTTCCTGTGTTTTAACCAGCTCTGGTGGGTTATTCAGGAACAAGCAAACCCCACTCTCCCCCTTCTCTTAGGCTCTCTTACCTCTTCAGGTATTTTGGAAACAAGTATAAAGCCATTGTTGTCAATGAGGAAGCAGTTCAGAATCTGCAGAGATGGAAGAGAAGCGATATTAAAGATGGCTTTTCCCCTGTTCGTGTTCAGGATGGAGCAGTGTGGGTTTGTGATGATGGCAACAGCCTCGGCATTTCCATGCCAAGCCCCACAGCTCGGCTACCACGAGTTTTACACAATTCTTTTCCCTCTCTGCCTCCACTTTGAGGTATTGAGTTCATGAGCTGTGACAGAGTTTGTCTCTTGCCAGGGCTCTGTGCAGGCCTAGCAGGCTGAGAGCCACACTTCAGGCAAGGCATCCTTCAGGAAGAGAGAGAATATCTGGAGTGCTCTTCTCTTTAATAATATGGTATCTAATGCTTTCCATCTTCAGATTTCAGAGTTTTATAACCACTCATGAAATAACCCTCTCCCCACCACTGAGTATCAGCGCTGATCTTATTTTTATTTTGCAAAGCAGGAAATGGAGGCACAGAGTTCAGATGAAAACTCTCAGGTCCTGCAGGGAAAAACTAGGAAGCAGAGAAAATCCTACATGACCATACAACAAAAAATCTCCGGTGATCTCACTTTTCAGGGCGGAGGAGCTCCTGTCCCAAATATTCTTGAGAATGAGGCTGAAGCAGTGGCATAAACACAAAGAGAGGTGCCCAGCATGCATGTCATGCTGACACCACTTTTTGGGGGAAGATCTGGGATGCCAGGGAGACAGACTTAAAGGAGATGGACTTTCCTCAGAGTCACTGGCTGGAATACCAATGCCTCTGCCCTGGCCCAGCTGGGGGAAGACCTAAACTGCAGACTTGTCTCATTAGTGTGAGGTCCTCCCCCAGCTGTGCAATCTCTTGTGGGGAGACAACAGGCAATAAATACCTTTTAGGGGAGACCGAGGTCTCCACAGAGCGGGTGGTCAGTCACACCCATCACAGGTAGAGACAAGAAACCGAGGACACTTACGTCATCCTGACAGCTGAGTGGACAGGCACCGTCCAAGGCACTGCACTGGGAGGGAAAAGCAGAGAATTAACCATGGTGTTGAGGAAACTTCCCAGTCTGACCATGCAGGAGCCGCTCTGGCAGTCACACTCCCACCACCAGAGGCTTTCACTGCTGGCACTGAGGCAGCAGCAGCTCCAGTGACCCCGCGGGTCCCCTCTGACTCCCCATACACCCCACACTCACACCCTGACAAGTTTTCCTTACTGCTTCAACTCCAGGTTTCCCATAGCAGAGTCTCAGACATCCAGAACCTTAAAGCAATTTATTCGTGGTGCAGCAGCACAGAAGCAGCTCAAGCTGGCGCCTCTGAGGAGGGGCCCCCAACACAGGAAACTGGGCTTTTATACCCTCATGGTCTATGCGTGCGATCGCCTGGGGTCGTCCTGGTGAGACATCTGCTCCTGCTGTGTCTCCAGGTGGCTGGGCACCTGGCTGTCCCACGTGTCCCCGTGGTGCCCTTTGCTGTGCCAAGGGTCAGTGCCAGTTCACGGCCCCTTGCCTGGGGCTCCCAGAGCTCAACCTGCAGCTGCACCCGGAGCTACCTGCACTGAGTGTATCCCTCAACACGCGGCACGAGCTCATCTCCCTGTCTCCCCCTTGGGACTGCTGGGCTAAAGGTTTCCAGAGCAGTATCCCAGCAGCTCTGCAATTCAGCTGGCATTTCCAGCACGACAAGCTCGGCAGCACGCACGGGTACCACCCCCGAGCCAGCCGCTCGAACTCCTGCCTCTGCGGGCAACATCCCCTTTCCTGAGGGCTCAGATCCCGCACCTGCCTCCCCGACATGCTCCCAGCAGGACCTGTGCACTCCAGGCAGAGGTGGCACTTGTAAAGAAAGGGCGAAAGCAAAGGTTACTGTGCACCAGGGAGAAACCAGCGTGCATTTCAGCATCTGTTAGTATCTGGACTCAGAACATAGCATGGTATTTTAGATCAGGGTTCTTCTCAGGCAGGGATTTTTTTGTTGTTGTTGCTGTTGGTTTCTTTACTCTCCAGACAGCTAATGATAAAATAGGATGTGAATGGTGCACATGTAGCCCAAGGCACCATCCATTTCTTTCATTTAGAATTTCTGCGTACTGGACTTGACATGTGTTTCACAACACTGAACAGGGTGGGGACACGAGGGGTTAAGTGGTGAGTAACAAAGCCCTTCAAGTGCTTATTGATTTCATAATTGTTCAGAGTTTGCCGTGGCTGCATGTGTCTGTCTCTTTGTGTTATTTTTTAATTCTATTTTCTCCAGCAGCAGAGGGAAGAAAGCTGACACGGTGTTGCCATTTCTGTGCATGGAGTCCCCTTCCTGACAGAGGTTTTCTGGGGTCAGGAAGGACACTGGCATAGCACATAGCCTGTCTGCTCTCAGCCAGCTACCCACTATTTTCTCAAAACCCTTAGACATAAAATCCAACCCCCTTTCTGGGTGATTCTCAGTAACAAAAGGTAAATTGGCCATTCCAGACCACAGCAAGACCATAACTTTCAGTTAGAATTTGTTTCTACTCTTGAGTTTTGCAGAACAAAACCAGTTTTCTGTCCCTCTGTTTAACTTCAGAGGAGGTTTGGAGATGCCCGAGTTTGTTTCAAGTCCCACGGCTTTGCAATATCACATGTTCACACTCTGAATCCAGCTGGCTTTTTGAGACTCTAGGGATGATGGCTTAAAAAAATTCCTTTATCCACAGTTGCAAGCACCGTCTCACCCCTGCCTCACCACAAAACAGCACGTGGTTGTTTTGTTTCCCTGGATTTATTCCTAGAGGTGGCCTTGCACTTCACCCTGGCAGGTTCCCTCCTTCGGTCAGCAGAGGAACATGGTCACAACAAACCACAGTTAAGGCCTTGGGGGACAACAAATACAGAGCCCACGGTTCAGATATCAGAACAGAAACCCAGGGGAACCACAGAGGTTCTCCACAAGAAGGGCCCGTGTCTCACACACCTTCCTCAGCAGTGTGAGGGCTGAGTCTCACTGCCACTGCACTTCCAGACCTGGAGAAGTTCCAGCCGTGCCTGGTGCTGGACTGGCCATACAGCAGCAGCACCACAGCAAGGACCTGGTTTGAGAGCATGGGCAGCTTGCAGGGAGCCCCTGAGATGGGGGCAGAACTGAGCCTGTGCTCCCCGGTTGCTCTGAGACCACATCTGCTGCTTCCTGGGCACAGCTCCCTCCTCAGAGACCAGCCTACCTCACAGCATCCTCCTGCTGTTGGTCAGGTCTCTGTGACCCAGAGCACTTTGAGCTTTGCCAAAGACACTTAATTACTGTGAAGACAAACACAGCCTATGACAGGTTTGGACCCTCTCCAGTGACTACAGACAAGGGACAGTGCCTATAATATGCTGGCACACAAATGACACAATTAGGAAGCCAAGCTGCAGCGAGGCATGCCAGGATGCCTCCCTGTCCCCAGCTTTTGTCTACTTACATCACTGTCATTGGGCTGGGAGGCACAGCGTGGACATCCAGAGCAGCACAGCATCAGCGAAGCAGGAGAGAGAGAGAAAACAAAATCTGTTAGTCATTCCTCTGTCGAACGGCGGTCACATCCTGGGACACCACGTGGAGCCTTTTTGCACACCAGCACCTACCAGGGCCACGGCTCGCAGCCACTTGGCACACAGGCCTCCTTCACCTGCTTTTATAAGGCTTCCCAGCTTCACTTAACACCCATGAGGGCTTGTTTGTGTGAGAACTCTCGGGGTATGGCCCTCAGCAGGTTTTTAAAAACGAATCTCTCTGTTGCTGTTTCAGGCTGCGCTCACGTGCTTTGCAGGAACCCTTTTAGCTCAGGTTAGGTTTATGTGATCTCCCACCCATGAGGATGCTCCTGCCCCCACTGAGCAGCTTCCTGCCCTCCTATCTTCTCTGTCATCCCCGGCTGATGAGAGCTCCCTCTCCTGACAGCAGAGAGCCACTTCTGCTGTGCGCTCCTACAGCCCTGTCACTCTCACCCCTCCACAAGAGCTCCCTGCAAGTAAAGCCTGGCGAGAAAGCCCCTGGGAGGTAAGGGAAAAGTGTTTCATTTTTCTTGCTCCTCAGATCAGGGGAGTTGTTTTAATTATTCCACTTCTCTCAGTCCAGAAGAGTATCTAATATTAGGACAACACCAAAAGCTTATCCCTGGAGCAAATAACTTTCATTTTGGCAAGCTGGTAGCGTTTTGTTATCATTATGAAGATAATAAGAGAAGGCAGTAGATTTTTTTTTTCTGTGTGCCCAAAACTTCAGATTTCCATGAGGTGTCTGAAAGGCTGAATGAGCACAAGCATATTTCCACAATTAAATGTGTCATATGCAGCAGGGCTAATGCCAGGCCAGGATGCTGACACTGTCACCACGGCATTTGCAGAACAGACTCATGGCTCACACGGCATTAGTGCCGTCAAAGGATTACAGAAATGTGTGACTTCAAACTAATCTACTTCATGAATCTTTTAATATGAATTTCACAAGAGCCCTCATTAAAATGCCATCGTATGTGATGTAACATGGCATCGACCTTGCTGATGAAGAGCTTTAAATTGTCTCTCTACATGCTTGCTGATGCTCCTACCTGTTGCATGGCCATCCAAAACTTGCGTTGGAGCAAATCCAGCTTAATTTGCACACCCACTGCTGCGGGAAACAAAAAGAGGGGAGGATCAAAAGAGGAGCATGAAAGACAAATACAAGTCAGGAAAAGAGGAGTAAATATTTGCCCAAGGTGATGGGATGGAAATCACAATTGCAACCTGCTTCCAAGTGTGAATGGTAAGCGCGGAGTCAGACTGCCAAGAGAGAGTCAGAGGGTTAACAAGGGAGAGGAAAAGGGGACACTGACTGTGCTGAGGTACTGAGATTTCCCTCACACTAAACACTATGAAGCTACAAACAAATTAACAAAAAACCAAAACCAAAACCAAAACAAACAAAAAAACCCGAAACCAACCAACCAACAAACAAAAAAATCTCCCCAAAGCCCCCCAGTGTGGCATGGGCTTTTGCCTTCGTCTTTTTCAGATTTTGCCTGGCCAGAATGGATGTTTGTCATTGCCCCAGCCTCAACTCCTATACCACGCAGCATCAATCAGAAATAAAGTAGGCCAGTGAGGAAGGGATTAATTTGAAAACCCACCTGTCTCAAGGGGGAACCACAGAGATTTAGATTTTTCCTAAGCCACTACAAAAGCACAGAATTATGAATGCCACTTGACAGAAAGTGTCGATTATGAATAGTGATTTGCTACCTGGTCCCAGCCTAGTGCATGGTGGGCTAAGCAGAACTCTGTGTGTGTGTTTCTTAATGAAGTGTGTCCTAATTTCCTGGCTTAATTTCTCTTCTATTCCCAACATCATGCTCCTGAATTAAGGCATAGCTCCAGAGGAGCAGGAACGGTGCAGGGTCTCCCTGCCAGGACAACCTGGCTGTCCCTGGGTAGGCTGCCTGTGAGCGCACACAACAACCAGTGCAGTCGTGCATAGCCTGGCACGGTGATGGGGAACAACTGGGCTGCATGTCAACTAGTTGAATCCAAGAGCTCTGGAGGAATTACACCCTCAAGCAGGACCTTGAAATAGAATATAAAGTGCAAGTGAAGGAGAAAAAGAAATACAGGGAGGGAGATCTGCAGCCTTTTTTCACAACCACCAATATCAGGCGGATGAAATGTTGCTGTTTCTACAGATTTCCTCTGAATTAGGAGCTTCAAAGGGGGGAACAGATCCTTTAAATCTGAATCATGCCGTGTGGGTGCTTTTAAGCTAACGGTATGAACTGATGCTCTAATTCAGATGGGTATGAATTAAAACTGGAGTATGCAATGGTATATTTTCTTGCTGCATGTACAGAGACCCTGGCACCTGGCATCAGCTCTGCCTTTTACACCAGTGTCCTTGTCGCATTCCTACTGCTGGTACATCTTACAAATCCCATGTATCAGAGGCACATTTCCTGTGCAGCTCTCCCCGCTGTAAACTGAATCTGACTGCCTGTCTGAGGGGGAAAGGAATGAGTCTGTGGAGCTGCATTGCCCTAAGCCTGGCAGAGCACAAACCAGACAAGACAAAGAATGCACACAAGGGAGGAAGGACAGGGCTGAGTCAGGCCTGGCCAAAAAGTCCTCAGCTTCAGCGGGGCTATGGCAGGCATGGTTTGGCTTGGTGCCCCTGCTGACAAACCAGCACTCCATGACAGAAGGCAAGCGGTGCTGTTGCTGCTGAGTCCCATGAGGCCCACGCACCCGATTTGGTACGGAGCTTTAAATAAATTCATCCTTCCAAACCATCTCAAGAAAGAGTCCTTCCCTTTATCACAGCAGACCACATCAATGGGACTGAGCATTACCCAGAACATACACTTTTCATGAGACTTGGAGTCAATACCTACATAACTAACCTTGCAATGCACTTACTCAGTGGCTCATGTTTTTGCCAGTGGGAACACTTGGCCTCAAATTGTTCTTCAGAGAGATATTAGCCCCTGGTTGTAAGTCCTTGCTTCTGCCCAGGAGGCATAAGTAGGACATACCCAGCCTGGACAGAGCTGCCTGCAACATGAGGAAGAAGAAAACCTGGGGGGTTGCACTGGTGGCCAGTGGCAGGGAGAGAAAGTGGCAGCTACCGGCAAGAACTGTAAGAAACTTTCAGACATTCAGGTGACCTGAGTAAGACATGGGAGGTGAGGAGAAGCAGGCCACAATCAACCCCCCCAGTGCTAGTAACAGTCATCTGGGCATCTTCACACTGTTGGTGAGGTCAAGCAGAAAGGAGAAAAGCAGTGATTCAGTCTGAGATAAGGATGATGAGTGAGAGGGGAAAATCTGGAATAAACTCCTCTGTGCTTGTTCCAAAGAATAACTGATTGTTAATGAGCCTTTCTGCTCTGGTGGCAAAGGGTATGCTGCATCAGTGGGGAGATCTGAGGTCCACGAAATGATGAGTGGCCGCTGCAGAGTCCCCAGAGAGACCATGGCTGATAGTTCTATTCCTACTCACATGCAAGCGACCTGTGCCACTGCAGCACCCCGGCAACGCAATAAAGCAGGAGGACAAGTGGTGCTGAACACCTTGCACAGGTAGGCATTGCTTTGCTGTGTTGATACGGTACCCCGAGCCGTGCACGACTTCCCACCAGCCAGCAAAGCAGCTCCCCACCCTGCCTGCAAAGCCATGGCTGCAGTGGGCCTTCTCCGGAGCTGCGCACTGCCGTTCACCGGGGAGATCAGAGCCTTCCTCTCCACCTGTTCATCCCTCTGCTGAGCACGCCTGCTTCATTAGCTCATCCTCTGCTTGCCTCCCTTTCTGCCTGCAGTTTCTGGCTTCTCTCTTTGATTATCCATATGTTGTTCTCATAAGGAGCTTTCCCCAAGATTTAATTCTTGGGCCTGCTGCACAACAAAAAGGCATAACAACGAGTCTCAAGACTGCATCCTGCAGAGTGCTTATCAAGATTTACCTTGCCATTCACAACCTGTTTTCGTGGCAGCCGGTCCAACGCTTAAATAAAACCTGTGATTCAAATGGAAGGTAGCAGAACAGCAGAGCAGCCATGCCCATACCATCCATTTGCATTCTCCATTCCCTATTTCTGAAATATTCTTATTTTCCCTTTTGAGTCAGTAACTCGAAATTTTACTTCGAGTCCTCTAAAAAATTTACTTAAAGAGATAACTTCCAGACAAATCAAAATGAACAAAAAGCCCAAATCAGACTGTTTATGATACTGGACCTGACCGAAGGGGCAGTTCAAGTAGATCAGCAAAAGAGTAATTCTTGCAAATGTGAGCTACTGAGGTCCTCATCAAGATGGAGGAAGGCAAGATAGGGGTCTGATTTTGGCGGGGGGAAGGCTACAGGAGCCCATGGGAGAGCACAGAGGGAATCCCAACAGAGGCAGTGGGCTGGATTTGGCTGCTTACTGCACCCCTGTACCAGCAGGCTATGTCAGGGAGGGCAGGCAATGCCTGTCACTGATGGGATGTCACCAACACCTGACACGTGCACCAGACCTACGGCTGAGCACACTCTCTGCTGCACACAAAGTTCAGGGGAACGAGCTGTGGATCTTTCACCCATTCCCCTCGTCCCAGCTACCCTCTAATAGCACCTCTCAAGTTTTCCCTGAATCCCTAAGGAAACAGACACAGGGTTGTGCTGCCTGCCGTGGGCACCTCTCAGTTAAGTCTCCCTGTTGGACGCACTGCCTCCCCACCGCCGTCTCTGGAGCGCCGGTGGGAAGGGGGTGCCTTTCTCCCAAGCCCCCCGGGTTCTTCCCCGCTGTCTCCCCATCGCTGCAGCCGCTCGTCTCACTCCTATACAAAAGCCAGGGCTCGTCCCTTCTCATCCTGACGCCTTTCTCCCTGAGTTTATTGTCATCAGCTGCAGCAGGCGAGAGATGGAGGGAGGGGAGGAACTGTTCCGCTCGGTGCCTTCTCTTGTAACCTGTGCCTGACCAATCTACCTCCTGAGGGGCTGTGGGGAGCTCCTCCCGCCTGGCATCTCCTCACCCCTCCTCGAGCCCCCCGGCTCCCGGCACCCGGAGAGGGATGGCAGCAAGGGCGGGATGAGGGAGAGAGAGCGACTGACAGCAACTGCCCTTTCTCCAGGATGCGTTGAAAGGAATGAAAACCTCCCGAGCTCCTTCCTCTGGGTGTCTGGGAGCAGATCCTGCCTGCCTGGCGGGGTGACTCCTCTGCACTGTCTGTGCGCGTTCCTGTGCGTGTGCTGCTGCCATCGCAGATGTACCCCCAGCTGTCACTGCATCGCGCACAGTCGCTCCCTCTCCCGCCTCTCTCTCTCTTTCTCTCTCCCCCTATTTATTATTTACGGAGGATTACAGTCCCTTTCCCACGCTGTCATCTCGCTGTGCGGCTCCTCTGCCCTCCACGCGAGGCAAGCGGCTGGCTAGGGAGGGCTCCTGCCAGCTAGGGTCCAGCTGCGAACAGAGGCACTTTCTGCTGGATTTGCTTTGGGATTGTACCGGGTCAAGAGAGCTGGAAGAGCTGCCATTCTCACAGGAGGGTCCCTTCCAGCCTGACAGAGGTAAGTAAAGACGTCTCCCTTTGGCGTTTTTCCCCATCCCCTGCTAAGCGAGTGAGCGGAGCTGCCCCCGGGAAGCGGCTTCCCCGGGGAGGAGAGTGTCAGGCAGGGGCAGCGCTGCCTGCCAGACAGCTCAGAGCAGAAGGCTCCCCTGTGCGAGACTGTCGGGCAGCAAAGATTTCCCCCATAAGGCAGAACGGCAAACCTGCTGCAGAGGTTGGTGGTTCCAGTCCGGTTTCAGCGCAGGCAGCCGGGAGCAACTTCTCCCAGCTGGGAACGGCACCAGCACCTTTCCTTGCGCCCCGGGCGGCTCAGGCGCGGCTCTGAGGCTGAGAACTCGGTGCTGGGGTCAGCCCGAACCGGGCAGCTCCTGCTGAGCCCTGCCTTTTGTCCCCTCCTCGGGGCTCTGAGAGGGGTCAGCGTCAGAGGTGCCGCTCGCCTGACCTGTGACGGCTTTGCTGGCGATCATTTTGGACTCGGCTGTCTTAGTAAGAACAACCCAAAATGGAGAAGTACGGACCAAAACTGAACAGGTTCAGCACTCAGTACACAGCTTTAGGATCGGGGGAGGGGACCTGTATGTGTGTAAGTGTGTGGGTGTGTGTGCTCACGGACATGACCACAGGACACGAAGTGAAGGATGCCAAATCACAAGCAGAGACAAAAATAAGTCCCAAGTTGCTTTCAGCATCTCCGCAGGCTGAGCCCGTGATTTCTGAACTTTTGGGTGGAAGGCACAGCACGGAGGGGGGTGGGTGAAACACAGCACAGAGAAGCTTCACAGCCTTTTCCAGCCCTGACTGGGAGGAAGGGGTGAGAATGCAGTCCCAAATGAGCCGGGGTGAAGCGCTATGGACAGGGGTGTATCTGTAAGTGTGTGTGTGTGTCTGTGTGTGTGTGTGCATACATACGCATGCACAGACACGTGCACACATACATCCCACACAGGGCATTCCGCCCCCTCCTCCTCCCTCTTTCCGACCAGTTTTATTACTGTCCCTGCATCTCCTGCTAATTAAGAGAGACTCGTTAAATTGGAGCTCTCCCGAGTTGGGGAGAGAGGGTATTTGAAGCTGTTGCTCCAACCAGGTCATGACCAAGCTGGGCCCCAGGCCCACCACGTGGACTGTCAGGTAACTCGAATGTGCCACATGCAGCACAGCCCTGATGGGAATGGCAGCGAGCAGGATACAGCACTGCTCTGCTGCTGGTGTCTGACCTGCCACTCACGGATGGAGAGAGAAATTAAGATCTCATTTGGGGAAGGACTGGAGCAGCTGCTATTGCAGGGTTTAGGGAAGGAAACTCTTAAAAGACAGGGGAACCCTTAAAGGCACTCGGTGACTTGTCCCAAAGCGGGGGACATTCCTAGCAGTGAGGAGAAGGGAGCCTTTCCAGAATTGCAGACAATTTTTCTTCCGAGCTTTGTCACTCAGGTCTGTTGGGGGGCGGGGGGGGTTGGATCTTCCTCTAACTGCTGTGGGCAAACAACATTTGCAAGGGAATTATTCCACATGAGCGAAAGGCTTGCGGGAGTTGTCTCCCTGTCAGACATCAGAGCTGCCTCTGTTAGTGCATCCTGTCCACTTGGAGGAATTATAGTAAATCCCGAGCAAAGGGGCTGTTTGCAAAGAGAAAGGGGGGAAGCCTTCTTATGTAATTTTTGTACCAGATCACAGCTTTACCCTTTCCTCCAGCAAACTGAATGTCACATGCTAGCAAGGTGCACTCTCAGCTCAGATATCTTTGAGAGTTACTCCAGCTTCTTGCCCTTCCTCTGGCTTTTTTTTAAGCCTGATGCAGACATGATTTTCTAGGCTCTTCTGCACCACAGAAGCCTGATGAAGGCAGACCTGTGTCTCAGTAGGGCTGGGAGGGTCAGCAGCAGCATGGGGCCATAAGGATACCTCGACAGGAGCATTCAGGGAGCAAGAGGGGCTGGAACAGGATGGGGAGAGGCTCAAGCCTGTGGGAGGGCATTTCTGGGTAGTTCTCTGGTGACTCCAGCACTTGTCTGCTGCTGACTCAAAGGACAGAGCAGGCAGCTTCCTTCACTTGCCATGTTTGGTTACAAGCAGCTGCTTACACTGCTTGACAACTGTCCCAGCCCTGGGTGGCTCAAACCATAACTCAAACGACCATACTGGGGTGCTCCTGCCAGCTGGCTAATGCTTCAGCGTGCTACACCATGACACACGCTCAGTTCTCAGCGGAAAGAAGCAGGAGTGGGAGTTCTGGGATGTTCCTCCTGCTGCAGGGAAATACCTTGTCACACACACCTTATTCCTGCTGTGGCTTTACCAAAACGCTGGCTCACAAAAAAGCTTTCCGTGACTGAGGGTATGATAACAGCAAGAAGATGCACATTTTTTTCTATAAACCAGTTCAATTCTGGACTCAAGAGATGGAAGGAAAAGTTGCTTCACCTGTGAGGGGTTGGATTATGTGAAATATATTTTTTGCATTGCAAAAACAAGCAGTTGAAAGTTAGGAAATGCTGCTACTGGAGGCAGCGTGCCACTTGCATGGGGCTGCAGTCCTGACTGGTGGGATCACGTGCTGTATTTCCATGAGCTGCTTCATTCAGGGTACTGGCTACACGGTGCTCAAGGAGTGAAGCAGGGGGCTGGTTTTTTTTTTTTTGGGTACTGCAAAATGCATGCCTGTTTTATTTGTTTACTGCCTGCCAAGCAAGCCCTGCAGGCAATACATCACTATTCACTGTCTTGTGGTGTTCTGAAGATGTTAGCTGCTACAGTTGCCTTGTAGCTGATGACAGAGGATTTATGCTCCTGATGAGGCAAGAGAGAGTGGTTGTTTTCCTGGCTTTTGAAGGGAAAAGAGACTTCCCCTTTCAGCCACATAGGGAAGGAGCAGCAGGTGCAGGGCCAGAGCCTGGGACCTCTTGGCTCTCAGTGCTATTGAGTCCTCAAGGCTGTACCAGTTTGCTGGCTAAGCTGCCAGCATTTTGGAAAACAGCTGTGAGTGTTCAGCAGCTCTGCAAAATGGCCCCTAGGGTCTCATGTTGGGCACCCGCAAAATTAGGAATGTACAGACTGTGACCTCCTGCCAAAACTGTGGTTTAATATTTAATTCTGGCCATACAAAAATAGCCTTATTTATTACAGCATCCTCATTGTTAGCTTGAGTATCGTGTGTCCTTTGCACTGAGTACGGGACGGGGTCCTGTGAAAAAAAGAAGCAGTACTTGGTCGGGTAAGCAAAGGCAGTGCTGTGCTGCATCCATGCACGTGGCTGAATGAAGGCTGGGCAAGCATTAGCTCACATTTCAGTCCTTGGCTTTGCAAGCCTATTTTATCATATGGCAGATTTTTTCTTCTTTTAATGAAAATGACAATTTCTTGGTTATTTTTTTATGAACGGGAAAACAAGAGACTGTGTTATTTATGCCCTGCAATGCCCCATACCCATCACATGAAGGACTGAGACTTAAATTTACAGCAAAGCCACACAAGTCAGAACCTCTCGGCTGACTGCAAGCAAAGGCTGTTACTTGGAAGACATGCTCTGCTACCACGCTCCTCCTCACTTCAGGGAGGCTGGGAAGATTCCTTCCCCACAAACCATGCTCTTACACGAGGGATAGAAAAGGAAGACCTCACCCTGAGTCTGGAGATGAGCTGTTAGAGGCAACTTGCCTTGGCACTCATCTCTTGGGCTCCCTTTCCACTCCTGGTGAGACTCTCTAGTGCCAGCGCTGCCCAAAGCAGGGTGTGGTGCTGCTGTGACTGTGCTGTGAGATCCCTGTGCAGGGGCAGAGGGGTGGAGGTGTGCCCTGCTCTCCACACCACTCCCATCTAGTGATTTCAATGGGATGTGAGCTTTGCCATAAAGGTGTCTCTTCTGTGCCTGCAAACCCTGTGGAGAACTGAAGTCACATCAAATCTGCGGACCTTCCTCAGCCTCGGCAAGCTCTGCAGCACGAGGCTGTGAGCTGTGTGCTAACCCAGATGCATCCCAAGATCCTGGCTGGAGCTCTGGGTTGTGAGAGCTGTCACCACATCTTGTTGAGCTATGGGCAATGTTCCCAGCTTGTAAAAAGTGTAATTGTGTCCCAGAGACCTGCAGGCACCCCTGGAGCTGAAGGCAGCAGCCCAGATCCCATGCAGTTTGTGTGGACTTAGCAGGGCTGCCCCTCTCGGATGCTCTGGGAAGGTGATGGGGGCCGATGGGGCAGCAGAACAGCTCCAGGCTCTTACAGGCAGCACCAACACCCTTGTGCCACTGTGGCAACCAAGTGAGACAGATCCCTGCAACTCACTAAGGCAGAAAAAGGTCTCCTTCAGAGTCCAGTACAAGTGCATGGTGTGGGAATGATGAGAGCCAGCCTTTCCTTGGGAGGTTTGCCAGCAGCTGCCTGCATGCTGGGTCACCAATCCCCTTATGGTAAGAGCTGAGAGGATTTTTACTGCCAGCATCTTGTGCTCTGCCCCACCACCGTGCAGACATGGATGGTCCCTGCCCCTCTGGACATGCCCAGAGCACAGCCTTGTGAGACCTTAGTGAAGTTCTTCCCTTGTTCCAGTGTTTTCTACATCCTCCCTCTCCTCCTGCTCCAGCTGCCAGAGGGACAAGCCACTGCTCTGGCAGCCGGTGGTCTCATTTTGGGAGCCTGGCACCCAGGGAAGCACAGCCAGCGTGGGGAGTGAGCAAAAGGAGGAGGGATTCTCTCGCTCAGCAGCCTGGGTGGCAGCAGTTCACCACCATGCTGTCTTCTTCACCATAAGAAAGAAAGGAAGAGTAACAAGAGTCAAGCGCAAGGAAGGCCAGCGAGCTCAAGGGCCCAGGGTACTTCAAAATGCAGGCTATGAAAAAAGCAAAGCCAGTTTTTGGGCTAATGCAGAAATGAATGATGGGAAACAAGCAGCTGTGGGGCATTTTGTGTGCAAGGGACCACTCAGGCTTGCAAAAGCTTGCTTCATTTTTGGAATGAGAAACCAGAAGGAGAAAGGCTTATGGCTGAAGAGCCTTGACCCCCATAAGATGTAGCAGGGGTCTCTTGGTATTGATCTGGAAGCCCCTTGATTTGGCAGTCTGGTCATGCTGTTCAGCACACATCTGGCCTGGCGCTCCAGGGACAGAGCTTATATTGATTAAAAACTTACATTTTCCTATCTTGCAGCTAAATTGATGCACCTCCATCTACTATTCTGTGCATGTAAATGTATCTCTTATCTCAGACAGGCTGGCACCTTCCCTCTTAAAGATCTGCTGCGTCCTTTGACTCTAAATTAGAGACCCAGGGAAGGTACTGGGCCATGTCAAAATTCCTGAGCCCTCAGAGAATCCTTCACAAATGTGGGCCCATACATACCTTCCTTCTTGAACACCACCCGAACAAAAGCAAGGAAGAGAATCCTTTGGGATTCAGAGCACTGTCCAACCAAGAAGCGCAGGAAATACCGGTGTGCACAGCAGTGACGGGAATGAGGACCAGAGAACCAGGATTCTCCCACCAAGCTGCCTTCTCTGCCTGCAACCTTTTCCTGGTTGTACCACCCACCCACACCCCCGGGGTAGGCTTGCCAGGAAGGGGGGAGCAGCATTTTAAATGCCAGTGAGCTGGAGGATGCTCGTGGGGTGTAGGGGAGGAACTGGGAGCAGAAGGTGCCTCCCTCAGACCTGCCAGGTCAGGAGCGGCTGCAGTCCTTCTGTCAAGGGACTGAGCGAAAGGATTAAGGGCCTGAGCTACCACTGACCACGGGATTAACCCCTGCAGGAAATTAAAGTTGTAGAGAAGGCTCTTCACAGCTGAGAGAAAGAGAAAAACTGGGATCTGGATTAGAACTGGCAGGGCTGGTGACAAGCCACCACCCACAGCCAACTGTTCCCGGCTGGATCAGAAAATGTTATCTCAACCTCCATGTAGAACCCCCCTCCACATCTCACTTGGTTACCAATTTTTGCCAACAGTGTGAGAAGAACAAAAACATCAACCTGTGGCAAGAAAAAGAGGAGGAAACTGGGTAGTCAGCTCACGTGTCCCTCCTCTGAGCCCCTCTCCCACTCCCTCACCCGCTTCCCTTCTCAGCTGCCTCCGTTTTGCAGGGAGGAAACATGCACGTGGTCTGTCGCGTTCAGTAAGACTTGGAGAAGATGCTGGCACACACATGGCTGGATTTCTTCCTGTCAGCTGCCCCCTCAGCTCTCCTCCTGCTGCTGCTCTGGGCCTCCTCCATATGCCGCACTCTCACTGTGCTGGGACTTTCCTGTCACTCCTGGTTGGATATCCCAGTCTCTCCACCTGCTTCCACAGCTTCCCAAGGAATTCCACATCTCCACAGCAATCTGGGTCTTTCCCAGCAGTGCTACCCTCCCTGTCTCCCCTTCTGATGCTCTGTATTTCTCAGAGGATTAGCTGAGGCTTTATGCCCTTGGTGTTTCCAGCTCCTCCAGAATTTCCCAGTCTCATTATTGTGCATTGGTCGGGGAGGCTTGGGAAGCAAATAGTGTTTTCTGCTTAAGGTATGGAATGAGGAATCGAGAAAACTGGCTTCTCTCCTGTTTATGCCACAGGCCTTCGGGAAAACCTGGCCAAAAATCCTTTATTCTGTGTAACTTTGATAAGGCCTACAAATACTCTTTGCAGGACAGGAGAGCATTTACAAGCCCAAGTGCAAATGCTGCACTTGACAGCTTTGAAAATCCTGAGTGAGTGGGGAACTGATGTGGACTAATGATGAAATATCAAAAGCAAGGCAGCTGAAATTTCAGCCAGCCAAAATCAGCAGCCAGTTTTACCTGCATCATAGTTTACCCCTCCATAAAATGGGGATAAAGTTGATCTTTCTTGGGAGGGTCGTGGGGAGGAAACATTTTTTTACCATCAACATATTTGCATTTCAGAGGTGCCTACATTGCCAATCCAAAAATCAGAAGCTTTTTGACCTTTTCACATCACAGAGAAAAGGGTGAGGTTTTTATTCACACCAGGCCAGGAATGTGGGAGAGTCCCTTACACCACCAAGTGGGTTTTACATTTTTTCTACTTACTTTACAGCTTTCTGTATGAGGTGTTTTGCTTAGCTGTGATTGATCACTGCAAGTCAGGGGGCACTATTTCTTCTGCAGCTGCGTTTCTCGTATGAATTTAAAATGTGCTTTCCATTGACTGTGACAGCACAACACTAGTGAATCTCGAACACATGTGTTAGTAAGTCAGCAAGTGCTGCAAATGAAGCCCCCAGCTCTTCAGCTTGGAAGCTCACTGGGGCAGTGACACGCACTGGATGTTTCTGCAGTACTGCTGAGCTTCTCTGCCACCCCGGAGTGCTTTTGCATTCCAAAGAGACGACAGATGAGGGGCTGCCACTGAGACAATGTGACCTCTTGTGATCGATAATTGGCACAACTAACAGGTCTTTTGGGGGGACCAAGAACGGGTGAGGTCTGCATGCCATCTAAAGCCACTCGTGGTGTAGCAGTCAGGCCACACAGATCATGAGTCTCTGCTGTCACTTGCTGCTCCAAGGGCAGATGAAGGAACATGCATAGAACAACATGCTTTAGTCACTAAACGCTGGGACACCACCGTCCCCTCCATTATGGGGTGATAGCAATAAAACATGAATCCTAAAAGCAACAAGGAAAGGGGAAGGAAAGAAGATAATCGCCTTAAAGCGTTCTCCATGCCCTCCCTCATGCTGCTGCTTTTCTGATAAAGGCTAAAGCAATTCAGCACTGGAAAGGGGAAAGGGACTTTGCCATCAAGGAGAGTGTGGGGGAGAGATGAAAGTCTGTGCACACTTTCTGATAATTTATTGCTGGCATCTGTTGCAGCCTCTGCTACCTACCCTTCTGTAATATAGGTCACCCACATGCCCTGCCAATGCTCTTAAGCCAGGCTGTTAACGGAGTCTGATCCCTCAGCCATGATCCAAGGGTTAGTGCAAGGGACTTGGAGAGATAATCAGAGACAGGGCTCTGTTTGTGACAGTGTCTCATCCTAGTGACACAGTCACCTGTGTCTCCAGCCTCAGTGCTGTTGTCTGGAGAATGGGATAGATTTATCCACCTACCTAGAGCAGAGGCACTACCGGCTCTTAGCTCAGCCTTACTTCTGGGGGCCATTAAACACAAAACACCACCTACAGCTGCGGTAAGAACCATTCATAGAGCACATGGCAAGCTTTGGATAGAAGGTGACACAGAATTGGGAAGAGTTACTAAGCCAGTATGTGGATACAGCAAACTGAAACCCTCCCCGCCCTCCTAGCACGGTGCTTGGGACCGTCCCCACAAAAGCTATGGCTTTGGAGTGATACTGCAAACATTACTGGTGTCTGGGCACCAAGAAGCAAGCACAAGGCAGGAATAGCGCCTGCTTGTAGATTTTAGGCTCTGGCAAGTGCTGCAGAGTCATTACAATCCCCTTTTTTCCCTGCCCCCAGCAGTAAGGTTTGCTGTTCAATATAATTAGGGGAATCCTCATTAGAGAGTCCTCTAGAGTCTGACAGCAGTCCAAATGTCCAAGTGGCACTTCAGCTCGGTGTATTTTTGGCCACTGGAGCCCATGGGCCAGAAACGGATGATTTCATTTTGTTGCTTTGAGCTGAAACTAAAAAAGTTGTCTTTTACTGTCCTATTTGAAACAGTAATAAGAAAAGGCCATCACCAGCCCCACAGGCTACCCTGTTTTCTCCAGAATCTGGAAAGACATTCAACTCCAAGCACATGGAAGAAAGCTCTGGACACTGTGCCCCATGGATCAGAGGGCATTCAGTTGACATGTTGCTCTAGGGAGAAGGAACCATCTAGAAAGCCCATGAGAAAGACTAATGCCTGGTTTGTGGAGCCCCTGGGTGACTTCAGAGCATTCAGAGCTCCAGCAATGCTGACCAGCCTTGAGCCCCCAAACCCAAGCAATGCCAGGCAAGTTCAGAACAGATGGCATGATGCCTCTGGTGCTGAGTTGGGGGCATATAGGGAGCACTCCTAGGTCTGGCAGAGTGCTCACTGCTGGAAAAATCCCTGGCTGTCAGGCTGAAAGCAGCCAGACAGATCTGGTGCTGCTCTGGAGAGGCTTGAGGTGTGGGCAGGTGCTACTTGCCCCAAAATGACACGTTCCCAGTGCTGCACTGGCAGTGAGTGCAGTTGGCTTGGTGCTCTGCAGAGCAGAAGGCATCTCTTGGGCCACAAGAAAACTGCTAATTAAGTCAGAATTCAAGACAAGTCAGAGGAAACCTTTAAAAAAGAAACTCTTAAAAATCCTCTCTGCCTCCTTGCTCTCTCCTGACTGTGGAATATTAATCACTAAGGGTATAATGTTCTTATGGGCAGTAGATGCGTAGGAGAAACTGTTTTTTTCCTGGATCCTTGGAATTAAAATTTCTCCATGAATGTACTTCTTCAAGGTATAAATGCAGAAGCCCATTGACCCTCACCCTTCAGCAGCCAAGAACCTCTACGTATTCCAAATCTACTGCTCTGCCACCTGGGCATATGGTATGCTTGGAGAAGCAGGCAGCTTTGTGGAAGACATGGAGGTTAATAAACATGGGTTACAGAAGAGTCCCCGGCACATGTGCAAGCCCAGCTCTGTGCACACACTTGTAAATGTAAGCTAGATTGGTGGCTCTGTGCATTTGTACATGAAGGTGGCTGCTTTTAAGTCTTGGAAACACGTGTACGAGTGCACACAGGGTGGCTGCTATCTACGGAGTGGGGAGTGTGGCATATATGTGACATGCTTTAAAATAATCTCGGGTTTATCAAGGCCCCTCCATCTTTGTGCATGTTGCGGCGCAGGAGACAGCATTAAAGCCTGAACAGGTGTTAATCACTATGCACTGTAATAAATTCTAAACATAGGGAAAAGGCTTATTTATACATGGCTGCTCCTCCCACCCTGCACTCTCTGCTTGAGCCTTGGTGCTGCCTGAGGGAAAGAGGCGCCCGTGAGGTACCAGAAATGAGTGCAAGAGCTGGACCTGCCAGAGCAGAAGGAGGCAGGGGTGGAAACCCTGACCCTGTCCCCATCCTCGTGCCTGGGTGTGCCAGCCTTGCCCTCGGCCCCCCACTGTCGCCTGGGGACGGCGTGGAAGAATTGCACAGAGCACAGTGGGAGAAACACCAGTGCATGGCCTGAGCGGGGGCCCAGGCTGAGGGGACACTGCAGAGGGAAACTGTGACACAAAGCACCCAAGGAAGCTGGTTTGGGGTTTTTTTTTTGTTTTCTTTTTTTTTAAAAAATTGCTTAGCCCCCTTAATTGGAACCAAGCCAGCTGATACAGATGGGGTGTTACAAAACAGAGCCAAAAGGCAAGAGCACAAGGAACAGAGCTATCTATAACCCTGACAAAGTTAGATGGAGTGAAGGTGGGGAAGAGGGAAAGGCAGAGCATGGCAGGCGGCTGCCCCTGATGCTGAGAGCAAGGACGTGATCATTTGGCAACAGGATTTGGAGCTGATCGACTGGCGCTATCCAGCAGGCAGATAAGGCTCTGTGGCTGTCAGCTTAACTCTGCCGTTTATTCCAGTGCTGTAGGGAGTTAAATAGAACACACGGAAAGCCTGCTGCTGGGGAGTGAAAGTCAAGGAGGGAGAGGGAAGGAAGAGGCTGTAACTGGGCAGTGTCCGGGGAGTCGGGTGGAAGTGGCTGCAGGCAGAACCCCTCCAGGTAAGTGCTTGTGGCTTTTCATCCTCCTTTTTGATACGGACAGGCAGGGACAGGAGACTTCAGGGGCGGCATTTAGGATGGAGACGTTTCTATGGGGGAGGCTGAAAGTCTCCTCAGTCAGGTCGAGCGCAAGCACCAAATGGGGACAGCTATTTGTTGCAGCTTCTCCTCCAGGGGGGACTGCAGGGAAAGGGCTCCAGCTCAGTTTGGGGAGTGGGGGGCTGCAGGGGATGAAGGTTGAATTGGTTTCTGTACCATGAGAGGTATTTGGTGCATTGGCATTTAGGTAAATGATCTAAATAGCCTTGTAAATGTGCTAGTCTAGGTACTGAACCTGCTCATAATTTTCAGTGGTTTACATTCCCATATAAAACAAATCAGTCCTGGGAGCCTGGGGGAGGGTAGGCACCTGGCACGTGTGTGGGGAGAGCGTCCTGGTGGCAGTGCAGCACCCAGCTAAAATAGCCGCTATGGATGTTGTCAGAGCCCCTCAGAGGGGATGGAGAATGGCTTATTTCTGTACTCTGGTTGAAATGTGTCCATCTAACTGCTGCTGCAACTGTGGGTGGCACGTCAGAGTACGCAGGGGGACAGAAGGGTTCGCGGTGTTTTCATTTTTCCTGCCTCCTTGTATCCAAAAGGAGGGAAGTTGAAACCTGTTGTCAGTCACTTATTGTCAGGGGAGAGTTTATGGTCTTTGGGTTTCTAATTAAACTGAGGATTTTTCCTTCTACTAATTAAGATGCAATTCCTCTCTTTTCAACACTCCCACTCAGTCTCCCCCGCCTCAGGTCCCTCCTTCTCCTTCTCCTCCGAGGCTCGCTCGCTCTTCAGCTCCTGCAGTTGCTGCAGTGGGAAATCCCCAAGCTGAAGCTGTGCTGCTCTAGCCACCACATCCATTTTGCCTTAAAACAGACAGGAAGTGCTGGTAGGGAATACGGCATGGGGGCGTGTGGTGGAGTGGGGGGAGGAGGAGGGGGGAGAGAAGCAGCTTGGCAGCCGCTGGTGCCCAGCTCTGAGCGAGCCTGAGCCGTGCGTCAGGCAGAGGATGCACAGGTGGCACCAGCCTGCGTGGAGGCGACAGGAATGAGCCGGAGTCTGCTGCCCTGGCAGGGTCACCTTAGCAATTCATCAGGTTAACCTTGAGCATGAGGCTAATGTGGCTACCATGGCAGGCTGTTCAAGCACAAACTTCTCTCGGGCACTTAGGTGAATCAGGTTTTATTTCTGCACCGCGAGGTTCAAAATGAATTAATGTTGCGCCTTCAACACGCTGCGCCTCCTGAAACATCCCCCGTTTCTCCTCCAAAACAGAACTGGTGCCTCAAAGGCAAAACACTAATTGGGGAGGGGAAAGGACAACACTGAGCTCAGCCCCGTGTGCCGCACCCAGGGAAGTGAATCTCATCCGCTCTGCTCTGCTTTCCCACTCCAGGACCTGGCAGGCAGGCTACAAGGTCATTCCTTCTCCCTTGGGGGCCGTGTGCCAGGCTGGCTGTTGGATGTGAAGGCACGCTGGAGAAGACAACGATGCTGCCTACAAGTGCTGGCCACCGGTGGAGGAGCAGGTTCCTCATGAGGTGGCAGGAGGCTTGTCGTAAGTAATGCCTGCTCAGGTACCAAGTACAGTACTCCTGTTTGTCGAGGGAGCGGGAAGAAAATAGGTCACATCAGGGTTAAGAACAGGGGAGAGGGACAGCTAAGAATGGAGATGTTTGAACTAATTCCTGATTCCTTTAGAGGCCAGGCTAGCTGGGAGGGAGAGTGATATTCTAAAGCTGAAGATGGGCTTAAAGTGGGACAGCGAGTGATGATTGCTTCTGAATTCCAGTGGGCCTGGCAGGTGAGAAACAGCACGGCAAACACCATCGCACAAAGACCCACCCCGAACAGTTCTCAAATCAGTAGCCTATAAGCTGCAGACTCCTCTCTGTGGTTGGGGTTTGTACACAGGCTGCTGAGCAAGGCTCCCAGCTCTTCACAGCAAAAGTCATAACAGATTTTAGAAGGAAATGCAGGATGTGAAGGCAGAATTCTCCTACTGGGCACTGCCACATGTAGTGAAAATCAAGGAGTAAATAAAGAAGCTCTCTTTCAAATTAAATTGTAAATGTTCAGCCTGTGCATGTTCCCAGTGGACTGGGGCAGCTGCTACAGTACCCCTGAGTGCAGAGCAGGCACTGCTGGGGTGATGTGGAGCTTCTGGGAATGTATCTGCATCTCAGAGAAGCATCTGGGGACCACAGCAGAGTAAAGGGGACACTCGGAGCGTGTCCCTCACTACTGCATGCCCAGGCACCAAGTAGGTCTGTGGTGTCCTTTGTTCCAGTCCTCCTGATCATGTTTGGAGCTGCAGCTGTAAGAAGCTGGGGGAATGATCTCCAGAAAACAGGCATCTCTGTAATCCATCCTCACAGACTAGACCGTATAAATAATTTATAATGAAAGCTACTGAGTCTTGACTTAATCTGATATACCTGGATCAGCTTTCTGCCACCTACTAGAGTCACCAACCACCCCACAAAGTAACTTCATCTTCCCCAAACACAAAAACACTTATTACTCATCCTTCTGTAGGGCTGGAAGTCAGCTCCAAGTTCTGTCTATTGCTTCCCGGCTCTCTTTCCTGTAGGGCTGCATCCTAACCAACGCAATGAATTCCCTGGCCTCAGCTCACATCCTCGTGGATGCCCTTCTTGCAGGGAAATGAAAACTAAATCAGACTTTCTCTTCTCTGTATGATTTTAGTAAAATATTTCCAAAAGCATACAGCAATGTATGGGTAACAACAAGACATTTTTGGCATATCCTACATGGCTGCAGAAGCTTGGCATAAATCCATTTCCTGAACATAACCACAGCCAGCTGCCTGAGACTTTGTTCCTGCCAGCCACTGCCAGCATACACACTGGTGGAACCCCACAGCCACCCAGTCGGCGCCGGAGGCGGCCAGGCATTCTGAGAGATAAGCCCTGAACAGAATGCCACCTGTATAGCATTACACACGGGCTGCTCTTGCCTTTCTTGGTGTACAAAGCAGCTAAGTGTTATCTCATCATCGCAGCTGCCAATCTATTATTAATACTGGGCTTTTGTTAAGCATCCAGGAAAAGACGGGGTCACTTGAGTGACTCATGGCTCTTTCCCTTCCCCACTCTAGCTCCCATTCTTTTAATTCTCTCCCCACAACAAGAGTGTGACGTAGTCTGAAGAGAATTAAATATCAGCCAGCCAATCAGTACCTGTACTGCAGTAGCCCATAGGCTATGATCTACTTTCATGGCACTTTCTGCTGGGGGCCCCAGCCTTTGCGTGACAAGAAAACACAGAGGTGCTTAGGGTAAAGCTCTGTCTTGCATTTCACCATAAGGATCCATAATTCTCCTTAAAAGAGCACATTTATTGGCATGGCCTGGGCTGATGTACACCTGAGATCTCAACTGCAGGATAGTAAAAAATTATTGAAGAATTGCGAAAGACGGATGAAATAAAAGAGAACTGATATCTCTGAACAGTCATCCCCTGGTCTTTAATAAAGTCATATAGCTTAGGAGTCAAACTGGAGAGTTCTCCTTAGACCACCAGTCCACAAATCTGCCAGTTCTCACAAGGATTGCTGGGAACACAAAACCCGCCCTGTGCAGGATGACGGGGTTGGAGTATGAAGGCACAACACTGACAGAAGCGAAGTCGCTATAAAAAAATGCGCTGTGGGTCAGATTAAACTCGAGAGAGTGGCACAAGGGGAGAGGAAGAGCACAGCTGACTGCAAAGCTGCTCCAGGCAGAGCTTCTCCAGAGCATGGGTCTCCTTTGGCTCCCTCTCTTGTGGCAGTCCTTTCTCAATTCCTTTAGGATTAAGAAGCCAAACACCTGCTTGTTGGCTCTTTGAAGAAAAGCAGGACAGAAGAACCTGCTTTCCAGTTCAGGAAGGAATGGTGAGACAATAAATGCATCCACTTTAACTACTGCTCACCTTCAAAAAGACTCTACCAACCCAAGTGACTGCCTTCTCTGAAGAAAAGTGAGAAAGGGAGAGGACAGGCATGATGTACAGACAAACCTGCTTCAGATTTAGTCAAATGCTCAAACCTGTCACCTTAAAAACTGCGAGGGAACTGAATTTGCTTCCCACATTGAAGAATAGTGGAATTCATTGTGCGATCCCAATTCCACAAAAGGCATTAAGATGAAGGATGCAAATGTTTTACACAGTCTGCTTAAACATAACTCCCACTCCTCTAATGACAGGAGGCACAAAGCTTGCTTTCTTGTTGATAATGCTTCTTTGTCACAAAAATGAGAGTATGAAAAGCCACTGGCTCCCACAGAAGGTTGGTAACCAGTGCCCTGGTGCCGCTGGCAGGATCTGGACCCACGTCTGGAATCCAGAGCAGCTCTAAAAAAATGCTGATTTGTAGATTGCCCGACCTTAACTTTGAGACAGTGCAGGAGAAAGGGGGCGAGTGCGTTAACCCTTTTCCTGACACTCCTTTTGTCAATTACCAACTTACACCTCTTTTCCTCGTTCCATTGTTGTGGGCAATTTTGGTCAGAGGAGATACTTTTGGGGCTATTGCTCTGGGATTCAGGAACTATTTTGAGAGCAATGGCAAGTACCAGGTGTCCAGCGATTTAGGGACTCCTTGTTACTTTTTTAGCAGTTTTCTTGGTCATCCCTTTGTAATGTAATGTAATTCATTAAAAAGTGGACACAAGGCCCATATGACACGCTGTGAATACGGTAAGCAAACGATACCCTGATCTAGAGTCTTAGATCTGAGTCTTATCTATCACAAATATTAGGATTCAAACTGCAGGAGCACGCCTGAAATGTAGGTTGTTTTGTTTTTCATTTTTCTTAAAAGCTTTTTAATAACATATCTATTTCTGAAAAATTGGAACTTCTTAAATATACCTGGTCCCTCTTCTCCCTACCCTGACTGTTTAGAAAGAGTTGTCCTTTGTCAGAGGTGACACCTCCCACCACTCTGCTCCGTTCTCCTCTGACAGGTGCCAGTGCTCCGGTATCTCTCGGCAGAGTCCTCTGGGATGCACTGTTCTGACTCCGTTGTGAAACTGGAAGGATATTTACTTGCTTGTTCATTAAAAAAAGGCTAAGAGGAAAGTCATGCTGTCAGGATGCAGGCCAGCAGTAAAGGGATGTAGCTGTGAGGAAAGTCATTATACTGCAGGGCACTGCAGTGAAGAGCCCTGCTGCGAGGGTTGGCCTGTAGTCGGTGGTGGGTGAGGATGGGAAAGCACTCATCTAATCCCTGCCCTCTTTCTTCCCTGCTTTCCACCTACCAGTGCTCGGCTGCTGGCTCTCACTCTGTGCTGCTGAGTCCTTCTTTGCTTGTCCTTCCTCCTGCAAGTGTAACAGTGGCAACCTGGAAGTGGACTGTAGTGGCTTGGGCCTCTCTTCCATTCCCTCAGACATCCCCACAAACACCAGGACCTTCCTCTTTCTCAACAACAAACTCAGCATCCTGCCAGGAGCAGTGTTTTCCAACCTCTCTGCTCTGCAGAGGCTGGATCTATCCAACAACTTCTTGGACCAGCTCCCTCAGAACATCTTCAGTGACCTGGGGAACCTCACAGAGCTCCAGCTGAGGAACAACAGCATCCGGGCCTTGGACAAGGACCTGCTACAGCACACGGCCCTGCTGCGCCAGCTGGACCTCTCCATCAACGGCCTGGCCCAGATTCCTTCGGGCATCTTTGACGACCTGCCTGCTCTCCGCTCCCTCTCTCTCAGGTCCAATCGCCTGCAGAGCCTGGACAGGGTGACCTTTGAGCCTCTAACCAGCCTGCAGCACCTCCAGGTTGGGGATAACCCCTGGGAGTGCGACTGCAACCTCCGAGACTTCAAGCACTGGATGGAGTGGTTCTCCTACCGAGGTAGGTGCTCGCGCGGCACGAGGCAAGTGGAGGAGTGCTGCTCTGCCACGGAAAGGCAAACAGAGGCAGGCAGGGCAGAAACAGGAGCAGATACAACTGGCAGGTCAGGCTGACCTCAGGGACAGGTCTCAGCCAAAGAGCATGAGGACCCTGCCACAGTTTAGTGCCACTGCACCTTCATATAGCAACACTGCCAGTCTATGAAGTCCTCAGCAGCCCTAGATCTCCTATTTCCTTGTTTTGTTTCTAATCTGAACTATTACCTCTTTTTTTTTAATCTTGAGAGAAGAAAGAATTTTCCTCAAGTAACATTAAAATTTTAGTGTTATGAATTCACCTCACTCTTTCTGCCTAAAGAGAAGAAATGCTTTTCACACTTGGAAATAACCATCCCGTTCTCTTTCTTAAGCTGAGAGAATTAAAAGTCAGATTTGGCTGTAAAGCATCAGGTTTGCTGCCAACAAAAGAACCTTAGGAAACAGTGACACTTAGGAAAAACACTGCAACCAATATTGGAGAACCCAACCTACAGCTCAAATTAACAAAGCAGGCCCCAAGTCAGACTGGCTATAAAATCATCATTTCAAACCGAGCAGTCTTTGACAGGTTTGTATTTCCAGATTTTCCTTGAAACACAGAAGACTAGAAAGGTACATGTCACTTATCAGGAATGCTGATGGGATGACATGCTTTTTCAGGAGCTGCAACTCAAAGGAAGATGTCACATTTTACAGGAATGACGATTGAGGGCCTGACCTTCTGTTTCTGGAACCAATGAGTAGGAAAGGGTCTCAAATCATGCGGATAGCAACAGTCAGCTGTCACATCCCTGCTGATCACAGCCATGCTGCAAGGAGATTATCTCTGCCTATGGCTACACTGCAGTCTGAAATATGCATTCGTGTGAGCAGAGTCAAACAAGCATATGAGTGCCACTTTCCACTTTTTTTAAATTTGTTGTTTTTTCTTGACTGCCACATCACAAAGTCAGTGCAAAGCACACAGACATAACTTCGCTTTTTTCCTCCCCTTCCAAAGAAATTGCCCAAACTCACTCAAGCATTTGTTTCAACATCTGTTATTATTTTCACAGAGATGGATTAGTTGTCAGAAGATGAGATGTGTATCTGTTGTTTTTCTGAGAAGATATAGCATGGTCCTATCTTTTTGCTTTAATTTCTCCTTTTCTAAAGTGGTTCTACTGACACTTACGTAACTCACTAAACAGTGTGAGGCTGACTTGAATGGTTTCAGAGGGCTTTCATGCCTTGTCCTGAAAGATGCCTATGCAGGTATCATGCACCAGGAGCTCTAGTGTCAAACCCAGCCTAGGCAGAGGCACACCGGCCAGCTGACATGGTTGAAGCTTCCGCAGGGAAAATACTTTAGCAGGTGAGAATGGAGGCCCATGAACTCACCCTGCCTGAGGATCTCACCCTGCTGCCTCTGTCTGGGGGTGAAGCTGTGATTCACTCCTGTTATCTCTATTGGAACAGGTGGGAAAATCGACCAGCTGGCCTGCACCTTGCCCAAGGAGCTGAAAGGAAAGGACATGCGGATGGTGCCCATGGAGATGTTTAACTACTGCTCCCAGCTGGATGACGAGAACAGCTCTACAGTGCTGGACAATACTGGCCCACCTTGCACTAAAGGAAGCCCAACTCCTTCCAAATCTAAATCAGGCCCAGAAACAGAAGTGGAGCCCAGTGTGGGATGCCCTCAGAAACAGCGGTACAGGCCTGTGAGCGTGCGCCGGGCTATTGGCACTGTGATCATTGCAGGGGTGGTTTGTGGCATCGTTTGCATCATGATGGTGGTGGCAGCTGCCTATGGCTGCATCTATGCCTCCCTCATGGCCAAGTACCACCGGGAGCTGAAGAAGAGGCAGCCACTCATGGGTGACACAGAAGGTGAACACGAAGAACAAAAACAAATCTCTTCTGTGGCATGAAACTGTTCTAGGAAGGAAGGGACAGTGATGAAAAAAGGTACCTGAGAGCAGTCAAGCATGGGGTCCTCCCAAAATACATCTTCCCAGACAGACTGTGCTATTGCTCCACTCACCCAAGTAGTACAACATGCTTCTGGGGGGTCAGGGTACCTGGCTCAATTTCTTTTCCTCTGCCCCAGGCCCATTTTGTGCCCTTTCACCCTTGGGCCCTCCCAGATGAATAAAGTAGAGTCAGACCTCGAGTGCTTGCTGTGCCTCATGCCCTTGCACAGAGCTTCCCTCACATGCCTGCTGCAAAGGCAGCTGGCACCTTCTGGGAACCTGTGTCATCCTCTCAGCTTCTGTCCTGAGTCATCCTGTATCCTGTCAAGAGTTCTCTGCAAACAGAGAGCAGCTGTGTGGAACCTCATGTGGGGAGCAGGACACCAGAAGTGTCCGTGCCTCGCTGTCAGGTCACTGCTGTTGTGTGACAGTAAGTTGCTGCCCACCCTACAAACCAGTGCTGCCAAGATTACATGGGAAGAGAGGCAAGGTCCCGAGGGTAGGGCAACGGTCAGTGGGAGATTTCCCTTCTCACTTTTAGAGGAGGAAAGATACCCGTATCACTCCAACACACTGCCAGGGAGCACAGGGTCCCTCTCTCTGCTCCTGGCCAAGTCCAAACCTTTGAGCTGACACGCACGTCACCTGCTGTAGGTGCACAGGCACGGAGTCATCCTCCTGTACACACACACACACCGACTCATTCTGATCCCAGCACACGTACACACAGCCAGTCCCGGGTCCAGGCATCCAGGCACCCCACCTGCCCATGCAGAGCTATCACACATGCCCATGCTGACCTGCCCTCTGCGTGCAGCCATGGATACATTCAGCCACTTTACCTTACCCTGATCATGGTAGTGCGTATCGCCTTCTGCTTCAGACAAAAAACATACACGCACCACTGAGGAGTAACAAAAACATCTCAGCCATAGTGCAGAGCCAGGGGAAACTGGCAGGAGAGGATGGGGAGAGGCAAACTTATTGAGATTACAGCACCAGTCTGTGGAAATAAGTACACAGCATGAAAAAAAAAAGAAGGTGTGTTCTTATCTATTCTGTGTCTTCCTGTGTCTTCTCTGATAAATGGAGAGGGTAAGGATATGAAGCCTCCATTTAGAAATGTTTGATTGGCAGATCAGAAGTGGGTCATCAGGAAAGACTAGAGGAGGAGGTGGCTTACCAGTCGCGTAAGCCATGCTGAGTAGTGTGAGCCTAGGGGAAGGTGTCAGGGGAAGAAGTCACACAACCCAGGAGCTGCCACGGCTGGCACAGGGGCCAGCATGGTGCGTGGAACAGGGTGATGCAGCCGGGGTGACTGAAAAGAGTGGGCAGAACGCTGGAGGGTCTTGAGGTGAAGGCTGGAACCTGGAGCACAGCGTGGCACTCGTGGGAGAGCCCAGGAAGGGTCTGGCATGGAAGGCAGCAGAGCCCATATGCATTCCCTTCATCATCCCTGGGGTGTTCAGTGCCACCCACAGCTGCACCCGAGTGTGCCCACACACAGAGCCATGCACACTGCCACTGTCACGTAGGGTGACCTCCCCCAACCGGATTTTAAAGCTCTCAGACTGCAGTGCCTCCTATTAGTCTTAGCTCGTTCTGACCTGACAGGGAAAAAAAAAGTGAGAGGGGAAAAAAAAAATGAAAGGAACTCAACATAAGGACTCATTTTGTATCACTGGAAGTGGGATAAAATGCTGTCTCTAGGGGAGAGTGCACATTGCCATGGTAACCTGCTCTAACCCGTCACAGTGGGTATTCCTGGGCGCGGAAGATGACACCGGAGGTCGTGCATCCACAGTGCCTGTGGATGGTGTGATCCCTGCCATCAGGAAACAAGCTGGCAGCCAGCCCAGCTTTGCAGGGTGTTTCGCTAGCAACCTGTGTTCAGAGCCCTGCATGCTCTGCGGGTGGACCCTGCCAGGGCACACCACCTCTTCCACCTGCTCCATCTGAATCCCAGTGCCGTCGGACATCTCACAGCCCTCCTGCTTGCTGTGACTGGATCCCTGTGGAAGCAATGCACGCTGGCTCCTCACTCCTTCTGGTCCCAGACAGGTGGTTGTACCGACCCACGGGCACACGACATCATTAATCAAAGCCTGCAGTGGCAAAATCCCTCCTGGTCTACCCAGGGTCACCAGAGTCAAGGAGGCAGGATGCTCTGGACTGTTCTAGCATGACTTCCCTTCAACACAGGGATGCATGGGACAGGGGAGGATGTTCTTCAGGGAAGCAGAAGACCAGGCTGCCAGGGAGGAAGAACTGGGAGAAGCAGTCAGTCCACCCACCAGTGTGCGCACACACTTTCCCCCCCTGCTTCCAGCAGGCTGTTTGTGGGGAAGAGGAAGAGAAGGAGGGGGGCTGGTGAGATGTGAGGAGGAAGGACTCTTCCCCCATGCACTGTACAGCCGCTCCAACCATCCCATCTGCTCCAAGTGTAGCCCGCTCTGAAGGGCAGAACTGGTGCACTGCAGACTCCGTATGCGTGTTACTGCTGCTCCACATTCCCAGCAAGCCAGGACTAGACTCTGCCTGCTGGATCCAAACCTCTCCCCAGCCTCCCTCTCAGGCGAACTTCTCCCTTTACCATACTGGACTCCGCAATCATACTTGAAATGGGACTTGAGTCAGAGCGGTATATTTATACATCTATATTTTACTTGCATCAAATAATGGTGACATATTGCACAAAACAAATGGGATCTATATATGTGTGTGTGTGTGTGTGTGTGTGTGTGTGTGTGTGTGTGAGAAAAGAGAGAGACTGTTTTTCAGGGAATAGACTAGAGGTGAAATGAATGGGAAGAAGGTAAGGGACAATGCAGGGGTTGAGGGTGTGAAATCCTCCTTTCCCTGCACCTTCCCTGTGACTTCCTCCTGCCCTGACCAATTTTTCTTTGTTGCTAATAATATTTTCTATATCCTGTGTTGTGGGGCTGGTGACGACCTTGCCCATCCTTTCCTTTTTTTGTTTTAATTTATACGGCAGAAAGTCTGGATTTATCTCAACTCTAGACAAGGGACTGCTATGTTTAGAAACCCACCCAGGAAAGGAGAAGACAGGAAAGGGGAGAACTGAGTGTTGCTGGGAAACGGGAAGGCAGGCTATGGGGAGTCCACCGTTTGGCAGGATGAGGACCTGTCCTTTCACATGCAGAGCAGAGTAACAGGGTTCACTGGGAAGTGCCCTCCTCGTGGCACTGTTTGCAAACAGGCTCTTTCTCCGTTCCCCAGCACCCCTGGAATTCTGGCTGCCCTGGTGTGACTGCGCTGCCGCACTGCCCACAGGCCCTGTAGGGAACTCGGGAAACGAGGCTCTCCTGCAGGATGCTGGATCCAGGACGAGACCCAGTGCTCCTTGTGTGCCCAGCCAACGGGTTCCTCTGGTGTGTGGGGACAGCGGCTCCTGTTGCCCCTGCAGGCACGGCTGGGCATGGGGGAAACGCCCCTGGGTGCACCCTTTGCTGAGGCAGGTGCTCCAATGCCACATGCAGGTGCCTGCCCTCAGGGAAGGGTCTCCTGGGGCCGGCAGGTCCAATGCATGCCAGGGCGATGGAAGGCTGGCAGGGCCACCAGGAACACCCCTCCTGCTCCCCCCGCTCCCTTTCCCCACACATCTACACCTGTGGGACAGGCAGGCACACTCCTTGCAGGGAACAGATGGCACTTGTAATTCCTTTTTCTTTTTTGTTACCATTTGAGGGAGAGCGACAAGATTTTCTAAAATGATTGAATGGAGGTTTCTTTGGCATGAGACAGAAAATTTTTAAAGGTATATTATATTTCTGGCTTGTTGTTACAGAATAATAATAAAGAATGTATTTTCCTATGCTCCTTCTTGTTTAAATGAGATCTCTGATGGCAACATTCACTCCTCCCCTACCCACTGCAAAAGCAAACATCACAGGGATACAGCCAGCCAAAGGAGAAAGGCCCTCAGTTCCCACAGATGGATCCTTGTCTGTACACACTGAAGTTGGAGTGACCGTGCACACACACACACACACACACACACACACACTCTGTATTGGTGTAAGTCAGGGTGAGACTCCAGCACTCAACACACAGTCAGTCAAGGTGAGACCCTAGATCTAGAAACACACACACAGAATGCTCCAGGGACACAGCCAGACAAGGGTGATTGTGTAACAAGGATAAGATACTGTGGCAATAGCTCATTACATAAAAGTGGAAAGGGCCAAATTAATCCCTAGTGTAAGAACGCAGGAGCCAATGGAGTTATATTCAGGTCAAATTTGATTCCAAAAGCTTTTTTTTTTTTTTTTTAATTAGAACATAATGTAAAAAATAGGGAGCCATG
>VZTI01004092.1:1132319-1149811 GCA_013397865.1 Struthidea cinerea
GCTTTTTTTTTTTTTTTTTAATTAGAACATAATGTAACAAATAGGGAGCCATGGGTTCCTACATCTCCAGATTCCTGACCCTCTTGAGCAAGGTTATTTCGAAATGGATGGAAAATGCTATCTAATCCTATTGCACCCCCAAGTACACAAGCTGTCACCCCTAGAGCTAAAAGAGTCTCTCCACCAGCTGTTCCCTGGCTAGGTCTATCACACACAGCTAAGAAGTTTAAATTCCCCACTTCGCCACTTTCAGTGCTAAGCATACACAATTCATCACATTCCCTTGCTGTAAGAATAAGCTCATCCTGACGCATGTGGAAACGCAAAAGACGTTAAACCCCACCACAAGCAAACCCTTGTGCCACCCTCCTCACACTGTTATACTCAGCCACCCTGCTATGCTCAGTCTGATCTTCAGAGAGAAACCGGGAGCAGAACCCAGCTACTCTTAATCCGCTCGCAGCTGAGGCGTCTGTTCTGCTAAAAAGGTATGTGCTGCGGGAGAATCACCATTATTGTTTAACAGCACGGGGTCTATGACACATAGTTTAATCTAATTTTGCCAGGTAGGTAGAGGAGTGCACACAGATACTACTCAGCAGTTCATATAATACCAGAAACACAGAGCAGAAAAAAAGCAAAGCCAACACTCTCATCTGATGACTCTAGGCTTTTTCAGTTCATGAACCATCTGGGAGCAGGCCGTGATTTTCTGCCATTTGATTTATTATAATCTGATTACTATTTGATACTGACAAACATGTTTGTCCTGCTGACATGCCTACTCATGCACACATATAACACCCGATATAACCATGCAATTCTGTATACAGAACACGTAAAATATACAAAATAGGATTCCTCCTCATCCATCAGGAGCCCACCGTGCTGGCTTGAAGAGCGTTTGCTAGCACTGATTGGAAGCACAGGTCAGAGGGTCAGCTTCTATCCTCTGACCAGACAAATGCAAGTCCTAACATGGGATTTCTGAGGACCAAAAAGACTTCCCTCCAAGAATAATGGGAAATACAACAAGCATTCACCAATGAATACAGTTGCAGAATGAAATGTGAGTAAATAAAGATTTCCTGCGTCATTTTGGGGTGCTCTCCACGTCTGTCGCAGCCCTGGAAAGCTTTGCTCCCTTGAGAGAATGGGGGGAAAGCACCCAACACAGGCCAGATCTGTCTTTCCCACAGCTATGCTGTGCTGCAGCCAGGCAGAGGCCATGTGCAGGGCACCTGGAGCCAAGGAGAAAGCAAAGCGTGATGCTAATAATAGCTCTGCCTCGCGTGGAGCTTCTGGGCCGGGACAACAACGCGCCGCTCCTTGCTTGGGGCTCCAGGCAGAGATTTGCCCCTTCACATTTGCTTTTTCCGAGTCCTAACTTGGGAATAAACTTGTTTGTTAGCACAGCTGCAGGAAATCAACTCGGAAAGGGCACTGCAGGAGTGAGGAATGCAGGTATTTCATTTGAGGGAATACGCACAGACGATACCCTGCGATATTCAACCGGCTCTGCGTAAAGCTCAAGGGAAATATGCAGAGTAACAACAATGCTTTGCATTTCTATAGTGCTTGCCTTTGGCAGCTCTCTGGGAGCTTGCAAACATTAATGAATTCACAGAGGCAGAGATTCAGAGAATATAAAGGCCAGAAGGGACTTTAGATCATCCAGTCTGACCTTCTGTGTATCGCACGCTACTTGGAAATTGTGTGGAAAAGAACCACAAACATTATTTGAGGGTGGCAGAAAATGCCTTCCTGTGAAAGGCTTAAAGAGCTCAATCTGTTTAGCTTATGAAACAGAAATTAGAGAAGCTATGCTGTAGAAAGACCAACAGTGAGTATTTATATGCAGCTAAGTCGAATATTCCAGAAAGGCATTTACCTTTGATTAGAAAAACACTCAAGAAAGGGAAAAATATTGTTTCCCTTGGTATCTTATGACAATACCTAGTCATGCTCATTGTTAGCATTCATGCTTACTAACTCATTTGAATCTGTTTGGTTTTTCTGTCACAGTTTTTGCTATTCTCTCCCCTAGATTAAAAAAATAAACCTTCAGTAACCAGCAGCTCTCTCTGTGGAGGCACTTTATACTCTAAATCAAATAATCTCTGTCTTCTTTTAGGTACAGTAGGCAGATTGAGTTCATTAAGCCTTTCACTGAAAGCATTCCCTCACCTCTGGAACAACACTGTAGCCTATTGTCACACTGCTTCCAGTTTTTTCTCCTCCTTTTAGAAGTATTTTCCACATCCACCAGTATCTGTGCTCTATATTGTAGTCACTACATGACTTTTGCCACTTTTCTCTACTCCTTCTCACAATAATGCCTCACAACACACTCACTAGGCTGTGTGAATATTGTTCCTGCTTTAAAGATGGAGGCAAATGGAAATGCTAGGACAAAACCCTAACAAGTATTTTTGACGGAGGCAGATTATGGGTAAGGGGTTCTGATCCTACTCATAACCACCTTTACAGTAGAATAAAATCAGTGCATTTTAAACATGAACCTCCGTATTTATGCAATTCTTGGCAAGAGAAAAATCTAGCCCTTTATTTAAAAGGATGATCCCCTTCCAGCATTTTCCACTTTTTCATCCACTCACGGCCTCATATGGTTGTTTTTCATATCTCTCTCACTAGACATAAATGTCTTGGATTCCCCAGTCATTCCTTCTCTCTCCCTTATTTTCATCTTCTGGTGACTGATCATCCCCTTTTCAGTGAGTGCCTCTGACCAGCTGCTTCTCAGATTCTCCCTTCTCTGGTCTGCTCAGCTGCTCAGCTGCCACAAAACACACCAGCCCCCACATCCCCATCTGCTTTTTAAGGGCTTGTTACCATAAGCAGGGGTTTTTCTACTCACTATTCTTTACTTTGCAAAACCCAACGCAATCAAGAGAAACCACCACAACGTCAAAGGCCGAGAGAGGGGTTTAGGTCAGCCCTAGCTTCTGGCCTCCCAGGTGCTGTGCTGGGCTTTCACCTGCATTAACAAACACCTTTTTATTCAGTCATGATTAAAATCATGGAGTGTGTGAACTACAGGGTAAGAATGCCCAGCCTTGTACCCAAGGGGAATGTTGCAGTGAGTGGGAAGTCCCCTGAGCGTTCACCTTGCTTGCTGCTGGCTTTTGTGCTGTGACATGGTGACACCAGGGACTTCAGCTGTTCCCTGGTGAAGGGATGACAGACTAACAGAGTCTCAGCTCTTTCTATTCAAGGCACCACCTCTTTCTTACACACTTTTCAAGCTCCAGCTTAAAGCCGTTGTCTTTATACCTCAGATTCTGGGTAAAGCTGCATTACCCTAACAGACAGAATCCCACTTGTAGTTTTGCACCCTAAGTATTTTGCTGGCCTGTCTGTACTACACTATCTCCACACAACCGTGTGCTTTAGTTTAAGCGTGTCCCCCAAGATGCATTTATTGCAGCAATCCCATCTGCTTTGGCCTCGGTTGCCTGTGGTTAAAGAGGCTGGGTGCTCCCAGGTTCCTCTCACAGAGTCACACTTCCTTTTCCTCCCATCATCTGTCCATCCTGTCTCAGCCTGTGTTCCTTTGACCAGAACTGTAACACAGACTAGAGGAGAGGTCTCACAGGGCTTTGGGTAGGAGCATCAATGTATCTTCCCACTGGGAACACCTCCCGAAGTACTAGCACAGCATTTGCTTTGTCCACAACCACATCACACCGTGACTCACCATCATCCACCATCACCTAATACAGAAGATCCCAGCATTGTTTTCCTGAGCTTTCTCAGGATATGTCTCAGGATAAGTCTATCCAGCCACCTTTCAGCAAGGTTCTCAGGACAGATCTTGGCAGATGACAATGGTTCCCTGAATTTTATGTGGGCATCAGGGAGCGAGACAGCTTATACTGATGATCTACACTGCAGATCCTCACTGAGACTTGGCAAAATTGGCTCAACAGTTCCCAGAAGACAAAGACTGCCTCTAGTCCTGCTTGCTGTGCTCTCTGCCAGATCTCTCAGAGTTCCCAGCTTACAGAAGATTTCTATTATTAGTTGTCAAGCATATGACCTTGTCTGTCGTACTACTGAAATTCATTCTGTTTCTGGTACTCCTGCCAAGGTCAAATAAGGCTTTCTCTACAATATCCTGGTCCTTCCCTGTACTAGCAATGCCTTCTAGTGTTGAATCATTAGGATACTCCCTCACTCTGCACAGCTATCTGAGTCAGGGTCTCAGGTTAATATTAGCTAATCCCATGGGTGACCATGGGGCGTGTAACAAGTAACCTTTTGCTAGACTTTGATAGGTGATCGTGCTGCTGCTGTCTTCCCAGATTGCCTTCTCCCTCCCTCCCCTTTACAACTCCTCTGCCTGGCTTGATCTTCTCCAGCCTAACTAATTGTTTCTTATGTGGCATGTATCAATGCTTTACTGAAATACAGAGATGAGACCTTTGAAATTTCTTTTGCCTTCCAGGAAAACAATCATCTGAAAGACAGCTGTTGGCTTGGCCTGGTGATATCCAGCCCTGATAAACTCATATAGCCTGACTTCCTTTTCCCCTAACTGCTTGGTAGTAATTACACTTTCCTTGAAGATCTCCTCTAAAGTGTTACAAACATTGCAGAGGTCACACTTAAAAGTCTGAGACCGAAAAACTTATTTCTTGTCCTTCTTTAATCCTAACTGCTGAATTTTCACTTTTCCAGACTGCAAGGAGTCACCACTGTGTGCAGAGCTGAAAAAAGCCCTTTGCTGTGTGTGTTTCCACGTGCCAGCTCTCCCAGGGCCAGAGAGCACCCAGGCCCAGCACTGTGAGTGCACTAATCAGCTTGAGCTGCTTATTCACAGTAGCCAGCTTGTTTCTTTCCCCAAGGGTGATATTTCTGTCCTTATCAATAACTTGGGCACAGAGTCTTCTTTGGTTTTGGCTCAGACTATAGACTCCTTGATCCCAACTTCACTCTTATTGACCACAAGTGGCCGTACTTCTTCTTCTTCTTTTTTTTTTTCCCCCGAATAGCTGAAGAATATTATGCTGTTTGTTTTAACCTTCTTTGCAAGGTCTAACTCAGCTTGATATGTAAGCAATCCTCACTTTATCCCTACAATTCTGACCTCTAAGGGAGGGCAGGGCAGGGCAGGGCTAGACAAGGCAGCCTTCTTTGCTGTCTGTCTTTTTTCCATTCCACATAGTCTCCCTGCAGAGCCAGCTTAAGCTTCTTGTGGCAGACAGATGGAGGGGAAGAGAATCAGGACCCTCACAGAAATGGGGGCTGCACACTGTCCCCAAAAGCTCAACTGCTCCCTCCCCCCACTCCAGACTTTGCACTGCTGCCTGTGAAAGCAGTGCCAGGAGCCAGCAGCAGAACACCCTCTGCACACTCTGGGCAGCAGTGTAGAGGTGCCATCTAACCAGAATTACCTGTGATCCTATGACTGGGGTTTCTGTAACCCAGTGAGAGAAAGGAAGAGAAGTAAAAGGTCTTGTGAAGGGAAAGGGATGGCAGTCAGAGTCCCATTACAAAGCCTTATGATAGGGAGATGTGTGCCTTAGGTGACAGGTAGGGCAGGAGAAAAAGAATTCAGGCTGAGTTTGGTGGTTAAAAGAATGTATCTTAGGAGGAGGCTGGAGCTGTACTCAGATCTGCTAAGTTTCTGTGGTTCTCACCCTGCAAAACTTGTCTGCTTCTGCCTTGGCTGAATTTAAGCTAAACCATCTTACGAGACATTTCCTATAACTTCCTCTGCTGTGACATTTACCACCTTCATCCTTACATCTACAGACTACTCATGTGATCCTTTTCAGCGTCTTCTCACGTGGCTTTGCTCCTCTGCTGAGCTGTAGGTGCTGATACAGCTCAGGACATCAGCTATACCCGTGCTAAGGCTACAGACAAAGCACTTTACTCCATGCACTTTGGATAAAAGACATGGGGCACTGTGGGGACAGGTGTGAGCAGGGCAGTGAACTGGCCTTGCATTCACACAGAGATTTAGGTGGTGTCAAGGGTGTCAGTGCCGCTTGCTTGGCAGCCTGTGGATCTTCACACAGCTCCAAGTAGAAGGTCCTGCACCACTCATGACCCTCGCACTTTGTCAGTCCCCCTGAATACCCAGCGCTTATTGACAGCTCCTGCACACTGGGTAAAACTGCACGGCCACAGGGATCAACCCTGGACCTACCTGGAAAACACCACAGACAGGAATGCGGGCAAATTGCTCTGGGGTTCTGAGTGTCTGTGCACGTCCCCAGCGAGATGTGCAGACAGGGATCCCAGGGATGTCACAGCACACTGCACAGGAGCTGTTTATGTATGCAGATACACACATGTATGCACAAATAACCTCGCACATCGCTTATCCACACATCCAACGTGCTCCCACGAGCACCTCTGTGCCCTGCTGATGCTGGGCAGGCAGGAGTTAATGGAAGAGAGGCTGGGAAGGAAATTAAAAGCAAAAAAAAAGTTGAAAGCCCAGCACATGATTCTTCTCCTATCACATCTGTGAATCCTGGAGTGCAAGAGTAATTGTCTGCAATGAGTCAGACCAAAAGGCACAAGGAAATGGTTGCTATGGCAACCCGTGCACTGCTCTAATTCGGCTCAGAATTAAAATGATATCAAATAATTTGCAAGCAAAGGGAACACGGCAAAGGCGCTGGGTGCCAATCTAAAAAATCCAGCTATGTGCAAGTCTCTCCTGAGTCAGTGTCAAGGGCTCTTTTCACTTCAAGAGTGACAACCATGGTAATCAGAGGAGCTGTAGAGGTGGCGGTGATGCATTACCTTAGGTGAGCAGGTTTCTGCTACGCACAGGCAAGAACGGGGTCCTGGGCTGGAGCTCCAGCCTGGAACAGGCTCCGGGGCTGAGGACGTCCTGGAGAGATGCCTCACCAGACCCCAAACGGGAAAACTCATTGCTCACAATTTTTCATTGGGGTCCCATTGAGAAAAAATTCCCTGAGAGGGCTGGTGAGGGCAAGGCCTGGGCACAGGAACCTGTGCTGGGTGAAGCAGTGCCCGCATGGGCTGAGGAAGGCAGGGCTCTCACCCCCTTATGCTTTTTCCCCGGTAAGTGGTGCAGAGTACATAGTCAGGCACTCAGCAGAGCCTACAAAGGAATATTTACTCTACAAAATTGGCTGTTGTCTTCGATTTTTCCCCCAGACAAGGACTCATCCCAAGGCAATAGACAATGTCTGCACACACAGGGAGGAGGCATGGTCCCTGTGCTGAAGATCTTACAAGCCTATGCAGGCAGCACATACACCGTGGAAGAAAAGGAAGTTGCTAAGGTCCAGCCAGGGTGAGCAGAATGCTATGAAAGATGCCTCACATGACTATTTTTAGCATTCTTTTGAGGTCAAAATAGACTTATTTGTCCCTCTTGTCCCCAGCTACTGTCTATGCATGGAGACATCTACATGGAGTTCTGCAGGCAGATGTTGCTCTCTCCGCCTGTTCACTGACCCGGCTGGAGGATAATCAGCTCTGAAAAGGGAACCATGTGGCCCCGACACTGATGCCAAACCTTGATGAAAGGCAAAGTTTGTAAGACCAGAGCCAGTGCAAAAATAATGCAACCACCTCACTTCTGTCTGGCTCATAGAACAGCTTGTGTGGGCCCCAGGAACACCCCAAAAAGCAGCCTGTGTGCTTACAGATGTCCCCCAGGGCTCAGCGTGTAAGCAGAATGCAATGGGAGGCAGGCAGGCAGGCAGATGGGTGGATGAAGGGTGCAAGAGACACTGGTTTTGGCACACCAACAGCCCCATGCCATGGGGACACTGTGACATCGGAGTATTGGCTCAACCCTCAGGCCAGCCAAACGTGTACCCACTGATAACAGCCCCCAGAGAGATGTCCTGAGAGGTGGAGACAGCACAGCTCAACCCTCAGGCCAGCCAAACGTGTACCCACTGATAACAGCCCCCAGAGAGATGTCCTGAGAGGTGGAGACAGCACAGCTGCTGTTAGCACTAAAACCAGCAGCATTTCTGTCTTACGAGTGCCCCTAACACTTTCTGTGACTCAGTTCCGGGGCACGGCCCGTTCGGACGTCTCTGATTTCGTCAGATCAAATGGATGCGTGAGAAACTGCTCGGGCTTTGGGGTTTGCCAGGAGGGGCTGGCACCAGGCAGAGACCAGACGCAGCAGGTGATGGGCTGAAAATGAGTTGTCTTCCTTGTTTTTATCCATCCTACCACTGCATGCTGGGGGCACCACGATTTCCATAAAGGCACCTGGTGTTGCCTCAGGAACTCGCAGAAGTCTCTGCACTGAGACAACTTTGGCATGAAAAGAGGGACAGCATTCATTCTGAATACTGCAGCACGCATTCAAGAGATCAGCTACCCTCATATTTTGCATGGGTATCTTAATGCTGCTTTCTGAACCAGCCTAGTGAAATAATTTTAATTCTCCAGTTTATATGCAGCTATTTCCATGGAAAAGGTGCTTATGCTATTAGACCTTATTTCCGTGCATTTTAACAGCTTCTGCTGATGCTACTGCCACTTTCCAGAGAGAAGGCTGAAATGTTTTATCCTTCCAAGCAACAAAACTGTAGGAATACAGAATTGTGTGCAGATTAGCTTGAAAAGATGCCACAGCAACAGTCCTGCTGAAAAAGCCACCTGCACCTCCTGTTCCTGCTTGCTGGTAGCAGACAGCAGGTAGCCAAAATTGGAGACCAAGGAAGAGAAGGAGAGACATCAAGCTGGCCAGGAATTGCTTTTCAAATGAAGAGCTTCCATCAGACTGATAGAGGCTGGATTTTAACCAGAGGTAAAATGGCAAAATTACTCCTCATTACCTACTTTTCAGACTGATTGATTTCAAATTCTTTTGAAAAAAAAAAAAATCAAAATACATTTTTAAAATCTGCTCCTGCTGTGAGTACAGAGCTCTTCTGAAAATACTGGTCTTGATAGCTCAGTGCCCCAAAACTCTGTCTTCAAAACAGAGACAACATTTCTCTGCCCCTGGTTTGAGCTTGCCTAGGGCTCTCCCCAAATCCATCTGCATGAATTGCTGGTGTCATGGGATAACGATTTCACTGTGGTCCAATAACTGCTGGCAAGAACAGCAACTTCCAACATAAACAGAGAAGTGCTGTGTAAAATAAACCTGCACCTCCCAAGTGCCCATTTGGATTATTTTTATCGGGCACCATGTGCATGGCCCATTGTCTGCTTCCCATCCCTGACACACGCCAGCCACGGCAGGAAACCTCACCCTACCTGTCCCTGTTGGGACCGGCAGCCAGCTGACAGCCACAGAAGTTGAACAGCAAGAAGGTCAGGCAATGAAAGAGACATCATCCACAGCCCCAAGTGACAGCTGAACTCCTGCACGGATTCCAGCGGTTTCACTGGGGCTTTAAATCACTAAAAGCTTCTGTCAGCAACTCCATGTGATTTCTGCCTTGCAGCCTGAGGATCGGACAGCCCCAGGCTACTGACTCACGGGAGGGAGCAGATGACTGTGCTATCTGGGGCAGGACATGGCTTGGGGAGAATGCCATCACCATTCCTTATTTCTCATTTCCAACGCAGTTAGTGTGCGTGAAAGGTACTGGACTGACATCCCAGGAGAATAGCTGCCTTCTAATTAATTATAATTAATCATCCAGTCATTACTTAATGTTTGCATAGTGCTTTGAAGTGCCAAAGCACAATAAAGCAGGTGGATAATATTCATCCCAAGAAACAGGTATTGTCAAACCAGGGTTGCCTGTGTGGTTTCCCACCAAAGAGACCACACCAACTCAGCTCACACAAGTGGACCCTGCCTTGGCTCCACCAGGTCCTCCAAGAAATCTGTGTGCACACTGAACCCCTTGTGCACCCCTTCCAGGCCCATGGGGGAAGGAGAGGGATGGATGAAAGGGGAGAGGGTAAGGCAGGGCAAAGGACACTGCTTTTCCCTCCTGAATTTGGCCACCTCTCCACCTGGAGCATGGAGTAGCATCTCTAATGGCAAGAGGAGCAGCTTGGACTTCCCCTCAAACCCATTCTGGGATTTCCCACTGAGCTAAGACAGACTGAACTGGGAGAAAGGAGGCCCTTGCACTTCCCCCTCCATCCCTTCTCTCAGCCCTCCAGACTGTAACTCTCTAATCCCATCTGACTGCTCCCTCACTCCCTGACAGCAGCCAGGCCTGTGTCATCTTCCTGGACATTTGATTTCACCAGTTTGCCTTACTCTGCCCTGGCTGGGGACTGCCATTCATCTGCCAGAAGAAAAGGGGCCCAACGCTCCCTGTCACTGACATTCTCCCCACGGGGGCACTGGGGGTGCTCCCTCCCCATGAGCACGGCTGTAAATCCTGGAGCTTAATTTTTCACTGCATGCATAGCGAACATTTCAAAGTGCCTACAAATCCCCTCAAGCACCATCAAGTCACACAAGTGACAGTGTTTGTAATGATCAGTGGCAGAATGACAGGCCAGTTCATACCACTTGTTCTTTTAGAGGGGCACTTAAAAAGTCTCTGTTGTTCCCCTTTTACAGAACTGTGGCTGCATTTGTTCAGAAACTACAAGTCTACACAGATATTTGGCTTTCTGGGAACCAGTGCTGGGTGCCAAACTTCTGGTAGCATCATAACTCTGAATTACCATGGTCTCATCCCACTGAGAGCTGATGCCATCAGAATAACACCACCACCAATCTGCATCCCATTCTGCTCTGATTGCCTCTTCTGTGCCTCCACACTCCCTCCCCTTCCTTCACCTCTCTCCTGTACCCAGGATGGTGTTGCAGCACTGCCCAGCATCATTTCTGCTGCAGCCTCTGCTGTGGGATGAAGTTCCCTAGAATCAGGATCTAGCCACTCAGGGGGATGATACCACTGTGAGGGGAGATGAAGTGAGACCTACATCCTTCCTCTCAAAGCTGACATCCTCAAGAAAAAAACAGTATTTCAGTTGGTGGTGTGACCGCTAGTTACTGCCTTTTTTTAAATGACTACTGGCATGAAAGATTCAGGTGATGAACCTTTCACTACTGGAAACAGAGCAAATGGTAATACAGTACCTTTTTGCTCCCTGAACCCCCCAACATGGTGTAAACTGACACCCAAGCCAGCACATGGGACACATCTCAGCGAACCCTTGCACTCCTGCTGAAGTCCTTGGAGGCTACAGCTGGGGCCATGAGGAACTTTGGACCCTTTGGGAGAGGGTGTTTGTCCTGATGCTGTCATTCAGCCCACCCATACCATGGATCAAAGATGGATTGTTTTCATCAAAGCATAAGAAACCAGGAATGAGAACACCCACCATGTGTGGGAGTAGCAGAAGATGCTTGTGGTCAGGCCACCTGATGTACCTGCTAGTGACAGGGACCACGGCACCTTTAAGGAACAAAAGCAACTGAAAATTCATTTCTGTGTCTCAACTTCCGTGGTTGCCAGCGAGAAAACTGGTTCTGCATCATTTCCTCAAATGACAGATTTTTTTCCTTATTGTTATTGTTTTAACATGATTTGTTTCCCTATCCTCTGCTGTTTCCTCCACCCTCTGCAAAGGATCCTGCCCCTTCACAGCATGTCCACAGACAGTATTCAGCATAACTGAGTGGGTGGAAATCTCCACAGGGGTTGTGAAAAGCACTGCTGACAGAAGAGAAATGGCTCTGTCAGGGCTAGATCCTCCTGCCACTTGTTCTTGCTCCAGTGCTTCCACCAAGAAATTTCCTTCCTTGTTATTTACACTGAGTTCCAGACTGTCCTGGTTTCAGCTAGGCTAGAGTTAATTTCTTCTCAGTAGCTGTTAGAGTGCTGTGTTTTGAATTCATAATGAGAATGGTGTTGATAACACACTGATGTTTTGGTTTTTTGCTAAGTTGTGTTTAACCTAAGTCGAGGGCTTTTTTCCTTGTCTCATGCTCTGCCACTGAGGAGAACAAAGGAAACTGGGAGGGAGCATAGCTGGGACAGGTGACCTGAACTGACCAAAGGGACATTCTACACCACAGAACATCGTGCCCAGTATATAAACTGGGGGGAGTTACCCAGAAGGGGGACCAGTCTGGGCTTGGGAAGAGGGGTCTGGCATGGGTCAGTGGGTGGTGAGCAACTGTATGGTGCATTGCTTGTTTTTCCCTTTTCATTATCATTATCGTTTACCATTGTTGTTGTTGTATTTTACTTTGTTTTCAATTATTAAACTGTTCTTATCTCAAACTGCAAGTTTTACTTTGATTCTCCTCCCTGTTCCACCGGGGTGGAGGAGTGAGAGGGAGGTTGGGTGAGCAGCTTAATTTCCAGCTGGGCTTAAACCACAACACAGATGAACTGCTTGTGTGCTTCTGCTCTAATCCACAGGTCAGGACAGGGAAGGAAAAAGATAATGAAAAACAAACTCCTTTTTAAAAAAAATGTTCTTTTCTCCTCTCAAATTAATGCTTAGAAAAATGCTTCAGTGCTGTACTGAGACCCTTGGTGCAGTTTCAATGCTCTTTCATTTTCTGCTGGGTATAACAGTGCCAGCTGCTATCAGTTTTGGGAGCAGTTTCTATCACCCAAGCACCTATTAATGTGAATTTATGCTGAAACTATCTCTGTTCACAGGTGTCTCTGGACAGACTTCATAATAATTTCCTCACTTTGGGTATAACATAGTGAAATGTTCTACTTCATAACACCTGTCCTTCAGCTTGTAAGTACTTTCTCAATGCCCATGTGATAATTAAAGAGTATCACTGTCAGCTAGAACTTACTGAAATCCTGGGAATTTAGGAATGCTTCATCAGATGAAGTTAAACTGGTCCAGTCAGTAGTATTGAAGAACATTCCCTACGCAGCCTAGGCACATGTAAAGGCAGGCTCTGTCCTGATCTGAAGGTGTCTGCTGTATGGCCTTCTCTCTACAGGGTACTCCTATAACAAAGTTGTTGTCTGGTGTCTCTTTTATCAGTCATTCCTTCCACCATACAAGGCTCCATTAACACGGACCATTCTTTCACAAGAGGCTTTGCATCACAGCACATTTCTGGTGATAATTACTCCATTACCTGTTCCATCAACCTCTTCCTTTTGTCACTGTTTCCAGGACTAAATTTCCATGGAGCTGCATCTCCTCTTACCCCAACACTCCTATGCTGAGTGGTTAAGTTGGGCATGGTGCCAGGGTTAGTGATAATGTTGATTTGTTTTGTTAAATGGCTACTCTGTTTTCCTTCTGAGCTCAGTGTACTTCCATAAAGGCTGAAACAATTAATACAGAAAATGGCAAATCTTCAAAAGTTTTGGGGTTCTCTTGGAAATAATGTGCTGTATGAATTTTCCAAAAGAAGGTGCAGTCTAGTGAAGGTCTGCCAAAAGGAGTTTAAAGCTCAGATACGACAATAAGTTAGGCAAACTATGGTCTGAGTTGGAGATCTAGCAACATGCCCATTCCACCAGCAGAAGTTATTTTTCATTTGAGATAACAATGGAGACGCATAAACATGATGCTGTCCCAAAGCCAAAATCTTTTCCTGCGAAGTTTTAAACCTGCACAGACTTCCCAGCCTACTCATGCTCCAGAGAAAGAGTCTCAATCCACAGTTCACCAGCACAGGAGATGGGAAGCTTCCATTCAAACAGCCCGTTTCCCTTTCAGAAGCCTGTCAGCCATTCAGTACCTGTTCCATTATCCTCTGTTTAGCCTAGTTTTCAATACCACAAGCTATTGTGGCTCCTGTCACTTCCTTTGAATGACAAGCTAGCAGCTCTCAGCTCCCACACTCGATGCAAGATGCATCCATTTCATTCAAGATAAAAAGAGAAACCAGTGTCCTACCTGCAGCAATCCCCATCTTCCCGTCCACAGACACAGACACAGCCGTGCTCACTGTCACCACTTTTGGCAGGCCACCTCCCTCTGTCAAGACACAAATACAGCAGGCTTGGTTAACTTACCCCCAAAAAGGAGTAAAATACAGCAGGAGAGGCGTGCCCACACATTTTCCCATCTAGGACAGTGTGTACATATGCCCCAACTCCGAAACATCCCAGGATTTTGACGGCTGCATCTTTCAAGACACATAAGTAGCCTATGAGTAGATTTTATTTTTCTCTTCTCTCTGACTCATGATACCAGTGGCATCCTCAGCATAAAGGAAGCACCCAAGGCTGGATGGGGCTTCGAGCAACCTGGTCTCATGGAAGACATCCCTGCCCATGGCAAGGGGTGTGGAACTAAGTGACCTTTAAGGTCCCTTTCAGTCCCAAACGTTCCATGATTCTGGGATAAAGTGTAAAGGACTGGCCTCCTCAATTTTGGGCATGTAGAGCTTCTCTTACGCCAGAGAGCTGTTCTGCTCAAGGCACCACCTGAACTCTGCAGACAGAGGAGAAGCAGGACAGGTAATTCTGACACCACTCGCACAGCAAAGGCCAGGCTTATGTCTAACTCTTACCCAAGCCAGGCCAGCGCTACAAACTGCAGACACAGCACTTCCAGGCGGTTCCAGAGTGCACTCCATTTTAGGAACAAAGTCTTCTGGGACTTTGTTGCCTAAACTCTCTTATGTCCCAGGGACTCCCCATTCTCCTTGAGCTACTGCTTTAAGCATCCTGTAGATCCTGTGACACATCTGCCAGCCCTGTGCAGACCTCTGAGCTCCCACGGGGCATTTAAAATCACATGGCTGGATAGGCTCAAGCAACTGAACCCCACCTCCCTTTGTTGGTGCAGTCCTTTCAGCCTGCAATTGTCCCTGTGGCAGATTCCACTTCTGTATTTTTTTAAAGTGATTACATTAGCTTCAGCTGGGGCACCTCTCTGGCAACTGCCAGGGGACAGTTTGAAGGCCAGTCTGATCGATGTAGTCTGCACCTGGTTCCCTCCTGGCATGCTCTGTGGAAATCTCTTGCTTAGACAGATGGGTCAGGGATTCTTCCCTTCCCCACAACTCCAGCACTTGTTTCTGCTTTCCATTTCTGCCTTCATCGTTCTAGGTGTGTCCAGAGCACAATTTAGCCCCTACCACAGTTTAGGCTGCAAGTTCTGACTATTTTGGTTTTGTTTTTTGATCAAAGCCAGATTAACCTGCTCAAGTGTGTCAAAAGTGGTAAAACCCTTGCAAAACAAATACTCAGCTCACATGCCTTGGGCATGATGCTGCTTTTATGGTGAACCCCAAATGTCTTGTTCTAGGATGGGACAAAGAAGCAAAATACACTTGGGGTCTCTAGAAAAAAAAAAAATCTACCCAACACATGAAAAATCTGGGTTGTAAGAACAGCACTACTTGACACGCAGAGGCTTCCCTGCTGTCCTTTTATTTCTGAGACTTCTGGACACTGGAAGGAGGTGCTGTGCATAAATGATTCTGATGACCTGCAGTCATTTCCTGCTGGTTTCCTCCTCAACAGAGAGCTCTTGGGGGTTTTCCTTCTTAGGTGATTAGAAGTCCATCTGCCATGAAAACCTCCTGAAACAGCAGGGGACTTGTGGAAAACATGAAAAGGGGACTTCAGCATCTGACAGAATTTAATAAGAAACTGGGTGGCCTATTTTGGCTCAAATGTGAGGCAGCCCTGCTTCATCAGATGTCAAGGCAAGCCCTGGACTCTGCTTTACAGTGAACCACTGTCTCAGAAGAACCGGGTAGTATTTCCTGACCCTTTCCAGGCTATTGTGTGATCCCATGGATCACAGTCTCTCTAAGCCCAGCTGCTCATCCCTAAAGAGACTAATAATTGCCCTCACAGTTTAGGGCACGAGGTCTTCAGGGCCAAGTGCTGCTTCTTACAATGTGCCTGCAGGGCTTCCAGGTGAATGGGGTTCTGGACTTGACTGAAGCTTCTGACCCACGGCCGTGTAAAACAAAGAACAGTGCTACTTGTCTTCTGGCTTTACCCCAAACTAGCTATGACTTCTAAGAAGGCCACAGCAAGCCACAACCTCGATGTTTAGGCAGCAGTGACTACTGTGGCCTGGGTAATGGCTGCCCTAGGAAGCCCCACAGGATGTCACTGCCTGGTTTTCCAAGCCACACTCTATTCCAAAGAGCAGATGCCATAGCTTGCAGGGGAGTAAGAGGTCCCTCCTGCCCTCTCTCCCCCTCTCTCCACACTTGCCTTTTAAGTGAGATGTAAGGATGTTGCGCAGAGAGAGGCTTTTGTAGGTTTCGAGTATTTTCTCTTTCCATTCCTTTCCCTTTCCATCCTGGTTCATCTCTTGCCTCCCAGGCTGGTTTTCTTCTCTTTGCTACTTGCTTTCCCACCCACCAGACTCCCACCACTGTGCCACAAAAAGCTTTAACAGCTACAGTGCTGAGCTCCGTGACAGAGATGGAGAGCTAGGGGCCAGGGAGGAGCACAGAGGGGATTTCTGCCTTCTGTGGAGGAGTCTCACATGAGTATTTTGTTTTGCTTGTTTCTTTTTAGGCTCTTCTGCTCTCTTCCAGCCTTTGAGAAGGTCCTGGCTGGCCCTGCATACTCACAGGAACCAACACCCTAAGTAAGAGATGTTGAAAAGCCACTCCTTGCTTTCCTCTAGCGTTTGAACTTTGTTGCTGAGCAAGAGATGCCATATTCTAGTACTAGGATTGGAAGGATGCAGGTCACCAATGCTATGGAAAAGCCTTCTCCTCCACCCTTTTCCTCCATCATCTCCCATAACAAACTCATCCTTTCCTGTCATGGAAAGTGGTGATGGAAAAAATGACACCCTCTAAACTTAGACTTCCTGACTGTTTGCTGGTCCCTCACCAGTGCCAGCTGTTACTGTCATCCAGCAGGGCTGATGTTGCTCCCTCCCAAGCCTGGCCACACCTGTGTGTCTCACTCCTTCTGCAATACCTTTCCTGTTCCCTTCTCATGTTTCGTGTGTTTTCCAGCCCCACAAGTACCTTGTGGTCCCCCAGCTCCCGCCTCCCTAAACCTTTCCATCTACCCAAGCCCCGCATTTCCATTTCCATGCTTCCCCTCCTCTGTAGCCCTGCATTTCTCATTCCTGACTGCCTTCCCCACACCTTGTAGCTTCATCTTTCCGCTGTGATCAGTATCTTGGCCATGACCTCTCTGTCCCTACGCTGGTGCGAAGGTAACGCCAAGAGGGCAGGTCCCAGCACTTCCCACTAGGCGGGAGGCAGCGATAACGGGACCGGGACGGGCGTGCTGCGGGATGCACGGTGTGAAAAGCTTTCTTCTCTTTCCCTCTGCTCTGTGTTCAGGCTGGCGTTACCTGAATCATCTTCTGAGACAATGCTGTAGATGAAGCTCCCGGGGGGATGCTCGGCCGCCCTGCGGTACCACAGAGGGAAGTGATCCATGGTGAAGATACTTTCCTTGTCCTTCTGTGTCAGGAATTTCCTGCCGGGAGAAAACACGTTGCTCACGTTGTGCCCTTCTCGGGACAACGCAATGGGACACCTGCGGCCGGGCGCATGGCCGGCATCTCATCACCTGGGGCTTTCCCGTGGGCGAGGGCAGACGCTGCGCCCCGGTGTCCGCTCGGGGCAGGGGCGGGGGAGAGGGCAGGCGGTGCGGGGCGGG
>VZTI01004092.1:1157851-1204614 GCA_013397865.1 Struthidea cinerea
CCCCGTTTGCTTCATTTGTTATTTGTTGTTTTATAATTTTCATTGTATAACAATGTTGAGGTTTCTAAAAGCCATACACCATATTCAGTGGAAATGAAAATTTAAGCTGTCTCATTTCTCTGAAATGAAACAACATGCTTTACCTAAGGTATAGATTTTGCACTCTGAATTTCAGGTAAATCATAATATTCCTTTTGAATTGACCCCAAATAATATTCTAATGGCTATAGGAACAAATAAATCAGTTATTCCTACTGCTCTACTCGTGACTTGTAGCAAGATTTATGAAGAGAAGGGACTGATCTGCTGTCCCTGATCAGGCTTCTGATACACTGTATTGGTGCCACATGAGTCCTTGCTCACCTGAAGGGTGTGCCACTGATGTCCGTGAAGAAATAATCATTGGTGAGGAAGAGAACTCGTTTCTGAAATAAGAGGATGAGTAAGAGAGACCATCTGACAGACCATGGGCATGATGGTGGTGGGTACCTGGGATACGTGTCCCCATGGCTCAGCAAAACCAACACCCCACACCCTGCTAGGGCTGGCTGGAGGCAGGGATGACTGCGCAGTATTCAGCACACCCAGCACCTTGGGACTTTCAGGATCCAGGCAGCCACTCTATCTTTCCAATGAGGGCTTCAAATAAACCTTTCTTTGTTCTAGGGCTGCTGCACCGGCTGCAGGAAGGGGTGGGGGGAAGCTGCCCTCCCTCTCGCCCCCTCCAGGCACAAGTGCTGGGGCCCTGCTGCTCTTCTGCTAGACACAGCAACCTTGACAGCTTTGCACATCATCATCATCATCTCCAGCAGGAGGGGGGCTCAGGGGCAGATAGGAAGGAGGGCTGGAGTTGAAGGAGAGGCAGAATGGCAAACCTACCCTCTGTGTGGGTGGGCAGCCAGGGCCAAGTCTCCCCACTCCTGTGGGAAACGCTGATATTCCTGACATTTGCTTTCATGCCAAAGTGGGACAAAACATTAGCATATTCCAATTTTGTTTAAAAAAAATCAGTAAAAAAATTTTTACAGTTTCAGTTTGGAAAAAAAGTGCTGTTTCAAATCCAAGCCGTTTTGATTCGCATGCAAATATTTTTTTCAGACTGACATTTCAACTGAAGACATTTCAGATTATTGAAAGCTGCTTCAGAACTTCATCTGTTTGCCAGACTGGCCTTTTCCTGTAGGAAAGTGTTGATTTCAGTGGAACTCTTTTCCAAAGGAGAAAAGTTTCTGGAAAGTTTCTATCCAAACCTTATGCCAGTATATGAACCCTAATATGTTTAAAATCCTAGACCCAGTCTGAGAACGAGGTGAGAGGATGTGTGTGGGAGACAGGGGAGTGAACACAGAAAACTCAGTGTTCCCCAGGGGAAATCGTGCCTGCTCTAACCTGCTCGAGCTGTGCAGCCCTGGAAGTGGAGCGAGGCATGAAGGGCTCCAGCTCCACAGTGTGCACCAAGTTGGTGCTCACTGGGCTGATGGGGGTGGGGGATGTCGTTAGGTGTGGTGGGCATTCGGGATATTGTTAGGTGAGGAGGTGGCAGGTGCCTTAACCCCTTTCCTCCTCTGTCTCCATGCATGGCCACTGTACTGCTGAACAACAGGGTCTTCTGCTGTGCCGAGACCACACAGAATCACCGAGGTTGGAAAAGACCTCTGAGATCACCGAGCCCATCCTTTGACCTATCGCCACCTTGTCAAGCAGACCACAGCACTGAGTGCCACGTCCAGTCGCTTCTTGAACATCTCCAGGGATGGTGACTCCACCACCTCCCTGGGCAGTCCATTCCAATTTTTAAACAACCCTTCCCATGAAGTTATTTCTCTCAATGTACAAGATCTTCCAAAGGGCTGTGATACCCCCAAAGAATATCCCTTGGTGGTGTTTTGGTGGCTGTGGGTGGTACAAAAGGTATTAACCCTCCCTTTTCTTGCCTGTCTGATCTGATGATGGAGGCAGGGAGGCATGGAAAAGACCTGGCCACTACTCTGAGACCCTTTCTTTTAGCAGGGCTTGTTCTGCTCATCCATTTTCCCCCTGACCTGCCCCTCTTCTGGTGTGTGCCCAGCCAGCCCCAAGATAGCTGAAGGTACCCTCACTTATCCATGGAATGGAAGGGAAGCAGAGGCACCCTTGAGCCAAGGGGGGCTGAGGATGATCAGGCAGGACTTTGCTACGTGTAGGTGCTAAAAAGCTAGAAGCAGAGAAGTTCTTCAGCCTTTTCTCAATACGCTGCGAGCAGACTGTCTTTCCTATGTAAACTATTTTAAACAAGGTCACAGTTCCATAAACTTCTTGCACCTGCAGGCTGTTTTGCAAGATTGTTATGGCTTTGACTTTGAAAATATTATGGAATAGGTATCTTAGAACTTGGCCAATCCTCTCAAGGGGTGGATGGCCGAGGAACCAATTACCTATTGCCACTCAACACACTTTTTGTGATCTATCCTATATAGTAGTCAGAAAATTATTTAAAAAGAAGCTTCGGCTTCCACTTGTTCATGAGCCTGGACTCTGTGGCATTTTCTTTATGCGCCTCGGATGTAACAGCGACAGCTACATAGCAAGGATCAAGGGAGAAGAGCATGGGCGTGCTGGCACAGTGACAGGACGGCTGACGGCCATCCCCTGCACCCTGGGAACACGAGGATTTCCAGACTGGATGCTGTGCTAGGCATCCAGGCCTGGCTATTGCCATTTCCAGAGGTTTGCCACAACTTCTACCCGTGTCCTCTCTCTTGTGCTTTCACAGTCACAGCCCTTCTGTACTCAAGCTGCAAGCAAAGGCCGTTCTGCCGCCAGATCTCCCTAACAACTGCCTCTTGTATTTGTTCCTTATTTTTTCCTCTCTCTCTCACTCCGTTCTCGATACCTTCCTGAAATCAATGTGGGCTATCGACATTTACACAGCTGACAGAATAATTTCTATCCTTCACTCAGGTCTTCTCTGCACAGTCTGGCCGCCTCATTCTCTGTTTCAAGGCTCTGTCAGCACTTTCTTTGTTTCGATGCTGCTCTGCTTCATCAGCTAGCAGAGTACAAGGGGGAATTACCAAGCTTCATGTCTGGTTTCCACTCCATGTGTATTCTGGTAATAGTAAAACTGTCACATACTCAGCCTCAGTCCCCTATTGTGCTTCCTAAGGTTCCAGAGCTGCAGAGTGAAACAAATAATACCTCTTTATCAAGGCTACTTTTTGTTATCTTCTTTTTCCCCTGGGTAGGGGAGCAGAAGGATGTCTCTAAAATATTGAACTACAAAGATATCATTGGATGACTCAGAAGAAGTGTTACTGAGGGTGCACAGAGACAAAGAGGTTAAACTAGCAAAATAAGCAATCTAGACCTACAAAGCACAGATCTTGCTTTAAAACCTTGATTACTTTTCTGACAGAATAACTAAGGTAATGGATGAAGGAAATAAAGGACGTGCAATATATCTGGGTTTATATAAAGTACTTGAAACAGCTTCTCATGAACTTTTATTCCAAAGAATCGGTTAAAGTGGGCTTAAATAAGATATGGAGGGAGAACCAGCTGCAGCACTGTAAACAAAAAGAAACAGTAAACAACAGGCCATCAAGGGAAAAAAATCTAATGGGAGGAACAGACTCTGCCTTAGCAGCCCTTCTGTACAGGGATCAATCTGTAAGACAAAATAGAACAACATTTCTCTGCATACTGAAAAAAGTGTCTCAACAGCCCTTAAAATTAGAAAGGCTGGATGAAAAGGAGAAAGGGGTTTCATGTGGAAAAATGGCAACTGGAAAAAATAGCTAAGAAACACAGAAGTGAGGGCGGCAGTTCCAGCGCAGCTGTGGGAGGGAGAAAAAACTGAAGGGACAGCAGAGAGGAGACTGGGGGCTCCCTGTTCAGAAATACTCTATTGCAGAGAATAGCTGCTTTGTACAGAGCAACAGGGAAACAGGCACATGATTCAGCGAAGCCCTGGTACTTGTGCACCAGCAATGACAGAAGAGTCAACAAGAGCAATCATAATATCTGAGAAGTGTGCAAATATTTCAAATGCAGATGTTGGCAAAGCCCAGGAGAAGAAAGGCAAAGCCATTGACGGGTACCTGAGCGTTGCGAACACCAAGAAAAGAGAGAAAAAATTTAGTGACAAGATCTAGCAGGACAACCACTCAGAGGAAACAGAGGGGTGTCTTCATTAGGAAATGGCACCATTTCAGCAGTGGCTGTGAGAATTTGGTTTGTTGGAATTGGTGCTGACTGTGGCTTAGCATGGGAGCAGTTCAGCCAGCCTTTCTCTATACAGGATGGAAAATTTTCCTGAAATATGGAAGACTTCTGGGCAGTGTAACTTGCAGGACTCTGGAATACTTCCTAACAGGAAATGATGAAAGCCAAAATCTTTGAGAGAGTTAAATAAACGTGAATGAAAAAGTACCAGTGAACATAAACGTACAAGATAATTTTGCACTGATTCCAAAGGAAGATGTATAACCCTGCCCTAGAGCTGGTAGGGAGTGTTCAAAAGTCTCCATTTCACTAAGGCTTTTCATCAAACATCTGCAAATATTTGCATAGAAATTTAATCCTGGACCTGGATAAAGGGAATCACGTTCTGACGAAGTGAGGGACAAAGTTTTCATGAGTGGTTTTGGGTAGGGAAAGAGGGTGGCAAAATGGTCTCCAAATCTCATTCTAAGTCAATTCAGCATTCTCTTGAATATTGAACTCTTGAAGATCTCTAATTCATTTCACAGCCCTATGAACAATGAACAACATGCTTTTTGGCTTTGCCTGGACAAAGTAGGGAGCTGAGAGACATTTCCAATGCCCTTCCAGGAGCAGAATATTGGTAGGTGTAATGAGCACTTCTAATGATGCTCTCTTGTATGTCTTTAGCACATGCGTTATAGATGTGGTGAAACAATAAAATCCTCACACTCAGGAATGCTGAACGTTAAAAACCACATCCTTTGTGGTTTTCCAGCATCTGCCTCCCATCCACTCCCCTGTGTGACCTGAACAGAAGGATAATTGCTTACCCCTTTGTCCACGGGGACCTTCACATCCATAGAGAGGTAGCCTGTTTCCCCATTGATCATAGCAGTTCTCAGCTGCAGAGGTGAATAAGTTTGGTATTAGTGTCTCCAGGCAGGGCAGAGCAGGAATTAACAGAGCCACTTGTCATTAACGCACAGGGGCTGGCAGAAAGAATCACTGTTGGTTCCCTCTCCTCCCCAGCTCTGTCTTGCTTCTTTTAAACAGAGAACCTGTTTGCAGTGATCAGAATCCTTGTACAGTCTGATAAGCGATAAAGAATAGTTATAGTTTATCCTGAAAGCTCATTGATAATGTCTTTTTAGCAAAAAGAAAGGATCTGGAATCTATGAAATTGCCAGTCCCAGTTAGAGACTTCACTGTTTGGCAGCCAGAAATTCATTAGCACAGTGCTTCGAGAGCCTGGAAGAGGAGAAAACTGAGAAACCCACTAACTCCCCCAGACTGAATCCAAAGCTCTTTGACATTTTTAAAACTGATTTATAAATTACAGGCTATATTCAGCACCACTTCTGAGGTGCAGCAAAGCAGCTGTTTAGCACAGCAAAGCAAGACTGTGTGAGAGCACGGTAGGCAGTGAGAAGACCACTTTATTCAATCCAGGTTCCAAAGGTAAAATGTAATTTTCACAGTGACTCCCAGCCTCTTGCAAGAAAGATCCAGGAAATTTTTCCACAAATACAGAGGCTTTGACTTCAGGTCCAGCCTGCCAGAGCATATCAAGTCTATTGCTTCAGGCTGGATAGAAAAAAATAGGTGGGAAGTAACTTACTCATTCACAAATTGTTTCCTTACTTCCAGAGACAGGCCCCCATTCAGGTGCTAGCCAGTCTCAACTGCACTGGCTTTACAAGGCCACAGTTTTGTTTATTATGGCTGTTTGATGTGGGTTATTTACAGACCTAGAGTATGAAGCTCACGTTTCCCAAGGCCCGCATCTTGGAAATGAAAACACTGACTGGTACTATTACTCCTTTTTGGCTAAGAGTGTTTGACCTCCTTCCAGAGCCTCAGCATACTCTCTGTTCTGGTCTGACAGCCTGCAAGATTTGCTGTGGCTTCTGGGTTTAGAATCAGAGAATATCCTGAATTGGAAACAAGGATTATCAAGTCCAGCTCCTGGCCCTGCACAGCACCATCCCCAAGAGTCACACCATGTGCCCGAGAGCGTTATCCAAACGCTTCCCGAGCTCTGTCGGGCTGGTGCTGTGCCCGCTGCCCTGGGGAGCCTGTTCCAGTGCCCAGCCACCCTCTGGGGGAAAAACCTTTTCCTGATACCCAACCTAAGCCTCCCCTGGCACAGCTTCAGGCCATTCCCTCGGGTCCTGTCGCTGGTCACCGCAGAGAGGAGATCAGTGCCTGCCCCTCCTCTTCCCCTCTCAGGGAAGCTGTAACTGCAGTGAGGTCTCTCCTCAGCCTCCTCCAGGCTGAACAGACCAAGAGACCTCAGCCACTCCTTGTATAGCTTCCCCATCAGACTGTGGCCCTTTTTACCCTCACACTGAATATCCCTGTGCTGCTTTCCAGGCAAGCCCAAACCCTTGCTGCTGCCTGGCTGCAGGTAGCACCACTGTGCATCAGTTGGCATTTTCCAGGCAATGCCATCTTCCCTCCCCTGGATTTCTTTTTAGCAGCTGGCTGTATTACACATCATTAGCACTTGGGCATATTTTTCCAGCCTGAATGTGCTGCTTACCAGTGTTGCTGAGATTATACTGCAACTGATGTTGAGTCTGTCATTGATCTAATACCATAGCTACAAATCTGAGTGTTGAAATGTTGGCAGCTTTCTGCTGCAGTGGGTGTATCTTGAGAGTCTCTAGACTTGCTGAAGTCACACTGCAGATATCACTCGCGTCACTGAATGTCTCTGCACCCTCAGTGACTGCAACCTTTCTTTCTTCTGGAAGATGCAGCACAGGAACACAAAGTGGCTTTTGTTTTTCATGCTGGTTTCATGACTTTTTTTTCCCCCTGGATAGTTTTACTCTGGTTGCCTATAGAACCTTACACTCGGTATCGTATTTGCATTCAGGTATCAGTGTTAGCTGGTCAGATAGGAACCCGCTAGCCAAATAAATATGAGAGCAAGGCAAATTTCTTTCATTTTCTGGATTTTCTTCTTTTTTTAAAATAGCAAACTAGGCAAAGAGGAACAGCTCTAAAAGTGGCTCCAGTGAGAGAGAAAACTACAGTGGGAGCAAAGTCCTGTAAGAGATCAGTGAGCCTACACAAAGCTGCTGGCAACTTGCATCTTGATAGTTCCACTGCATGTAAGACCTCTTTATTTTTGTCTTGCTTTCCACGTTGCACAGCCAGTTCTGCTGTGTTCCCTTCCTCAATTTGCCACTCTTCCACTTCCCAAGTTTCTTTGATGTTGCCTTTCTACTTGGCCTATGCTAGTGGCAGTAGCTGCTTTGATCCTCTTGCTGCTCTGTTTGTCCTACCTGTGTAAGTGGATATCTGTGGCATCAGATCCATTTATCTCAGCAGTCTCCCCTGTAATCCAGAAGCATGTGTCTCACAGCTAATTCTATCTTACTCCAAATTCAGTTCTTATCTTAGTAATTTAAGTATCTATTTCCTCCTAGTTCCAAGTAAAATAAAACCAGCCACAGAGGAACCTCTCTGTATCCTCATTTTATCTGGGTTCCTAGATGTGCAAAGCAGCAATGTGCAGCTGTTAAAGGTGCATGCTGTTTCTTCTTTATCACTTTTTAATAATTTTGCTCTAAAGACAGTAAAGAAGGGGTATTTTTATCTTTTTCCTCTGGTCAGTTATTGTTTTCAGTGCCTCCACACCTGTGCAATAAGGTGGTTTCTGGTCAGTTATTGTTTTTAGTGCCTCCACACCTGTGCAATAAGGTGGTTTCTGGTCAGTTATTGTTTTTAGTGCCTCCACACCTGTGCAATAAGGTGGTTTCTGGTCAGTTATTGTTTTTAGTGCCTCCACACCTGTGCAATAAGGTGGTTTCTGGTCAGTTATTGTTTTCAGTGCCTCCACACCTGTGCAATAAGGTGGTTTCTGGTCAGTTATTGCTTTCAGTGCCTCCACACCTGTGCAATAAGGTGGTTTCTGGATTTTTTCCCCCCCAAGTGTCTAAGTCCTTTATCCTCTGTGTCCATTATTAACAGCGACTGCAAGCTTTAGTCTCTTGATGAATGCACTTTCTTCCTTGTTGCAGGTCTCGTTAGTTGAGTGGCTTCAGCTGCATCTCACATCCTGCAAGGATGGGTGACATCACAGGACACTGCCACACTCCTCAGCTACTCGGGCTTTGTATTAAGGCAGCATCAGGGCCTTGTACACACAGACTGGCTCTCCCTGGAGCATCCTCCAAAGCGCTCTCTTCCTCCTCCCAGCACTTCTCCTTCGTTCCACAAGAAGGAAGACTCATACTGGGAAGGATGACAAGCACTTGGTAGGGGAGCTTCATGCTTTGTCCTCTTGTAGACCACCCGTCTCTTAGCCAGAGCCAGTCAGGCACAGAAAAACACCAGGAGTGCCCATTGCTCCCCCAGACCTTCCATGTGGGCACACAAAGTAGCAGAAAGAAGGTGCTACAAAAAAGGCTAAATCCACTTTCTGATACTCACTATTTCATCCCGGTCTTCCCACTCCACTTCTGAGAGATCTACGCTGTTGTAGTTCGGCTTAGGCTTCAGTTTCTTTCCTTCTTTATACTGGCATTTAAAAAAAAAAAAAAAAAAAAAGAAAGAAAAATACTCAAGTAAACGGCTAGATAACTTCCTAAATTAACCCTTTAAGAACTGGTGCGTAATTTGAAAAATAGGGGTGTCTCATTTATTCTCTGACTAGGAAGGCAGCGTTTGTGAAAGTGTCTTCTTGGTCCCACGTCATGCATTTCTGTACGCAGGCTGCGAGGGGCTAGGGGAGTTCGAGTGGGACAGGCTGCTCCAGGAGCAAGGGACAGACAGGAGCACAGCTGAACTTGCGGGTGAAGGCTGTGGCCTTCTCCTAAACAGATCAGTACAACACATTTGCCTGCAGGAAATCAGGTTTTTCCCTGCAGCTAAGAGTATAATCCCATTAACATTATAATGCCAGCAGGAGATCTTTTCTGATGGGAGTCAGGCTTTGACTCCACTGACGGGAGACTTCTCACCTAGAGCTAATTGACGCAAGAGGGCTATTCCACTGATCTCCGGGGTGAGGGAAAAGGCGTGAATGGGACGAGGAGAGGCCAATTTGCGGTGGAAGGATAAAGCAGCGCCCTCGCCTAGCTCTGCCTTGCCCCGCCCGGGAAACACGGCGTGTCCCTTCTCTTCACCCGCTGAAGTAGCTCCCCGTGCCTGTGGTCTCCCTGTGCACAGCTGCCTTTTTGAAGACAGCTGCTGTGAAGCCCCGTGGTGGTGACCACAGTAGTGCTTCCAGCTGTGTGCAGGTGGGTTTGTGCTGACCAGCACGCCTCTGAAATGTAAAATCATTTCTGATGATGTAATATAAAATCATTTTGATGCCTGGGCATCTCAGCAACGAGGCCAGCTGGCCCTTGGGTGCCTGTGTGTCAGAGGCTGGTGGCCTTCACAGCTCAAAAACCCCAAAGAAATCAGAAGCAGCCCTGAAAGTCACTGTTCTCAAGTCAGCAAAGGCTCTCAGATCCTCAGCTCTACGTACCAAAGGACGGAGGTCTGGGTGTGAAAGGATGTAGCCGTTGTTGGTGTTCAGGAAGGCGTATCCATGGACACCCAGCTGGAGAAAGAGGCAACAGAATAATCAGTGCTTTAGCTACAAACACTGCTGTGGAATGGGCACTGCCAATATTGAGAAATATTTTCCTTATAAAGGTATTGACCAGCAGAAAATAGAATCCATCCCAGAGCAGGTATCTGTCTGCTCTGTCTGTGCTTGGATGCACACAAGGATGTGCAGGTAGTAGGTTTGTGTGCACATTCAGAAAAATATGCCCTCCTAGAGTCTGATTGTCATCGTGGACACTTACTGCCCAGAGGCAGACTGAGCTCTCCAGAGCAGGCACAGCAGAGCTGCACAGGGAACAGGCAGTGATGGGGAACGTTGCAAACAGCACAGAAACAGCGGTGACAGCTCTGTGCGCCCATCACTGCACCGCAGAGCAGTGAATGAACAAGTGAGGATGAATCTCACAGATGGCTTCCCTGGAAACCTGGTCAGCCTTCAGAGGAGCTCTGCATTATGTTTCAGTGTTGGCAAGACCAGGCCTACCCCAGGCCAACTGTACAAGCCTGTAGTCTGAAAATGCTGTTTAAGGAATAGCATAATCTAACAAGAGCAGACACTGGCTGACCTGATCTGCAAGCGATTTCCGACAGAGCAATTACTCAGCTCAAGCCCATACATAATGCAAGTTCCAGCTACACCCTGAGTTGCTAAGAACCTGCAGAGAGCCTGTGCTTGCCAAAACAAGAGGTGTCTCAAGGAAAACAACAATGGATAAGGTTTCTATCTTCAGTAAAAAAAAGCTGCACCTTTATTTTCCTATAGAGACAGTCCTGGAGGGATTACAGTAGGGAAGAGAGGAGGTAAGTCATTTACAATCTGTCTGTGCATTTAGGGAATCAATCCTGTATTTCACACATCCCAGACCAAAACTTTGGACTGTCTCTATGTGAAGCAGTTTTTTGAAAAGCACACTTGGCTTAACTCGGTGTGGCAAGAATGAAACCAAGACACTGGATCAGCAAATTTCTTTTTTGGCCCGTTAAATCTGAAATTTCCCAGCCCAGTAAAAGCACAATCATTAATATACAAGCTCCAGAGGGCTGGAACTCTGGAACTGGTCCTTTTGGAACCCATATGCCAGGGAATTGAAGTTGAGGATCCCATGTTACCAAACTGGTCTGGAGCTGGAAGAGTTTCTGAGAAGATGTGTCCTGCCTCTGACAAAAGGAAATCCAAATTTTTTTCCCCTCCTTTCCTGGCACTGCTTGGAGGAAAGGATAGTGACCCTCCTTAGCCCAGAAGGAAAATTATTGTGTATCTGTCCTTTGAGTTACAGGGAGAAAGGAAGATGAAAAGGCATTATTCTTATACAGACCAAAAATCATATAAGAATTGGCCCAGACCAGCCAGCTTTGCATGCCGAGTGCAGGCACCCTGACACGCACAGTTCCAGGGCTGTCCGAAGGATCATTTCCTGCAGCTGCCTGTTAATGGTCTGCCCGGCATCCATGTCTGGAAGCGCCGCAGAAATTCACAGCTTCTGACAGCCCTTTCAGTCCTGTGAGCCTTCAGCAATCAGATTCTGGACAACTGCCTCACTGGTAGTAGTTGTCTGATAGTTATTTAAGAGAAAACTTGAAATGTTGGCTCAAATGGCCAGATTTCATGGTGGTCCTTGGACGTGCTTGTTGTCTCCTGGTGTGCAGCCTGACTGAGCAAAGGGTCACTGCATGGAATTTACAGCAGAAACCAAACCAAACAGTGCATCTCTGGGGGAATTTCCTATGGATGAACGTTTTTTTTTAAGATACACTGAACGTAGAGCTAATGGAAAGTTTTTTGACTAACAATTCTGGAGAGAAAATAGTCTATCCAGGTACAGCACAAAGCAAGTGAGAGCCAACTTTCTGTACGCTGTCCTGCCAAGAAACCATCATGCTGATCTGGAGAAAGGAACCTCTAGGCATGACAAGAGAGTTGGCTCTCCACAATCCATTCAGCCCTCGGTTTTTCTGCTAAGAATATTGACAGTGAAACGAGTACATTTTTTGCCAGCTGGCATGGCAACTCTTGTCCACTGGGAATTGGATATAAAACTTTAATTCTTCTAAGGCTGTCATCTCTGAGGGATCTAGGTTGGTGACCATCAGCACGCAAAGGTTCTACGACCTTTTGCCAACCTGCTGGATCACGCAGTCCTTGTTTTCCTGAAGCAGCCTAAAAGCTTGTAATAGTGAATGATTTCAGATGTGCTGTACAGAAACCACACACCACTACACCGAACAACTCTTCCTTTATGCTCATATGTAGTTTTTCCTACAGAGCAGAGAAATGATTTTTCAGCCACGCCCATGGAAGTATGAGTAGTGACTTTGCTGTGCAAAGGAGCAAACGGAATTATCTCAGTCTTACCTTATACCGTGGAGCAAGTTTTAACAACTCCCTCAGTGGTACATCAGAGCCCACCACACCCAGAAGAATGCCATGGGATCGCTTTAAAACAAAGGAGAATCCATTTTCAGAAGCAAGACCTGGGTAGCTTTCTACCTGAAAACACATTATTGTCTCCCTAGCAGTCTCTCACCTGTCCCCTCTAGGCTTGTGAGGATGTGTTTATTCAAAACCAATTAACATACTTCAAAAGTCCAAAGAGGTTATTCCAGTGTTTATGCAGAGGAGTATTTCTACACAACACTAGTCAGTATTGGTTACTGTGATTCAGAAGTAACAGAAAAATACTGGAAACAATTTTCGAGGGCAAACCCCTGCATTCAGTATGTGTAAGCACCAATAAGGTCAAGACAATAACGCAAACCAGCATGAATGGGTTGATAAATTGGGTCAACTAAATCAAATGCCAAACACAAAACTGTGAACCTGGAAAAAAGGAAATCCCCCCTCCACGACATGGGGATCTGGTTGCTTAATAAGCATCTGGAGAGCACGATGGAAGAATTACACACAGGCTCCCACTGCAGTGCTGTGCTGATGCAGGCTAAGGCCAGCCCCAGGTGGAGAAGGCAGACAGTTGTTTGTAGGACCTGGATGAAGAGTTTATCCCTTGAACAGCAATGGCAAGGTACCATTCTCCATTTTAAAAGGAAGCCGAGAAGTTAGAAATGGTACAGAAAAGAGTGTCTAAAGCGTTTCAAACCCCAGAGGAAATGCCCTTATCAAATCATCTAAGTAATTCAACCTTTTAATCTTATCAACATAGACAGGTTTGACTTTATGGCAGTGTAGAAGATGCTTCCCATGAGAACTTACTAAAGGGTACAGGCTTTTTAATCTAGCAGAGGAAGCCATTATGACAGGAAGGTGAGGTCAGACAAATTGAAAGCGGAATTTAGACACCAATTTTTCACGAAGAATTAGAAACCACAATGGAGAGAGCTTGGGGCTGGATGTCTTTCTTCAATGATGCTTTTGCCAAAACCAGGGTATTTGGCTCATCTATGTGAGTTGTAAAGGTCTGCAATAAAATGCAGACTAGACAAGGTAATGATCTCTTCCAGCATGAAATTTTAGGGTCTGTGAAACTCTGTTTGAAAATGGAAGGGATAAAACAAGGAGAAGCGTCGTATTTAAGGGGTATTTTGAGGAAATAGCGTCCAGAGGAAATGACAGACTATCATTCTGACAGATAAATTATCAGCCATCCACCCTGCCAGAGGTCTGCTGCCTTCCCTAATGGCTGGATGTTCTTTCAGAGGCCCTTTAAAACCCCACAGAGTTCCACTGCATCCTGTCCCCTCTGCCGGCAGAGGAGAGCGAGCCCACGCCGACTCACTCACCGTCTCGTTCTTCTTGCTGAAGACGGGCATGGCCACTGTCGTCATGAGCAGCAGGCTCTGAGCCTGCGATGCAAAGAGCTGCCACAGAACAACAGGAGGGGTGTTAGCCAGTGCAGGACCCCAGGGAGCCCCAGTGAAAGGCGCTGCAATTCCCAAGGACCCCAGATGTTGACGCCAACTGGGCACCTCCTTGCCTCCCACACTTCTCGAAAAACAGATGGCAGTGCTTTTAAATACTCAGGGTCCAAGAGGATTGTGGGATGGACGCTTGCTCGTGTGGGGTGATGAGGATGGGATGAGAGCCAGTGAAATGCGTTGAAGAGTTGTTTCAATGAAGAGGCAGGAACCTGTAGAAGCGGTGGCACTATTTGTACCCACCACTCTTTAAAGAGCGTACACACGAGCACTTAGGCAATGAGTGCAAAAACCACCAACACAAGGAGCACAGCACAGAGAGAAGCGACACAAATATGAGCAAAATCACAAACAAGGCATCATCTACACTGCAAACAGATGAACACCACAAATGAAAAACACCACAGACAAATATTTAAGTGACACAAATACACACAAAGCCTACTTATATATAGTTGTCACTCAGCCATCTAAGCTTAGGAAAAAGAGACAAAACCATGATCCAACAGACGCACCACAGAGAGCTATCTCTATGCGGGATACGGGACATGCACGTATAATGGGATAACAGATGCTCCCAATTCAACAGAAGACAGATGCTCCAAAAGCACACATGAGAGGAGGTAAAACAGGCAAGCCGTATGCAAAGGAGCCTCCCAAACATGCCTAGCTATCAAAAGATTCTAATCCTTTGCTGCCAGTAGCACCCCTCATTCCATCTCTCATTTGGTCGAGTAAGGACGGCAAGGAAGGACCTCCTGTCCCTATTACAGAGCATGCTGGTAGCCATAAAGGAGCCAGCCAGTAATCTATAGGGTCACTTGATGGAGATTTGAACTTGGTATCTTGAGCTACGACTCTGGATGATTTTTTGTGGAAACTTCCATTCACAGCAACACTCACACTAACACGCAGCAAGCGAACTTCTCCTGCGCTTATTGGACGTACGGAACACGAGATCAGGTGAATTAAACTACTGCACAACACAGCCCTACCTACTCTGAACCAACAGCACAGCACAGCTCTCCAGTACATCCAGCACTTCCTCTCCTCTTCTTGCCAGTGTGAGAGGACTCGGAGTGCTGCAGCCCCCTCCCCCTCCAGATGTACAGGCCAGCTGTGGCTGTGGAGGCCGGCACTCACACACCGACTGGCACAAGGGAAACAGCATGCTCACAAAACACAGGGTGCAGTTACCTCCTCAGACTGTGGCAGCTGGTGAGAGACATGGATGAACACATAAATGAATACATGAATGGAGGAATGAATCAAAGACAGGAGAGCTTGGGACAGAGGAAGAGAGTGGCCAGACAAGACAAGAGGCAAGAAAAGAGATGCAGAAAAAAACATGCAGCAAACAAATGCCTGTGGCTGCCTTGGTAAGCATGACCCTATACACCAGTGCCAGGGGTGGCAAGTCTGCTGATAAAATAAACTTCCTGGGCAGTTAGTAGCATTTCTGGAGGTTTTGTTTAATACCCTCAAGTACCATGTCCCAGCCCTCACTTGGCACAGTTCAGGCAGCAGAAGATATCCCCACATCACCCTCACAGAGCCAAATGCCTTCCCACAGGGCAGGCCTGAGAGAGGAGGGGGCATTGGGAGTGCTGACTGTCTGGTCCTTTGCAATGTGTCCTTTGCCCACAGGGCTGGGCTCAGGACCACTGTGGTGAGTCAGGTCGTGCTAGTTTAAGGAAGGCAAGAGTGAGCCTGCTGCCCCAGCTGAAATCTGTATCTTTGAGTAGCAAGCAATTTGCAGTCAGCGACTGGGCTGGAGGAAATCGGTCTCTGTGACCCTACCCCGAGGCACGAATAATCTATTCTGTGAATAATCCTTTGGAAGGTAACCTGCTTGCACAGAAGAGCTACTTAAGTGATGTTGTGCCTGTGTGATTAGTCCTGGGCATGTGGGTCACTGCAGATTCAGATCTGAGTCTGCATACACATCTTAGCTCCAGGAGCGAGCAGAAACGAAATACTGTCCATGTCAGCAGAGCCAGAGACCAGTAATTTCTATCAATCAACTAACTCCTGCCTTGTTTTGCCTAAATTTCAGGACTTTATTTAGGTTTTGACTTGTGCTCGAGGCCCTTACCGCGCTGTCCATGTAGGCTTCGGTCCAGATGATGTCGTGGTCGTGGTTGATGACCATGGGCCGGCTGAGCACGTGCAGGTACTCCATGACATTCTCCTGGACATCTGCCAGCGTGGAGATCTGAGTGTAGTAGCCTTTGTGGAGAAACAGAGGTGTGAGTCACTCCGCTGACACTAAATGAGTGCAAAGCTAGAAAACTGGATGTCAGAGGCTGTATCTGCCCAGGTGGGTAATCTGCTCTTTGTAAAATGGGCCTTGACCTGCCTTGTATCCACAAGCTTCTGTGGAAATCTGGAGTTTCACAGCAGTGGCTCTGCTCTTCTAAAAATGCTGAAGCAATGTGCAAGACGAGATATAACCAGATTTGTGCAAAGCAGATGCAAAACGTTGCTTTGGGTCTCAGGAAAACCTTCCACTAATCAGGCTGCCTTTAGTCCAGAAGGCCAAACACATGCAAGCAGTGTTTCACCAGGCTACCCCCTTGCCCTGCCCTATTTTATACTAAGACCAAACTCCCACCTCCTCTTCCAGATTTTTTCCAGCACTCTTCCATCTGCCTAGCTTTACATCCAGGGATGGCAACTACTTCCATCTGCACATTGGAAGCAGAATAAAAAGTGCGAGTTACCTATTTCCAAAGCTTTGTCCCTGCAGCTGCACCCATAACGGTCTAAAACTACAACAAGGAGTACAGGGGGAGAGTGTTTTCAAGTGACCAAAAGGTCCTTAAAACCAGCTGCTGGTTAGAAGTGCTAACACAGAGTAATGGCATGAGGATCCCCGTGTCCTGCTTCTCACCACAGGCATTGGTTGTACTTGGTACAGAACACACCAGATAGATGGAAAACTTTCCTACCACTAGGAAAACACTGTCATGTGGAAGGGCTCGTGTTCTGATAAGCTTTGTGATGCGGCAACACATTTAGTGTGCTCGAAAACAAGGACCACAAGAGTTATACAATGCGCTGAAACAGAAGAACCAAAATCAGGGGGCCTTCTGCACAGCTCAGATCCGGTAAGTGAGAACCCAAGCACAAAGAGCATATTTCTGTTCTCTGGTTATTCAGAAGAACCCATTCCGACGTTTCACAGTGAACCAACAGTACCATGAATTCTCTGTCACTGATCTCCTGGCTGAATATGCAATCTGAAACCCAGGGGTTTGTTTCATTTAACAAAACCTAAAAACATGAAGTGTAATTCATAGTGCTAATTAGATGAATGCTTGAGCCTTAAGCATCCCCAGCTCACAGACATTCTGCAGGCCAGCAACTCTCCTGTCAACTGTTTTCAGCAGCAAATGTTCCCATGTACTTCATGGTCTGCTGGAACCACTGCTCAGGCTGGAAAACAGTTTGTACCCGACACCCAGCTTCAGTTTTCCCTTCCTTTCCCTGTTTAAACAGGACACTGATGTAACAAGCATCACTGTCTCCAGAGGCCAGGTCATGCCCAAACATGGATGGCTTTTTTTTCCCCCCCCTCCCTATCTTCCTTTACTCTTGCAGACTCTGACAGTTCTAACTTGACTTTTTAACTGGCCCCAAATGCACAGAGGTGACTCACCTACTGTGGATGGATTTTCTCATTCACGTAATTTCATGCTAGTTAGAGAGAACAGTGGGTTTGGGGTGGGATTAACAAGCTATTTTGGTACCTCAGTGAAAACCACTTACACACACAGAATTTGGCCAGGATACAGGGGTTAACCTGCAGACCCTGTGAAAATTGCTGCTTTAAAGATTTTACAGCAATGTTTGTTCTATATCTCAGCCAAAAGATGTCAGGCTCTCTGACAGAGCTTTAGACAGATTGTCAAAAGCCAGCAACTGGGACACAGTAAGCACAGGGACTTAGGTGGACTACAGCCAGCCAGCATGAATCTCGGTCATAGTGTCCCTTGGCACGGTGACAGGAAAATGCGGTGGCTCAGCACGGAGGACTTGTGTTAGTTGGACACAGGCACACTTCACGTGGGCCAGCAGGGTCTGCTTTTTCCTTAGGTTGTCTTCCAAGCAAGGGCTCGTGGGCCCCAGCAGTAGTGGGTAAGCCTCAGAGGGGTGCAGGACTGGCTGCAGCCCACGTGGGACGTGTGAGATGGGGTTTGGGAACCGCTCCCCCACGGCACCTTTGTTGTTGCAGGCGATCCATTTCACGTTCGGGGCAAAAGTGACCTCCCGTCCGATGAGGTACGTGAACACCCGGACCTGGGAACAAGGATGCAAGGGCAGGAGAATTAGGCTGTAATGTGTTACCAAACCCAAATGGCTGAAGTTTGGCCTCCCCTTGCCCACTGGTGTGAATGTGGTGAGAGCAGTAGCTCTGCCTTCACAGAGACAGGAGCCTCTCGTGCCATTTGTTTCCTGTTTTGTGGCCTGGAACCTAATTTCCCATTACAATAAGGCCAGAAAGCCAAGCAGCACCTGGGATCATCTGAATAACAAAGCAAAAGTGCAAATTCTGTTTGATTTTATGATAGCAGCTCTGCCAGGCAGGCAGCAACCACATGCAGAGAGGTTTATAGCTCCCAGGAATCCTTTACCCAGGGGAACAGCTGCCCACATGAATCATTTAAAGAGCTTTACCATTTCTCTTGAGTTTGACCACCAACAAAAGAGCCAAGCCTTAAATAAACTGTTTCAACAGCCCCCTGCTCTGGTCTCTCAGTAGGCTGCTTCTCTCCCTTTTTACATTGCTGCTAGCTGGGATGAGGTAAACAAATCAGGAAGGTTTAGGATGAGCAGTGGTCTGCTCCACTGGCACAGTCAGCTCTGCTAGTGCAAGCCTGTAATCACAGACATCAGAGTAAACAGGGCTGGAAGGCACCTAGAGAAGGTGTTTGGATCATTCCCCTGGCCCCCGTAAGAACTGGTAATAGCCAAACCTTCCCCGAACAGGACCAGTTATAAACGGTCCTGCATGGGATTAAAACTCTCTGCAAAAGTTGGTTTTTAATTTTGAAACACTCAACTCGGTCTTTATAATCTCACCAGGAGAACATTTTGATTGCCCACACCTTTAGGAAACAAAGTGCATGAGAAAGAAAAGCTCCCCTGACCTAGAGATCTGCACTTGTAATCCTCTCACCTCGGGAAGCGCCGCAGTAGGATCCTGCCTGGCTGCTTCGTTTGCATTTGCAGTCAGGAGCCCGTGGGGATTCAGGTACTGGAATATGTGAACGCTCAGCTCTGCCTGATACCCTGGCTCAGGCTCTTCCACTCCCACCACAGCGGGACAGCACCTTTCCCCTCCCTTTCTATTTATCACTTCCCAGACAAACCTTCCGATCGGGCCAGTTGTATTTTTCAAACACAGCTTCGTAATCCTCCACGGCTCCGTCGGTGATCAGCATGATGGCTTGGTTACACAGACCTCCTTGGCCAGCATCTCTGAACTGCAGACAGGGAGGGAGAGCACTGCTTATCCCAGCACAGGCTGTTTCTGAGTAACTGCACTCTCTTTATTCACGGTGGGCCAGGTCCTGACTTCCACTCGCAAACCTCACGCTGCTCAGAAAGAGGATTGTGTTTTGCATGCTGCATATAAATTTTTTATTTATACAGCCCTGCCTGGCACATGCAGACACAGGAGGCTTTGCAGAAGTAAAATAATGAGGAGAAAATAAGTGTTGTGGAGGAAGGGTGTGATTCCCTGCTGCTTCACATCTTGCACAGTCGCATTAGTTTATGCAAAACAACTACAGAATGACCATAAACATGGCAATTCTGATTTGACAGCAATAACTGTCACTTCTTATGGCAGAAAATGTGAGAGGAGTGGGAAATCAGACTCGTTATTTCAGGGTGAATCCATCAATCTGCCAAAGAACAGCAAAGAAAGGCAGGAGCACATGAAAAAAGAAGTCTGCTGCCATCAGAGCTGGGAAAGGTTATGGATGTGCCAGAGAGAAAGGCCGTACACTGACGTGACAGAGGACCTGTTACCCTATGCAAAAGTGGTATTTAAGGCAGAGCAGAAGCACACCAGGACTCTGGTACAAACGCTGACGTGCTCCCCAGGGCACCTGCAGAGCTGTTGGGCAGACGTGCTCCTACGAGCAAGCCAGACCCTGCCTGTCCAGCCAGGGAGGAGCAGCCTTGGAACGCTGCCTGTGCCCCGCTCCCGCAGAGCCGTGTGCCTCCCACGCCCTCAGGTACCCGCTCCAGGGAGCTGAGGGCCTTGTGCAGCACCAACACAGCGTTAAAGCCAGCAGCAGGGGCAGCTGAGGACATCCCAGGGACAGAACCGAGCGGCCACTTCGCTGCAGCTCCCAGCTCGGTGGCACTCTGAGCTTCTTGTCCTGCCTCTCACTGCTTCTATGCCCTGAGCAAGGGAAAGCCTGATCAACAGAGGAGGGTGCAGACACTGATGCAGAGCGGAAACATTATGGGAAGAAGGAGACATGGCAGCTCTCCTGATAACAAAGATTAATGAGAGGCAATAGCACAAGATGAAGAGTATACAGGAGACCAGCTGAAGGGTGACTGAGGTTACACCAAGCAGCAGCAATTTTAAACTGGAGAGAACAGTTATATCTTATAAATGAGAAAAGGTATCCGAGTGGCAAGATTAATTGCATAAAATGAAATCCCTGCACGGGGGAACAAGAGCCCAGACCATGAACTGGGAGTTTTTAGATGTTTTAGGGTTCAATTCACAACTCCTTTCGGGTTTGCTAACGCTATGTTATGACAGACAAGTGCCTTTACCAACGTGGCTGGTCCTGTGGTTGCACTGCAGATTAACATCACAACCATGGGTACCTCGAAGCCAGTTCTAAGCCCAGAATTACCCCAGTGATTTCACCACTCCTACAATTACATCTGTGATTGTCCCTTATTAGGAAATTACCAGGTTCAGTGCTAATATCACCATAATGTCACCTTCTGCCACCATCTATGGTATCAGTCCTGCCTCCTTCAGCTCCACACTGCACCTGTAACTACACGGCAGGAAGCATGGACTCAACAGCTTCTGAATGACCACAGGGACAAACGCCTCTCTGGCTGTGCCATGGCTTGTATCACCGGCCAGGACCAGGACAGATGACCACGAGTGAGAAGGGTGCTGGAATAGGGTCAGTTCTGAGGAGTTGCTCTCAGGTGAAACATCCGTGGGAAATACCGAGTCAGGATGAGGTGTTTGGAGGTGCTCCTCCCCTCTCGTGCCCCCACGTTCAGAGGGGAGACAGACAGCAAAGGCTGAGGGTGTACAACAGGAACCAGGAGCAAACCAAAGGAGAAAAGCAGGTGAGAGCCACGTGGGATTCTGCTACAGACCAGCAGGTAGGAAAACACCAGAGCCTCAAGTGAGCCGTTTCTAGGACAGGGATCAACTGGGTGCAGATTAGCAGAGAAAACAGACAGCGTGAGTGTCCACCAGGGAGGCACAGGGTGCAGGAGATGCTGTCAGAAGGAGGCTCAGATCACAGATATATGAACCTTGTTACGAAAGCAGCTTACTCCAAACTGTTGCAATCTACAACGTGTTTGTTTAAATTATTATTAAATTAACACTTAATTAAGGTCACCCACCATTTCATCAAACTACTTAAGATCTCTTCATGAAGCTTACTTCAGAACTCACAATACTGAGATACTGAGAAATTAGATGTTGTATCAGAACCAGCAATCTCCTAATTACAGGAGTAGATGATATTTTCAACAGGGAAAATGAGATAATCAGTGTCATAGAAATGGAGATTAAAAAGACAGATTTAGAAAACAAACAAACAAGAGGTAATCCCTGGTTTTTAGGTCCTTTGTGACCAGCTGCAGCTGTAGCAAATGATCTGACAGCACTCACATCAAGCTCTGAGCATAATTCCCTGCCCTGACTGCAGTCTCAGGAATGTGAATGAAGGGGAGGTGAGGAATAGCATGTCCACAGAAGAGATGTCTGAAGGAATGCAGGCTAGAGCTGGGTCCGTGCAGGAGGCACAGGGCTGTGTGCTCTCCTAGATAACTTCAGTCACGTTGCCAGGACTAACAGGCATGATCTGATTAATTCAGGGTCACAAGCTCTTGTACTCCCTTGTTTGCTCATTGCCTCTTACTCTGCAGTTATAGGCTGGCACAGAGTTCCTAGGGAAGCAATAGGAACCATCAGCATCGCTCAGAGATGTGCAGGCACGCGTGCTGATTACGTGCACATCTGACCAGGGCACTGAGCAGCCCCTCTCCATCTCCTCCTGCCCCATTATTATGCAGACCTGCCTCCGGAATGGCCTCCAGAACTACTGAAAATTCAAGCTCGGTGGAAAGCGTCTCATGGGGAGAAAATCAGCAGTAGACAAGAAAACAAAGCCAGTGAAGAAGAAACAAGAAAGGGCATTAAGCAAAATAGCAGGAACTGGTAAACAAGAAATTCTCAGCTTTGCATATCCTGAAAAATATGCTGTAGAATCCAGGTCCATAAAAACGTGACTGGAGTCAAGAAACAATTTATAAGTGTTCAGAGAAGAAGCAAGAAAGGGAGTAAAAATACTATGATGTCAGATGATAAAAACCACAGGGAAATGGTCAGGCAGAGATGCTTTAGAGCCTCCACACTTCATCATCAAAAGGACAATATTGTAGTGCCTGAGTACCCACTGAAGGGATAAGAAACAAAGAAAAGAATGAATGAATGAGAGGCAGGGTCACAACGTGGTAGGGTTAAAGAAAAAACTAATTGAAAGCGTTTGAATAATCTGTGCTCAGCACGAAGGCAAAGAATTGTAGAAGGTGTAGCTGAACTACTTGCCTCAGGGGCTGAGACCTGACTGGGACTATACAGGATCCCAAAGGATGAAGAGGGAATCAACAGAAAACACAGAAAACAGATGGATAAGTTGCCCTTAAACATCTAGCATGCTACAAGAAAAATCAGGAACACATGCATCTTGTGAGTGTGTAAATGAAGTGCTTCCCCACACAAGTGGGACATAAGAGGCCACAAACCTTTGTTTACCTAAATCAGCACACAGGTTCATTCTTTTTATGGCACCAGTTTGCTCGAATTAGTCAGAATTTTATGACTCACTGAAATCCAGTCTCTTACCAGTTTCATCATCCTTTTTTCACCTATAGTTATTCTGGAATGGCCCACTCAATTAACCTCAACATTTATGTGATTTCTGAGATCGGCAGAGAGTCCAGGCACAATGAAACCTTGGTGATAAGAGGAAACATCATTCCAAGGTGGCCTTGGAAAGCAGAACCTGGCTTTTCTTTTCCCCCACAGCGTGGGAAAAACAACAGCTTTCAAAGTACTTGTTCTGAGTGCATCCTGAGAAAGGAGGACACAAGCACATGGGAAAGGAGAGGCTCAAAAGCACAAGAGGAGGGTGGATACTGCCTGGGGAGGGATGCTGCAGAGACACATCAGCTGGATAGGAATTAACAATGTGACAGTGCCTGAAAAAAAACATAGCTGTTGTCTTACGTCGTGTTAAGAGGACTACGGTGTGTAAAACAGGCAAGGCAATTATTCTGCTCTGCTTAGCACTTGATAGCTCTCAGCTGCAGCACTCACACGCTGTTGGGAGGATGGTGTTTCAGGGGAGGCAGCCTGGAAGCAGAGCAGCGGCCAGAACAAAGGGGTCTAAATGCTGCAGGAAAAAGGGGAGAGAACAAGACGGGCCAAGCTTGTTGAAACAAGGAAGAGAAGACAGCAGTGAGATAGATTAAAACTTAATAAATAAGAAAAGACCTCAAAAGACAGCACTTGACACCTGAGAATTTTGAAGCACTTCATAAACGTGTGCTTAAGAGCATGGTTTCCCTGGGATGCATATTTTATTGAAACCACTTGGTTTGTGGCTAAATTGAAATAGAGAGTACAAGTGGTTTATTGAGCATGACAGAGAGGGACAGAGGGGGCTCTGGCTAACTGTTCTCCTGAAACTGGTCTGCAAATTGTGTCATGGATTAAAATATGCCCTGTCTCCCCCAGAGGCTAATGGAGGAAAACCAAGACAGGGAGGGATTTGTGCTCTTCTCCAACCCCTCTTTGCTACTCATACCTCACTGAGTAGGTCTCTGCTGGGCTATTAATTCTGTGAGCACTTGGACTGAGGAAAATTACCAGGGAAATTTTGCAGCCACTTCCATTACAGATATTATTACTGGTTGTCTGTTGTAATCAGCAAAGCCTGTTTCATCAGTGTGATGTCGCAATTTTCATTCTCTTGCGTGTGCTCCCGTGAACAAAAACAGGAGAGTCTGCAAGGAACAGCTGAGAATGGGAATGTTGTCTGATGAGAAGGGGGTGGTCAATTCCACCGAAGTTCCCCTTCCCCCTGCCTGCACGACTGCAGCAGCACAGATTTGTTTCAGGGCACGCTGAGAAAAACCCTTTTCCTTTGCTATTACCGATACAGGTCTAAGAACTTTGAGGAGAAGATTTCAGAGAGCCCTTAAACCACATGAGCACTTGGCAGGTGGCACCCTTTTGCCTTCAGCTGTGGTGCTTGCAGAGCCTGAGGTGCTCCAGCTGCCGATATGAAGGCACTCTGTAGATAAGCCTTATCAGGGAATCCACAGTCTGGGGAAGGCTGCAGCAGGACAACAGGGATGTGTCCACACTTCCACGCCTATGCATGTGCAGCCTCTGGAGCTGCCACGTGTGCACAGAGACAACGTCTGTCTCTTCTGAATGCCACCAGAAATCCTGGCATGAAGATGCAAAGTGACTTGCAAGAGGTGCTGCAGGTGTCCTGCTGCACGTGCAGCTGTCCCACAGCTGGCTGGCACCACGGCTCCCAGCTGATGGCTTCGGTGGCCTTGGACCGAGGTCCCGCTGCACTGAAGGGCACACAGTCGCAGCCCGCGCTGCAGCCGATGGCACGCTGCAGGAAAGCTGGAATCCGGGCAAGGAAAGCTGCCTGGAGGAGATATGGAGCCCTGTTTCACACATTTCTTTGCTAAAGATCCTGTTTGTGAACCACTGTTCCAGGGTGTAAGCCATTTCCAAGGCACAGGAAAGCACACCACCTTTCTTCATCTGCAGGCGCTCAAGTGCCTGAGCCAGATGCCTCCTCCCCAGATCCAAGGTGAGAGCAAAAGGCACGAGGGAGGCAAGCAGTACTTCACCTTGTGAGTGAGTAACAGCAGAAGGTTTTATCACCACTGGGTGCTGCACTGTCCAAGAGCAATCTCAGAGCTGTTTTGAGCTCATTAAGCAAGAGAGAATCAACAAGAATCAAGATGAGCGATGACTACTAAAACTGTTGACTGCATTTTTTAATGCTAAATAGAGAGAAAAAAATGAATTCTTTACCCACCGAGGAGTTTCTTCTCTATTACTGCAGTGGAGTCACGTTAGTCCACTGGGGTACACGGACAACACTCTCTCCCTGCAGGTATTTTTGGTTCAGAGGACATATTTTTGTCTCAGCTTTTAAGGACCCTTCCAACCCAAGCCTTTCTATGATTCTATGATCCACTGGCATCTTTAGGCCAACCCCATTATGGACAGTGCCATGGGGGCATGGGGGTATTCAGCTGGTTCTTGGTCCTTTTTCTTGTTACCATTCCTTAAGAAGCAGAATTAAATTGTATGTTTATCTCTGGGCTACTGAATTTCCCATTCACACGAGGCAATGAATCATTTATGGTTCTTATCAGAGGGCATGATCAGAGTGATTAATTCTCCTGTGCCTGTGATTTCTTCCCCAAGCGCTGATACTCAGCAAAGTGACATTGAAATAAACCTGAAGAACAATCTTTCATGTCTTCATCATCGTCTACTGCTCACTAATAACATTACTGACAGCCAGAACTGTGGACGTCAGCTGACCAGTTATATTTTATTGCCACCATCTGTAAAGGCTCCTGGGCAATGCCCAGCTCTGGGGCTCACTAAGAACACTCCGGAGGCCCCAGCCTTACTGGTTCCTGATCCTCCCTGGGCAGGGACTGAGGGCTGTGGACATCATGCACAAACCACCAACGCTTCCCCTAAGATGGGTGAGCCCTGCACACTGCTTGTCACAAATTTGGGATCCGTGAGATTAGCTCATGCCCGCTCCCCACGGCAGCCCCATGAGGGATGTGCTGTCGCTGGCTGTAGGGCCGGGCAGGGACGCCCATGCCCCACACAAGCACCAGCACCAACTCTTACCTCTCTCAGGATTTTGAAGGACTCTGTCAAAGCCTTGCTCACAGTCCCCACTCCTTTCGCCTGCAGCTCCTCCACCAGCTGCTTGAAGTGCTGGCAAGAAGAGAGGAAAAAAGCAGGAATGAGTTGCAGTCAGGGTGTTCCCGTTGACTAGGGGAAGAAGGGGTAGCCTGGAAAAGGCTGTGCCCATGCAGCTACAGCAGGGCTGCATTTCTCAGTCTCTGGACCAACAATCCATGTAAGATCATGGAAGGGGCAAAACTACTGGAAATCTGACCATCCCTTACCTGCTCCTCCATGAAAAAAAAACATCCTGTGCACCCAAAAGCAACAGGATGGGGCAAAAGGAAAAAATCTGAATGCTTGTCTATTACTTAAGAGGCTTTGATCTGCTTAAATTAAACCCTCTCTGCAAGATAGTGTCTAGAAGGTTTGGGAATATTTCGGGAAACACTGCAGAAGACTTCACCCTCTGGAGTCATACTCTGTGACCCAGGGCTAAGCTGGGAAGGAAATCTGGTTGTTGAAGGCATGGAAGGATGTATTAATACAAACTAAAAAAACTGAAAGAGGAAGGAAAAGAAAACCAGAAGGAGAAGCTAGAAATACCAGTCAGCCCAGAGGGTGGTGGAGCAGCTGGACACAGGCCAGCCACCTCAGGGCTGCTGAACCCTACTGCATCAGAGCACCAAAACCCCTCCTCAGGGGGGACACAGGGAAGCCTTTGCTGCTGCTCACCCCACCAGCTGACCCCGTGTTGCAGCAGCCTGCTGTAAGCCAAGGTGAGCCACGGAGCCAGCACACGCCACTGAACTGCTGCTGAAATGCATTCTGAAAATGCAAACCCCGTTCCTCGCCCCCGGAGCTTCATCTCACAGCATCTTAACCCCGTGCTCTGCTGGCATGTAGAGAGCTACCCGAGTTCCACTGAGAGGGGCCCGTACTCACCTCTCTGTTATCTCTGTCTGCTTGGACCAGGATGCCCTTAAAACAGGGCTCAATAAAATGAACATAATCATTGTACTGCAAAGAGAAAGCAAAAAGAAACGGGTTGTCATGGGAGAAAATTCACAAAATGGGTTCGTGTCCTAGGTGGATGTTCAGAAAACAGTATGGAGAATTATACCATTTGATACCTATTTCCCTTAAAATTGTTTATAGTGATCACAGCAAATTAGGAATTTGATGAATGTTCTGTTTGTTTGAATAACACATTAATTCTGGTGTTTTGCCGAGTTCTACCTGCGCACACCCACACATACAAAGTTACTTTTTTTTTTTCCCACTCACACCATGAAGTTTTTATCCACACTCTATGGACTTGTATCCCTGGCCTTGCTTCTAGCACTTTTTGCACGTAGTTTTGACTTCTGGAGACTGTGAGTCCCCAGCCACCAGCTGAACCTTGCAACCTGAAGTTTGAAGCCTCTGGTGCACGGCTGAACAATAACAAACCAGGTCAGCACACATCCACTGAACTGGGATAATTAGGGGAGTGGATGATCCTAGGCTGTTACATGTGAGGCAAGGCTTGGTAATGCCCCTGTGAACCTTTTCCTGCAAGGTTCAGAAGAGTGCAGTTCCTAAGAGGCCACTGATGCTCAGCTGATCAATAGGAGCTTAGGTCAGGCTGTAACACCTCTCAGCCCGTAGGTTCTTGGTGTGAGTGCAGTAAAGGAATATATATATATAAAAAACATGGTATTTCTGGGATTGTTTTTGAAGAACAGATGATATTTCAAACTCCTTAATGACTCCCCCCTCCATTTTTCTGCCAACACTGTTCACTCTTCCATCTGTCCAGTCATATAAAGACAGAATTGTTGCCACTGGAGTTCCTAATTAGCTAACATAAGAAGCTATCAACAGAAAGTAGAATTTATATCTCAGTGGCTGTGCCCTGGCAAGCTATCATAGAAAGAAGCCTGGGGAAAGAGATGGTGTTTGAATTAGCTTTGAAAATTAGAAGGCGAGGAGCCAGTCTTGGCATGAATAATGGAAAGAAGTTTTGCTTTCTGTGGTCAGTGGAGCTGGTTCTCTGCGGGTAACCAGCCCATCCTCACCCTGCCAGGGCTTCAAAAGGAAGAGAGAAACCCTGAGCCTTCCTGACCAAGCTCCATGCAGGCCCAGCTGATGGACTCGGAACCGTAAGGGCAGCCTGGCAGGATGCTGGCGCATGAGAAGGCACATAGTGGTGGTTTTCTAGCCTGGAAGGGTTATCCTGAGGATCACAGTGCTGCTGCTGGGCCCAAACACAGCGTTATGGCAAGCCGGGTGAATTTATTAGCTCAGGTCCTTGCTGTCGCTGTAAAGTACCGAGAATGGCAAGAAACAACACGACCAAGTTCAGGAAGAAAGTAGTTCTGTTCTGTTCTCTATTAATTAATTAAATCATCATTTTATAACAGGGTTCACAAAGAGTGTGTTGAATGGCATAAGGCAGTTGGGTGCTCAGCCATCCACCCCTTGAGGGGATTGATCAAGCTCTAAGACACTTATTCCAAAATATCAGAAGGCCGGAACCACAACAATCCTGCATAACAAACCCAGGTGCAAGATAAAGAGTTAGTTTACAAAAACCCATAGCAGTGTTTTCATAGCCTCTGTGAGAACTGCAAAGTTCTCCCAGAACGCTGCAGAAAGCTGAAAGATTTCTCTACCAAAGCTTTTCAGCATCTACACCTTGCTAGCTCGGGTGTCTCTCGACAGCCCTTTGTTATCTGCTGCAGTCACATCCCTAAGCAAGCAAAAAGATGCAGCCAGCATCCTCTGTGGAGGAGGGATGAAGTGACCTGGCAGCCAGCCTGCTGACCACACAAAGCTGGCTTCCCAAGGGTAATTTGGGTTAATCCCCCACCCAGCACAGGTGCTGCTGTAGGTAGGTCACCGTGATTTGCTGAGGGGAAGGAGGAGAGGGGGTGAGGCACAAGGGAGACAGCTCAGCACCGCAGTGGAGGCAGACATACTGCAATGATGTTGACAAAGTCGTTTTCTCCCAGAGTATCCAAAATGGTGACGATGGTGTGCTTGGCAATGGTCATCCTCAGGCCCTTCATGCTGCCACTGACATCCACAATGATGACAATGTCCTTGGGAGAGGTGGCCGCTTGGATGTACCTGCACGAAAAAGAACACGGGGAAGCAGGGTGAGCAGCCGGGGAGGAAGAACGCTGGACACGCCTCTGTCACACCGTGCCAGCCACAGCACAACCTGCACCACAACCACAGCTAGCCAGCAGCATCAGGCTGGCCCCACCACCTCACTTCCCACAGACAGAGTAAACACACCACAGTTCTGAAGCCTGAATATCCCCTTCTCCCAGTCACAGAAGTGTGATTTCCATGTGGCACACGAGATCCCACAGGGAAAGCTGTTGCTGGAAGCTGGCAAGGCTTCCTAACCTGCTGTTACCTTTATGCAGCCCCCACCTCTTGCAGGAGCACCACAGGACATCAATTATTGATCAGCAACTCAGCCAGGCATCACCTTGGAGAAGGGGGAGAGAGGAAGGATGAAAGGTGCTTTGGCCAAGGCTCTCCAAAACTTACCAGCCACGGTTCCTGCAGTCAAAGGAGATGACTCCATTCTCATCTGGCAACCACTTTATTCCTGAAGAGAGCAGCAAGAGGAGCAATCAACACACACAGGCAGGCAGGCATCTGCTCCCTGCTGAGCCCTGGCTACCCCAGGGAGCCCACGAGTCTGGCCAGCCATAGCAGTGGCCATTCTGCAGAAATACAAGCAGAGCTGCTGGGTCTTTGGCAGTTCTGAGTAAACTGTTTATTAAGCTTCCATTAAAAAAATGTACCTAGGCATAGTCTGAATCTGGGAAGTGATTGCATGTACTTGGGACTTTTTGTCCCTTTGATGTAGTTCTCAACAACAGTTTGTTTTTTTTTTTCTCCTAGAGGGTGGTTGAGCATAGAAAAGCAGCAGCAGTGACAGGGATGCATCCCGGACTCCCTGCTACAGGCTCTGTTCACAGCCCTCTCTGCTTTCACCTTCCCCACCACGTGCCAGGTCACAGAACACGGGCATGCAGCCATCTGACCGAGTGGCCACTGCAGCTGCAGCACCTCATGGGTTCCTCCAAGCACCAGACCTCCCTCCTGTGCCACTCACAGCTGGCGAGTGCATAACCAGGCAGGCTGGCCACTGCATCTGCCACCCGTGTCCTCGGAGAGGCTTTGGCCACCACTCCAACCCACAGGGGAGCATGAGGCAGGGAACCCTGCTGTGGTGTTTTGGGAGCTTTTTGGGGGACCCCTGCCAGCAGACTCCTCTGGGGTTGCGTGGGCAACGTGCCAGAGGGGCTGGTTCTAATGGGAGAAAGTGGTTTATGCCTGCTGGATCCTACTCCTTCAGCCTTATAAGCCCACACAGGAATATTTTTCTCAGTGCATCCTGCCCTTTTGGGGGCTGTGATGCCCCCAGACTTCCCAGATTGGACTCTTCCTGTCCTGCAAAGCTGTTGTGTTGCACTGAAAGAGCAAAGCCAATCTCTGCTCTTTTACCTGGGTAGAGCCTGAAGAATCCAGTGGAGCTGCCAAAGTACTGCCAGGTCAGCGTGGGATCCCTTTCAAAGTTGTCCACAAAAATAGGATTCAGGGCTTCTGACATGTAAACTCCGTTAAGGATGGCAGGGTCTGTGGGGAAGAAAGGGTGTAAAAGGAGGGAGGACATCCACCACCCCGATGGAGGAGAGGGAGGGGAACAAAGGCAGCTCCAGGAGGAATGTAACCTTATCCAAAGCTTTTACATCATCCTGCTCCCTGCCCATTCATGAGAATCCCGGAGGCCAGGCCAGGCCACCACTGGCCACTGCAGGTGATCTCAGCTTGGTCAGACACTATTAAGCCCATTTATTTTTCCAGCCTTTGCTGCCCTTGAGCACTGCATCTGGTTGGAATGATGCTCTCAGAGACCCAGGGAGGCCATCGCAGTGCTGAGCACAGCTGGCACACCCTACAGGCAGGGCTCAGCTGCTGCCTGACAGGGGACACGTGGCTCTTGAGAAACAGCTGCCTGATGCATCACTGACAGCCCTTCTACAAAGACTGTCTAAATCTATGCTAGGTGTAATCACCTAGGACACAGGAGCCCTAGGATTTACACAGTTGCACTCCCTCTCCTCTTTTCCTCATCAAATCTGTCTTTTCTTCTTTGCCTGCCATTTCTTTGACAAAACCTAGGCTGTCCTACCATGCGCCCATCTCCCCAGAATCAATAGGAAGCTGCAGATTCCAAGAACTCCTGGGAAGCAGTGTATATTTGGCATCTGTGTTGACTCACTGCCTCAGGAGACCCAAGAGAGCAGCAGCAGAGGAAACAGGGAATCATGAGAGACTGGTCACTGTTGGATTAACTGTATCACTGTTGAAAAGGCTGGGGCTTTGACCTACCACTTCCTCTTCAGTCACTTTACTAAAGGCAGTTTAGGTCAAAGTGAGGGAAAAACTGGATTGTGACTCCCCAGGGATGAGGCCAAAGTCAGTCCTGCAGGAAGGGAGAGCCAGAAATGCTGTGGAGAGCCAGGCTTGCTGCTGTTTGCAAGAGGGGCAGTGAGCACTGCAGGACACTGCTCCCTGGAAGATCCTTGGGCACGGAAGCAGCCCTCCTCCTCCTGCTCATCCTGCAGGCACAGCCAGAGGAGCTGGTTGGTTCACGGTGAGGTGTGGAGGCAGGAAACCAGCGGGCTGGGCAGTGCCTCTCTGCTGGCTGACATTTGACCACCTCTCTCCACACTCTGCTGAGGGCAGCAGCTTGCTTTGTACAGCTCTGCTGCACCTACCCACAGCCAGCTCTGCTGGTGGCTCTGTTGGGAGCAAGATTGTAGGGTCTGGGGCTGTCAGACCAGATGGAACTGATTTAAAATCATGGGGGAAATAGAACTCCCTCTACTGTGTCTCTAAATAACAGCAGTTGTCACCAGAGCACAGTCACCAGTGAGATTCTCGACAACTAAAGGCCAACCCTTCATCCAGAGTGACAATTGCCAATAAAGTCTCATCACAGTTTGTCTCACAGCATCTTTGGCTGGGTAGAGGACCTGTAGGAGAATACTCTGCCCACCATGAGAGGTTTTCCAAGAGCAGGTTGTACCTAAGCCCTGCCACAGTTGACAGGACAGCAAAGACATGGCTGTCCCTCGGTCAGCACCTTTCCAACCCTGCTTTTTTCTTTTTCTGTCAGTTCTTTTTCTATTCCCATCCTTGCTTCCAGTATTACTGCCAATAATTTCCACACCGACCTCCCAGCAGTGAGAAGGTTGAGTAGGCCATTACCTTTGTTGTAGACATTGGTGGGGAGCTGGATATCGCTGTAGGTTGTGTTCACCAGCAGGTTATTGAAATGCTCATTGGGCTCCAGGATGAATTCATCCCCAAGCTCCACGTAATTGTCATTTTCATCCTTATCGTTGATCAGGAGGGAGTTGTAGTAATCAAACTGTTGATGCAGGCAATGGAAAAGGGAAAGACAGAGAGAACAGGACAAGCTATTACCAACACTGCTGGGAAAAGCACTCTTTAAAACTAAAGAGGGGACATATGGAGAATCAGGGCTTCAAAGAGGATCAAAACGAGCAACAAACAAGCTACTACCAACTGGAAGTGCCAAGCTGCCCAAACGATGGTTTCTGGCCAGTTTCTGGTTGTCATGTCCCCGTACGACCAAAAGCACTGCCAGTGCCAGGAGCAGAAGAGCCACTCAGGAGCAAAGGGGCAGGGTGGCAGACTGCTGTGGCCCCCCAGAGCTATTTCAGGGATTAGCTGGAAAGGTGACGCGTCCCACTGCGTCTGGCTCCCAGGTTTGCCACAGGACAGGGCAGTGCCGACCTCACCCGCCCTGTCTCTGCAGCTGCCATTTACCGAGTTAACTCCTGATGGACATCCAGCCGGGATTATCCCCTCATCCTGGCACTCCAAGTAGCAGGCGCTCATCGAGAGCAAAGCATCAAGCAGAAGGTGCTCAAAGACAATGCAGGGTCCCCCCCCCAACCCGTGAAGGTCACTGGGGATTTACCATCCACAGCCACTTCAGTACATTCAGGGCATTCTCTGTCCTCGGGTAACCTGCATTTTTAAGATGCTTTTGCTGACTTTATCTGAGCCAGAGGTTACGTAAGGATTTATGTTCAAGCACTAGCAGCACTCGGAGGGTGCAAACGGAGTGTGCAAACACAGAGTCATGTACCTCAGCTCACCCATGACCGGCACTGGGAATGCAGCTGACCCCGCCAGCGTGACTAATGGGATTCTTTTACGAAAAGGAAAATAAAAAGGCAAGATGAAATTAGTAACTAGCTTGATTTCTAGGAGTGTTTTCATTCCCAGCCTTTCCCAGCACTGAGACGTGCACTTGCAGGGGCAGCCTGTCCATCTGCTGAGCTGTCTGTGCTTGTGCCCTGGACAGAGGACTTCCTTCCACAGCCTTTTCACTCCAGCTCCCCTCACCAGCAATAATCCCATAGCTTGGCCACAACAAACAGTTATTAATGGAAAGCCAATTATCCAAATTGCTTGGACAGCACCAAGCTTTCACCTTAAGGGAAGTCCTGATGAGTGGGTGTCTGTCTGGTACAGAAAAGATGATGGGAGCTGTTAAGAAAGATGGTGAGAAACTCAGTTCATTTGGATTAAGGGTATTTGTAACAGCATCCTCCTCATTGTTCATTCACACTCAATTTTTAGCTCATTTTCCAGTCAAGTAACCCACAAAGTGCCAGCTAATTTGCACTAAAACGTTGACAGTGTTGGCCGTGCAGTGAAAGTAATGCCAATAACATCATGCAGCCCAAGGTCTTCCCAAATCCTTCCCCTCCCAGAGCCAAAGGGACTAATCTTCTCGGTGTTACTGCGTTTGGGATCTGCCAAGGATGTCTCTTACTCGCAGCAGTCTCTAGACAAGCCAAGTGTCCTGAGGAGGAGGCGATTCCTGGCCTGCCCAGGAGCCTGAGGAGGTGGGCTCCTGGCTCTGCCTGTTCTTTGTGTGCTGCATTTTGTCACTGACCAGGACAAACTCACCTCCAGCGAGGAGTTGTACTCATGGTTCAGATCTGCGTCTTCTGCTGCTTCCACCAGCCTCTAAAGCAAGCACACAGAGAGGAAGGTGAGCGGGTGCTGGGGCAAAGCCCTCCAGAAGTTCTTCCAGCTGCACCAGCGACTGCCTCCTTCACCACAACCATGTCTGGGGCTATAAACCTCCCTCTTTCCTGCTGACCTGTCGTTCTGTGCTGCAGTTTTACAGCTGGGAAGGTATATTAGTTGCAGCTATTTATTGCCAAGTGTATTCACACCTACTTACTCCAGAGTCCCTACTAAACCCCTGAGCAATTTTAGGTATCACAGGACATACACAAACAGAAACAGGTCCATTTACAGAAACAACAGACAGATTTAATTTTGTTTTCAATGAACCCTTCCAAAAAGCCATGGGAAAGGCATTTCAGCCCCAGCTTGATGTCAGTATCTCATCAAAGGAAAAGGCCTTGTGGGAGTCTCAGTCTGGTATTGTTACTGAGACAAAGACCATGACTGGATTTTGTAAAGGGCTCAGCGATGCTGTGGCCATTTATAAGCTCTTGCCATTTATGGAAGGCAATAAAATCAGCCAGTTTTCTCCAGTGTGATGCTTCAGGGCACTAATTCTCAATTGGTACAGACTGGGAAGGGATCCAGCTGAACACGTATGCGCTCTCAGGGTTGCACAATCAGCAACAGTCTCAGCAAAGCTACATTTTGCTCCTTCACAAAGGATAAGGCAATCCAAAGGCTGGAAAAGTCTGGCTAAGAATTTCATGCTATGGGCCAAAGCTCTGGGACTAAATATGCCCACATTTCACTTGGAGAGTCAAATGATGTGTTTCTGGATGACTTTTCCACATTAGAAACCTTAAACAGTCAAGGCTCTGTGACTACAGAAATATGCTTTTCAGAGTAGGTAAATACATGGGAATATGATAAATCCTTAGATGCAGGAAGCAAGAGGGGCCAGGACGATTGCCTGCTCTGATCTCCCGCACAGCAACAGCTACAGACCTCTTGCCACCTCCTCCACACTTCCCCATGTACACAGCTGGAAATCCAAGCACCTTCCTTGCAGCTTGTGTTCAGGAGGTGCAGAAATTCCCCTTGAGCCACACACACTGCTGAAACAAGCCCCTAGTCTTCAGCGGCCAGAGTGCATTATGGAAGGCTGAACTCAAATTTTTCACTTCTGAGAGGTTTTTCTCCCCCCACCCCTTAAACAGCTTGCCTCCTAAAAGAGTGTTCGTTCCCTCATATTTATTCCTAGACTTTGTTTTTATCTTATTTTCTAATTTGAGCGCGGGCAGGGAGAAGCCAGCATCCCCTTGTCTGAACGCCCACATCCTCCCACCAGTGTCTGCTTAAAGCTCAGAGCGAGCAGCCAGCTGCACCAGCAGGCTCTCGCTTGGGCAGGGAAGTCCTCAGGCAACCCCTGCACCCACACACTCCTGGTGCAGGCAGGAGGCCTGTGCCTGCTGCTCCGGGGCTGACAGGACATGAATTCCTTCCCAAGGCCCCAAACCCCAGTGGTCATACCTCAACAGCTTCGACCTTCCTGCGGAGCATGCTCTCCATCTGCTCCGAGAACTTCTTCACCAGCTCCAAGCCATCCACCTCCTTGATTTTCAGAGTTGGCTCCACATCTTTGTACTTCTACCCAAGGGCAAGAAGAAAATCCTGCTGAGCAGGAGGTTCTTAAGGAGAGGGATGAATCTGTTATTGCTAGCTGGGTATTGTCTTTGGTGAGGGAGGGTGTGTGGAAACAACTGCTCTGATTTTATCACCTTCTTCCATCTTTGCCTTTCCCCCTTTTCCACCTCGTAATTCGGGGTGTGCAGATCAGTGGCCGTAACTCAAAGCACTTTGACCAGGTAAAAACAACTGACCCACTTGTGAGCTTGTGGCTGTCGAAAGCAGCAATGCACCTGAAGCGATTAGTGACTACAAATTAGAGAGAGAGGCAAAGGCCAAGTTTTAAAAACCCAAACCGTGCACTGTGATGACATCCATAACACCATTGTACACATCACACACCTCCAGTTTGCTCAAGGCAGAGGGAAGAGCAAGGGAATGGAGCTACGAGCTGCCACTGCACCTCTTCCTGTGCCACACGTGCTCTGGGGCACTAGTGGAGAGATGTCCTGGCAGCGCCCGGGCTGTCCTGCCCCAGTGCCACCACCTCTGTGAGGGAACTTGCCAGGTCTCCAGCAAGAAGGGTCTGCTTATGTGGGAGACTGCCAAGGAAAGCTGAGGCAGACACTTATGATGCCACTTACTGGGCACCCAGGAGCATAAGATAAGGCAAGCAATTCCCGGAAATTCCGAATTATGAGCATGGCTAGTTGGTGCTGCCTCCACGGGGAGAGATGCTGTAATAAGGAGGATCTAGATCTCACAGCTTTAGAGATAACCAGTTTATTTTCACCATGTTTCATATAACCTAGGAATTAAAAAAACCCCAAGAGTACATCCAAACTGGGTAACCATAATCTGCTTCCTTAAATCCACCCTTTTAAGACTGGATACAATGGCCTTTATTTCTCCTTTCCAAAAAATTCCCACAGCTAACAGAGATAGCCAGAAAGAAATAGGAACAAAACCTGCAAAAGGACACAGGATGATTAACTTATTTCAGAAAAGACAGAGCCTTATCTCCTGAACTGTGTGGAAACACAAAGGCAACCAATTGCAACTTCCCTGCTCCCTCATCATCAGTTTTGTCTGCAGTGTGTACAGCCCCCCTCCATCCTCACATTGTGTTAGCATCACAGCCGCAATCTCAGCCAGGGCTGGGCTTCTTGTGCTGGGAAAAAAACGAGGTGGTGAAAAGGGCAAGGAGATGGCAGGGGCTCTGGTGACACTTTTGATTAGAGGGGAGCAGCAGGGGAAGGACTTTGGATGTCCTTAGGGTGAGCAGTTGGAGCCCCTTTTGTTCAAGGAGCCCCTTGACCATCCGGGAGGGCAGCTTGGCACAGGCAGAGGGAGAAATGCCTTGAGGATGGGGCAGGCTGAGGAGGTCAGACAGAAATAGCAGCAGCATCCAGCCCGCAGCAGGCACGGCAGGGAGGCTGCTCGCTCTGTCTGGCATGATTAACAGCGAGGGTTTTACTGGATTAAAAACGCCAGGCCTCGCATCCCCTCCGCTGGGGCCGGGGAGCCGGGACAGGCAGGCGGGGAAGCAGCAGGGGTTGAGCAGGAAGGCTGGGGTAACCACGCTGCCAAAAGAGGAAGGTGCAGCCACAGCCCCCGACCGAGGTCCTGGCTGGTGAGGAGACCGCAGCACACCCCAGCTGGTGCCTGTCCCATTTAGCTCCGAGCCACGGTTCCGCCGGGAGAGAAGGGATCTCTGCCAGGCTGGGCTTTAATCAGGCCCTGCTGGGGGAGGAGGGTAATCTCTCCTGGGAACGCTAGCAAAGGGGGGCACACCAGCACGGGCAAGCATGCACCTCACAAAGTGACCTGCCCCCGGCTACCCTGGGTCACAGCTGCAATTAAAAGCAACAGGGCTTTCCCCGCCTCGATTGATTTTTTTTTTTTTTATGTGCTTTTGACATACTCACAAGTAGATGTTACTGGGGTGAAATTAATCATGAGAAATCACAAGCAGTCTGACACATCTCAACCCTGAGCTCTAGCCAGAGCTGGAAAAAAAACCCAAAACCAAACCCCAACACGAAACACCATAAAAAAAAACTTTCTGCAAAGTTTCAGCTCGCTAAGGAATACACCAGGTTTGAGCTGAAATCCTATTTGAGCTTTTTTCCTACACACGCACCAGCAAACCGCTCCATGGCTGTGTTCCTGCCACTGAAATCTCTGGCTATTGATGACTATTCATCCAAGATTTCCTAATGGTGGGCAACAGAGCTGTGATCCCAAAACTGTCACCAGACACCATGGCTGAGAGTCAGCTCAGGTGCTTGTAGGTGGCCAAGGTTATCCTGTACAGCCTGTGCTTAGGGTTCAGGCTATCAGATCATTGTGAGTTACAGAACAGGAATCTGGCTTGGGAGAACTGGCTGAAAGGATCTGATGTTGAAAAGAGGCCAAAAAGTTAGCTCATCTCTAACAGAAAATCTTTTCTTATGCATCTAGCACTTAGCATTCCCTTAAAACAGCAGGAGCAATTCATTAAGATTCCCCTTCTGCAGTGATGGGGGTGGTGGTGATTTAAAAGTAGAATATCCAGAATTCAGTATCCTAAGTTTTATCTGTGAACAGAGATATGTCACCAAATATATATTCTTGTTCCCACCTCCATGAAATTCAGCCTATTGAAGTACACAGTGCTGCATTACTCACTGCTAGTGGAACTAAATTAAGAGTGTGAAAGACATTCCTTTCATCTTCACCCAGGAAAATGTCTTGACTGAACTTCTCAAGTTTGTCTGGTCTTTGCCACACTTTTTGGGCTTTCTAATAACTGCAGGGCAAAGCTCTCTGACGCAGGGTAAAAGCCTGCCCCTGGGGATTCAAGGGATGTCCACTAGTTCACCAGGCCTCTGGGAATGATAAAGCCTGGTGGGAAGTCAACCACCTGGGTTTGCAACGTGATACTAGGGTTCTTCTGGAGGAAACCAAGAAAAAGCCCAAAGAAAAGCAAGCAAACTCAAAACCACAAAAGAAAGCTCATGTAAGTATTAAAGACAAGGTTTACATGCAAAGCATTCAGTAACTGAAAAATTGTGACTCTCAAAGCAACAAAAAGCTGGTTACTTCATGACTACTAGGCGCAAGGGAGACACGAAATAAGACCCGAACTGAGATAACAGCACCCTCTGTATTTCCTCAAAGACAAAACGCCTGTTGCCTTAGACAAGCACTGAGAAAAGAACCACCTGGACCTCTGCACTGCGCTCCCACCCTTCTGCTGGTCTGGGCACACCCGCGCATGCAGAGAAACACCTGATGTGAAAAACAGGTAATAGCCGACACTTTCTGTGCCTTAATTAATGCCTCCCCTCATGTGGGAGAGTTTTAGCGTCTTTGCCAGGAAACCAAGAGACGAACAGGACCTTCAGCAGTCTCTGCTCTCAGATAGCTGTTTATTGAGTCTTATCGGAGAAATAGAGTCACTTGTGTGACCCAGACACAGCACAGGGCAGAGAATGCAGGAGAAGCCCGCATTATCAAGATTAGACAGTCTTTTTAAAGGTAAATTATCCAATAAAAACGTGAAACAAAAGATACTTTCACTTTTCCACCAATGCTCCATAACTCACTTTGTCACGTACACAGGAACTGCGGAATTCTTTATCCAATCACCTTAAACTACTTCTGCTGCAGAATATGGAGTAATAGAAGAAGGAACAAAAGGCCTGGAGAACAACAACAATCCTCCATTTTGAAGTTTTTTACTTTTTATCTATTTACTATGTTAACAAACCCAAAGACCCTAAATTTTCACCTCGTGACAATCTTACATAACATTCTATCCTCTAGTTCACACCAGTGTAGATTCCAACTCTTCCCAAAGGGTAGGTAACTTTCTCCATGGGTGAAGGTCAAGGACAGTGTTGTCCAGGGGGGGCAGAATCCTTCAAAACAGGCAGAGAGATATTCTCTGCATTCTGGATTCCCACAAACAGCCTAATAAAGAGAAACGTGCCTGGGGCACAGGCAAATCCTCGTGTTTGATTCCCACACTTCGGTGTGTTTGGCTGCCCACAGTCTGTGCCAATGAGGTGATCTGCATAAAGATGTTTGGGGTCTGCCAGGGGGCATGAAAACGTTGCCTAATAGTCAAAGATCTGTCTGCATCCACCTGTAGTGCTGGAGGTGCCAGGGACGCAGTGGGAGCCCCGGGACAGTCCCTGCTTCAAGATGATGAATTGTGAGAAGGTGCCCAACCTACCTGAAGAAAAGGAGGCTGAGAGAAGGACTGAAGTGAGGGCTGGCTGGTTCTCCCCTATTTCACAGCGAAATAAGAGGAGATGAAAAGGCTCAAGAAGTGGGGCTGCAAGGTAAACTTGAGCTGCTTAAACTGCTCAAGTGAAGTTAGGGCAGGGCACAACACAACATGAATTTAAGAGATTATTCTTTGCTGGAGCGTTTACAGAGCAAGGCTGGATGAAGCTCATCTGTGCCCCCTGCTCAAAGTGACATTTTCCTTCTGAGTCACAGGTGACACTGTGTCCAGCTCAGGGATCTCCAGAGACCGTGCCCAGGCCTCGACACACGCAAGAGCAAATCAGACACCTTGCCCCCTCCAAGAACAAAACTGTGTATGAGGAGTGGGCAGGCAAGTGGTATTATTTTATAAGGCTGTCAGACCATCAGGAAAATACATCTCTGCCTTAATTCTTCTTGACACGAACACTAGATTGGATTTGGTTACATTCAGGCTTCTTTTTCATCAGAAACTGAGCTTTCCTTGCTTCCAATGAATCATACCGATGGCTGGTAAGAGTTGTCAATTTTTGCTCAAGAACTAGGTGCTGTAACCCCAATTCTTAGTGGCACTATGAGCACCTGCACGTCTCATTTAACCCCTCTCCCAAAGGGATCAAGATCCTAAGAGACAAAACACATGATCCCGTGCACCACATCCAGAGGGGTAGCACAGCACAGCTCTTGGCACTCACCTCGGTACCACACGTGCCATTCCTGGCCTGCACGGACAACTTTCACAGCTCTGGTACCTTCAGGCGAACCCCAGCTCCCCGTCCCCAGTCAGTCTCACTGACTCTTGGGCCTCAAGGAACAGGGGCTCCCTGAATCTGTCAGCAGAAGCAGTGCCAGCTGGCTGTGTTGGCCCACACCTGCACAGCATCAGAAGGATGCCTGACTATCAAATAACCCCAATCTGCATCTTCCCCCCACCCAGAGCTCCAGCTCTCACCAGAGATGCTCACGTGTCACTTTGCCTTTGGCAGCTATGGCTTGGGGACCCCAGGGGACAACAGGCAATGCAGAAGCATCATCAAAACTGCTACAAGCCAAATTTTGCTTGCATCTACATCCTGCTGCAGCTGCCTCATGGTTAGTGCATGAAGTACCTTTATCAGTGCTGGCAGCTTTTTACTGCACGGTGCCTCTTTCCCCCCAAGAGGAGCTGATGATTAGCACAGCCCTTGGTGATGGGTGCTGAAAGCCTGGTCTTGGCCAAACCTAGCAAAGTTCGTGCTGCAGGATGTGATCCCTTACTCCAGGCAAAAAGCAGCACTCTGGGGAGAGGGGAACAGGGCTTAGCAGCAAGGCAAGGAAAACGATATCCAACTCCTTTGTGCTGCACTGGGATGTGGGTGCAATTGCTAATATGAGGACAGAAGTCAGACACCTGAAGACAGACCTAGGGACAACTCATGGCTTGTGTTGAGGAATCAGAGAAAGAGCAAAGAAAAAAGAACTGGATGACCACAGAGTGGAGTCTGCACTCCTCTGGATGCAATCAGCAGCCACCAGTCTCCCAGAGCAGCACTCCGGAGGGGCAGGGCAGAGATCCCCAAGGCTGAAAGAGGGGCAGCCATTCACCACTGACTTAAGTCAGCTACAAAAGGGACCACTTGTTTAAAGCCCCTGGAGCTACACCCTTGAATGTTGGTTTACTGCAGTAGTTAGTGCCCGTTTGGTGATCAACCCAAGCAGAGCTCTGAGCCTCTGGCTTCCAGGGCACCTGCCTGAAGCAGAGTCTTAAGGGCAAAATTCAAAGAATTGATAAACAACTGGCTGAATACGGATGAGAAAGCAAAAAGAAATTAGTGTCAGCTGGAGAGCTGCAGGAGAGGACGATGGGGTGACAATGAGCAGGTGAGTGATGAGTAGCAGAGGGACTCAGGAAAGGAGGAGTGAAGGGTCAGTACAGGAGAGCAGGAAGTGATCTTCAGCGGGGAAACAGAAGGAGGGCCGTTAAAGAGTATTTTTAACAAAAAATGGTACAATTAAGGTGGTGTGCAGCAATGGCTGATGAAAGCAGGGAAGGCATTGAATGGATCTCCCTCTGCAGCTCACGGAGGGTGGCCACAGGGCATCTCCCTGAGCTTATGGACATGGAGCTCTGTGATTTTAAAAGACAGCTGGACACCAGTGCCTCATTCTTTCCTCCACCCTGGGGGGAGCCTTGGAAGGCCACATGGGGAGGTGAGATGAAGCAAAGGGAACCCTCACAGATTTTGCCTACCTTCTGCAACAGGAGGGAGCCCGAATACTTAGTCACAATGGAGTACAGCTCCCCACCAAAGGCATCTGCCCAGGACTTCACCCTAAAGAAAGGCCAAAGAAAGAAAAACAATGTTAGCAATGCAAAGGCTGCAGAACTGGTTACTTCCTCAGACATGCAAAGCTCCATCTTTCTGAGCACGAATCCCCCTATACTTCTCCAAGCCACTCTTCCAACAGAGGCACTGTTTTGTCCCCAGACTCTAGCCAGACAAGCAGCAAGGCAGGAAACAGTGCTGCTCTCGGACATTCTGCCCAGGACACTGGTCAGCAGGGAGAAACACTGAGTTCTGCTGGTCTCAGTCAGTCTGCTTTGAGTTGAATCCGTCCCACCTAACTTCAGACGTACAAATTTGGTCTTAGAGAGCATCCGAGTTCCTTCTGCTGTTGGCAAAGGGAAATAAATTGCTTTCTGCAGACACCTATTTGTCTTCCCTGACAGACCCTGGGGTGAAGGGCTAGACAACCAGTGCCAAACCTGCTGAAGAGAAGTAAGTGTCAGACCTTAAGGAAGGTGTCATGATTCCCCCCCTTGGATTCAGCTCCTCCAGCAGAGCAGGCCAGAGACTGACGAGCCAGACGACTCCTCTGCTCTCACTGGTGGTGCTGCTGCTGCTGGATGATGCCACAGCAGATCGTGCATGGTCATTGTCAGCACCCCTCACACTTGTGCCATCCTGGAAATAACAGATGGCAGCAATCCCACATGGAGAAGCAGCCCGAACACCGAGCCATCCAAATCAAAGTAGAGGGCTCCCAAAATTGACAGAGCACTTCATCAGAGAGCTGCTACATGATCCACACGGGGCAGCTCCACCAACGAGGATTCACCTAAGAGAGACGTACTTAATGCAATAAATGGCCTTCTCCACTTACCAGAGTACAACCACTTATTTCTGGTGTGCAGAGTCTTACCTACAGCTCCCAGTGGATTTCTTCAAGTCCCAAGCAGGATTCAACCCCAGGGCCTGATTTCCCAGTGCACTGCACCACAAATAGCACACCATCAGAGAGATGAGCTCGGGAGCAAAGCCAGCACAGCAATGGTGGAATAATCACAACAGCTCCCTTCAACCCAGGAAAGCCAGCTCAGACCCCGCTCTTGCACACAGGCAGCTATAGGGGATGATGTGGAGCACACAAAAAACTCCAGCTCTGCACCACACCTCTCCCCACTGCTATAAAAAGGCATGAGAGAGTGGGTGCCTTTTTAAATCAATCCTTAATTGGCAGCAAGGCATTCATATTTAACCACTGAGTGTGAACTAGCACCAGCTGAAGTCAAAGTTTTTTTCTTTTTTTTTTTTATTGTGCTCTGCATCTTATTTTGAGAGCCAGAGCTTTTATCTCATCATTTCATCCTCAGAGAAAAAAGCATACAGGTATTTTCTAGGAGACCAGGATTTATTGGGCTATATCAGAGTTACTCCAGCAAGCCTAGAATAAAAGAGGGAAGGAGAAAGAGGGATCCCACGGGATGCTTTCCTGTTTGTTGTAGTAGTGACTAATGCATCCCCTTAGATATGAGGATCTCTGCATCAACGTTTAACTCGGTGCCCATCTGCTGCTGCTGGCTTTTTAAGTTTTATGTACGAGCTGTTTTGTGCTGATATTAACTAATATCCTCCAGTCTCCTCGCCTTTTAAAGTAGGAAGAGAGAACCTAAACATGAAGGTGCAGTAATTTTAGCAAGGATGTTTATTTTTACCCCATTTCCCTCCCCCCGCCTCTGTTTTGTGTCACATGTGTGGCCATGTCTGTGCCCCTACTCCTTCCAGCCCTCATCATTTTCCCACCCAGCAGGGTGGAAGAGCCTGTGGTGTCAATTTCTCATTAGTGGGTGCATCTTCTTGAAAGTTCTTGAAACTCCCAGTAACAGCAGAACTTGAATAAGAAAGGGGGTTTGTGTCATTCTGGGATGTCTGCTCTGGCTCAGGGACTGGTATTTCTTCTGGTCTCAAAGCAGAGGAGGAACGAGGCACAAAGACAGGGGGACCAAAGAGAGAGCCAGAGAGTGGCAGCTTTGGAGGACTGGTTGGAAAGTTAGGGGGCACAGAGGAACGAGAGGGCACAAAGGTGCCAGATCCCTGTGTTACAGGGCTGAAGATTGTGTCATTAAAAATATCTGGTGGCATTTCACAGAAGTTGAAAAGTAGGAAAGTGAAGAGGCAGAAATACACTGGCATTTACATCTTTAAAAGACAATTATTTGCCAGGGAAATGAACAACCTTAGAGTACTGGGAAATTAAGGGCAGCCTGCTGAACTTAAATAGGTTTCCTTAATTTTCTAATAAACAAGTGAGAGAAAAGGTCAGTCTAAAATTCATCAGGTTGCAGAGAAATTTCTTCTAATGTCTCTGGCTCTGTCCAGCTCAGGAGCAGATGTATAAAGGCAACAGGAGCACCTTACAGAGGCCATACCAGATTGATCTTTGCCTCTCCCACCAGCATTTCCCAGTGTTTCCATTACCCCAAGAAGAAGCCAGCCCCAACTCCTCACCATCCTCACAGCTGCCAGCACTCCTGCCCATGCCGTGGCTGGCAGACAGCCGGAGATGTGGCCAGTGGGAAAGAAGAGGTGCTTTGGAAAGGAGAAGTGGTTTGTGTGCTGAACTTGTGCCCCTGAAGCATCACTAGGAACTGACTGAGCAGATTTTTGCACTGCTGGAGCTAAAGCTGAGTGAGCTTCGGGATAAGCTGGCGGTGATCCAAGCACGATGCAGCAAAGCCAGACACAGCACAGGCCAAGTGAGCCTTGTGCCGCTTCACCCTGATCAAACCCAGCTGCTGCTTGAAGGACTCTGGTCTTGCGTCCCCAAAATGTCCCCGTGTAACCCATGAAACAGATCCATTTTCTGTGATTTACTCCCTTTGGGCCTCTGGCCAATGTGATTCTCCACTGAAATTTCATTTCAAGAGGGCGACTTTTGTGTTTTAGTTAGATTCGTGAGTGGATTTGAAACACCAGGGATTAATTCAGCCGTTGGTCTGGTTTTAGTACCAGAGGAGAAAAGCTCTTTTTCTATTGTTTATTCTTCATTCTTGTACAGGAATAAGTTCCAAATTGTGCAAAGTGACGTAATTTTTCTTTTTTTTTTCCCCCAGTACTAAAGGGCTATCACATTATAACGAAACACATCAGAAAAGGATTTGGTCAGAGATTGCCTGCCTCTAATCCCTGCTCTTGTATTCAGGGGCAAGAACAGCAGAAAGGACAGGCTGGCTTCTAAATGCCACAGGCTTCAATGCTGAAAGGTATTCCTATGCAGTATTTATCCTGGACATGGAAAATTTGATGGTTTGAAGTTAGCAGAAGTTGTATTTTATCTTGTGTAACCTCTGTGTCCTTTCTGTGAAACCCAAATCAGAAGCACTTTGCTGGGGAAGGGCTTGACAGCGCAAGAATAAAACCGGCAGCAGTTTCCTGAGACCCTCCTGGATAATGTCAGTGCAGCTCCTGGTCAGATGGGCTGCACTGGTGGCACAGCTGTAAGGGAGTGATTGGCAATTTCTGAATAAAAAACATTTTCCCAAACGCAGGAAAGGGCTTATAGCTGACTTGAGTTGATTTTTCAGATGTTTCTCCTTCTGAAACCGGCTGGCAGTGTTGTCTCCTCCGCAGACCAAGCCGCTGTGCTGCACCCACAGCCCTATCCCAGCGCCCCAGAAGCTGCCCCACAACAACTTTTACCAATCGCGGCGCCGACATTTTTAATCCTTAAAGGATTTAACTTGTCTAAATCAGCTTAACAAGGTGAAGTTTTTATAAACTGGGGTTGCTGAGAGCTGTTGGGCTCCTGGGGGGCTGCCAGGGCTGTGCTGCTGGCAGGGAGCTTTCCGGCAGTGACCGCGCTGGAGGAGCCGCTCGTCACACCAACGCACGCGGGCGTGGGTGCACCGCGAACCCACACCCCAAAAGCTGCACCGAGACTCCCTGCATGTGCAGTGCGTGCACAAACCATGGCTGGGTGTGCTCTGGACTGCAGCTCGGCCTCTCATTCCTTTGCTCCAGAGCTCTGCGAAGGGCCATTACGCCTTTGTAGAGAGGTGAAGCAAGAACGAGCAAGAAGTGCTGCGGCCTCTCCCTCTCTTTAGCCTCCTCCCATTAACATCCTCCGACAGCCACACACGTGAATAACCACGTCTGTGTGTATTACCCAGGCTCTTTTCAGCCAGTAGTGATCCAGACCAACGCAAGGGACCAGAGCTTCGGAGCTGCAAACCTCGCCCTGCACAATCTGGGTCTCATGTGTGGCGAAGAGTTGTGTCTTCGCTCTAACACCCCGTGTGCATCCCCCACGGCCAGAACCCGGCCAGTGCTGTGCATCCCTTGGGTGTTCCCGGCACACTGAAACCCAGCAGCGTCTACTGAAACCACCACTCTGCTCAGCTGGGAGCTGCCAGACCGGGGCCACTCGTGTCCGCCTCCATGGTGGGATCTCCACAAGTTACAGCAGCAGCAGCAGCAGCAGCAGCAGCAGCAGCAGCAGCAGCAGCAGCAGCAGCGGGGTTTTACGAGCGTGTCTTTAAACTGGTTTTGCCTTCTGCTGCCCAGTGCATTAAGCAGAGCATTAATAGATGTCAAAGTGCTTAACTAAAGCTACTAAAGTATCATTGCTACTCTTGACGAATGGGGAAGAAGAGGTATTGCATTCCAGTGTAGACCTGGGCACCGAATCTGCGGCTCCCGTGTCTGTGTCCTCTGCCAGGAGCCAAGGCATGGAAATGCCACCTCCCTGCAGCGATGTGCCCCTCTGG